>JAYKKM010000134.1:990000-1108188 GCA_035772405.1 Chrysogorgia sp. JL179-B06
CCCGCTGAACGGAAAGTGCCTTACCAAAGCCGTAGTATACCAAGCCACTGTGACCACCACCGACAACAACGAAAACCATACTTATGTCGGATTGACAGAGACCTCTTTCAAAACTAGATACCTCAATCACACCTCTTCATTCCGTATTATGCATAACACTAAAAGAAACTAACACCCCTTATACTATTAACTGGAAAATCCTAAAACAATGCCAACCCTACTCTAACAAGTCAAAACGATGTAATTTATGCCTACATGAAAAATTTCTAATTATATATCATCCCGAACTAAGCTAACGAAACGAACTGATATCCACCTGCCGTCATCGAAAGAAATATCTGTTATTTAAACATCCGTTATGTAAATTTCCCACCTAATCCCTATGCATCTCATATTATATTCTACTGCACTGTAAGCTATATATCATTCACCTGATGAGTGTGGCAAGCTTCGGATTGTCATACGAAACAAGTTTGTTGTGAATAAACTTCAATGAAGTAATCAGTGTTTTCACTTTGTTTGTTATTTCGCTCTGCGCTTACGCATTGAGCACTCTATCCTACGCATATGACTTTGAACCTGATAATTTTTATCAACATACTTATATATATATATATATATATATATATATATATATATATATATATATATATATATATATATATATATATATATATATATATATATATATATATATATATATATATATATATATATATATATATATATATATATATATATATATATATATATATATATATATATATATATATATATATATATATATATATATATATATATATATATATATATATATATATATATATATATATATAGTGAAAGTGGTCTTACCTCAAAATGATAAAAGCCGCAACTGTCAGTTTCACGATTTCGCCTGAAGATCGCCTTGCGTGAAACTGACAGACAACTGATATATATATATATATATATATGATAAAATCGATACGATCCGTTGAACCGTACGACCACCGTACGATTTTTCTAACTACTGTCTCTATTGCCGTTGCCGCACACTTTTCAATCGTTGTCAAATCTCAAGCGCTGAATTTCTTCCTTTAGTTCACTCGCCCAATTAACATTAATTTTCGCGACTTTATTTTCGATCTCTTCGCCCATGCTGAGACGTCTTCTTCGATGTCTCCCGCAGTCAAAATTTTCTCTTCGATCGCTTGTTTCACGTCCTTAATCGTCATCATTATTTTCGAACTCGAAATCTTCTGTCGACTTCTTCATCTTCGTTTACAAGTTCAGCGTAAGTTTAAGGATACATATAAAGAATAACACTTAGTTATATTGATCGCAGCTTTCGCTCGAGGTTGGTCATCCGTTACCTCATTCGCGCGAGGTCTCTCTGTCTCCATAGATCGAACTGGTCGAAATCACCAGTACTTGTATCCCGTTGGAGATGTCGTGTGTTGCAAATTTCCCTCCCCAATATCTACGACAAGTCACAATTTAGTTTTGAATCTTTTATTTCATCATAAAATCACACACGACGCCTCGTCTTTATCACCAAGAAGCACTGACACCATCACACAGTTACCATCGCACAGTCGCTTCTCACTCTCTTGACTTTCGGTATCGAACATTGCAATCTTTAATCCAACATAACGGTATCGGATTACTCTCACTCTTCGCCCTACCACTTCATGCATTCCAGTTCACGTATCATTACGAAATTAGTCTTACGATCTTCAACACCCCGTTTAGCTTCAGTCAATGCTACCTGAACAGTTTACGTTTCGCATTTACATTTCTCAACATGGTTAGCCAAACTCGTGAGCGATATGGAAGTTAATTGTGGGTTCGCACCCCATAACCGCATCATATAATCATGATTGCATGTATTCCCTTTCAGTTGGGTTTTCCGTTCAACCAATAATGATAAACTGAATTGTCGAGCGCTTAAAACATGAGCAACCTTATCCTGCGTGACTCTAAATAAATCATACTCGTACCATCATTTTAATTACACATATATTGGGATTCAAGATCAGGAAACTCAAGGAATGTATACGTATGCTACGAGTCACTAGTAATTATGATAACCTACATATACCTCAATGGTTAGAATATCTTTGTGACGTGAAAGTCGCTCTTCTCTTGATCTAGCACTCAGAAATGGTCTGAATGAAGACGAACTTCAGCACCAATGATTTTAACTCAACATAATAAACAAACATGATAACAACACAATGAAATGTCGGTATTTGAATAAAATAATGATGTAGAAGTCGTGCGTTGGGTAGGCAGTGTAAAATATGAATTAAAAGTACTAAAAGCTGGTGTACTGCTGAAATACTGAATAGGAGGTGTAACGTTTTGAGCGAAGGCTCTTCGTCCTTTCGTCTCTCTCCTTCAAGGCCACGAAATAGAAAGTGGAGAAGCGCTGAGGAATGTAATACAACAGCTCTCCGTCTTGCAAGTCATTTCGTGGACTTGGAAGTCTCTGCGCAAAAGAGAGTCCTTCGTCATAGAGTGAAATGTAAAGTGACATAATGCCTTTCAATCTCTAATGAAGGCAGAATTAGGGCGTTCACTTGACAGTAACCCTTTTAGCATTTTTGATTGGTAATTAAATCAGGTCTAACTTGGGCTTCTGTCCGTTAATTAATACAAAGCTCGCCTTACCTCTTGGTTTCTCCTTGCTATTCACATAAGGTTACCATCATGAAGAGTTGTTCTCTTGGTCTTAATGCTTTTACAGTCAAACAAGCAATGGTTTACTTTGCATCACTCCCGCATATTTAATAGCAGTCTCACGTGATTTGACGTGTCATTCTCAGATTTTCTTTGGAGGCATGGGAACGAGAAAGGCTCATCTTGACTATATTCTCATGTGAAACTTTTTGAAAGCTTTTTTATTCATTTATTCATGAAATGTTTTCTACTGAAAACTAATAACATAGTACTTATAATAATCATCTGCAACGATATTCTTAAAATATGGACCAGTCAAGCCTTGAATCACCATTATTTATTCCTCTCTCAAAGACGAGACGATACAGAATGATGCTGGATGAAACGAAGAGGAGGAGAACACCAATGTTTTTATTATATTTTAGATTTTGTACTTTCACTACTTTGATATATAGGTATCAATTTATGTAGCTAGAACAAATCTCGCTTTGTTCTCTAAAAGTGCGCAATGTGCTTCTGGGTAATACTTGCGGGAATTGAGTCAATTTAAGAGTGTCAAACTTGTGTAGTATATTTGATTTTTTATACATAGTTTTTATGAATTCTCATCACAGCCCAAGAAATACGACTAATATGGTATACATTGTAGTAGCGCTTCCCCTTCGAGTTCATGACGACTTTATTAACAAACACGGAATTTGTGATACACCATAGTGACAGGATTATTATTATTATTATTACAACTTATTTACACACACACGGTAGCGTACTAGTTTCCTGATTTTCAAAGGGCCGTGTTCATAAATCTAAAACTAACATATTTATAACTGATGCATTTATAACTAATAACATTTACAGTTAAACCATTCCAGGACAAAGCTCTTCGATTAGAAAAGTATTTTTTAAGGAGATTGCTGCTGGGTTTAGATAAGTAAAAATTTCGATTATTGCTACGTAATTGGTGATATATTATTATTGTTGAAATCGATACGATCCATTGAACCGAGCGATCATGAGTTTTGCTAGCTTGAAAGAATTGTTCTTTATTACTGGAACTGATTCTTCTTTCAAGCTGTTGTTTCTGTCGTCGTTGCCGCGTAGACTTTCTTCAAAACCCTTGTCACATGTCAAACGCTGACGGATTTGTTGGTTTAGTTTAGTTGACTCATGATCTTCCGACACTTTACATTCGATCTCTTCGCCCACGTGTTTACGATTTTTGTGTTCGACGTGTCGGATTTGAAAGTCTTTTGTGGATCCACCCACACGTATTGTATTTGGACGCAAGTTTATGTTGCTTCTCTCGCGATTTCGTTTCGACCGAGTTTCATTCAGCTGTCCACTCGATTAGGGCTTGGAACCAATGTTGGAACCAGTTAGGTAAACGTCCACTTCTTCCTTTCATGTCCAGTTCCCAGTGCCCACCAGATCTCCAGCATCTCCTCGTATGCCAGATAACTTGTTCAAGGTAATCTTAGTTCGATAATGCTCTTACATGTAGTCCTCAAGAGTAATCAGTCAATGTATGTTCGTATTTGGAATTCAACGGACTCTTTAGGACAAGAAAACTCGGAGTCAATATGATACGATCCATTGAGCCGTGCGATCTGCACGTGTTTTGGTTGCTTGGCAGAATTATACTTCTTTGCTGTGTCTGATATATTTTGCTTTCTAGCTGCTGTCTTTGTAGCCGTTGCCGCATACACTTTCATCAAAACCATTGTAAGATCTTTATTGCTTTAGTTGACTCGTCTTAACAGCATCTTTGACGACTTAATTTTCGATCTCTTCGCCCCATGCTGATCATGGCAGTCCAAATTTTCTCTTCGGACGATCGCTTGTTTCACGTCCTTGATCATCATTATTTTGGAAATATTCCATCGGCTCGTTGGAGATGCCGCGTATCGCGAATTTCCCTCCCCAAGTGTCAACGACAATAAACAATTCGAAGCAATTCGTGTTTCGTTTGGTTGCTTGGTAGAATTGTACTTCTTTGCTATGTCTGATATATTTTCCTTTCTGGCTGCTGTCTCTGTCGCCGTTGCCGCATACACTTTCATCAAAACCATTGTCTGATCTCAATTGCTTTAGTTGACTCGTCTTAACAGCATCTTTGACGACTTTATTTTCGATCTCTTCGCCCCATGCTGAGTTGTCGTCTTCTTCAGTTTCTCTAGCAGTCCTCTTCGATCGCGCTTGTTTCACTTTCATGTCCTTGATGGTCATCATTATTTTGGAAATCTTCTATTGGCTCGTTGGAGATGCCATGTCTTGCGAAATTCCCTCCCCTGCAGGTATCAATGACAAACAATTAGTCGAAACAATTCACAGTTTCGTTTGACTCGCTCAGTTTAATTAAAGTTAGTAACCACAATGGGGTGTCATTGTTGAACAAAGTATACAAAGAAGTTGAAAGGCTTTTTTGATGCAAATTAATCAGAAACGCTGGATATTATCCAACCAATTGTCATGACCTTGTCGCGTAATTAAACGCAGTACAATGGTTGTCTAGCACTTGTATGCATTTCAAATGTAGTTAAAAACGTAACACTATAACAAAACTGGTTAACATATATATCTTCTCGTAAAAGCGTGTTTAGTTCTGAGATTATAGAAGTGAAAAAAGTAACAAGTAAAAATTAAAATTTTATTATCAGTTGGGTACTGCGTGCATTTGAATAATTTGAAATTGTTTTTGTAGAGCTTTCCCTTGTTATGTTAAGTGTTAACAGCATGTGTTAATGAGAGCTTGAGATGTGAGAGAGTGAATGTGAGAGAGCTACAGCAGTGTATATATTAACACATCCAAACATTACTGTTATATAGTGACTGCCGTATAGGAAGTACATATATAAATTGAACCAGTACATCATTGTAACCTTCGCTCTCCATCTGAGTCTCGGTGGCTTAATGGTTAGAGCGTCTCACCAGCAATCAGAAGGTTACAGGTTCGATTCCTGTCCAGGACTCAGAATCATTTTCTCAAAAATAGGACTGGATCGAGCTTTCTATTGTATAATGTAAATTGACGAGAGATCATTAGAAGCTCCGAGTTTGCAAGCAAATCAAACTGTGACGCTCGGCGCAAAATAGGTTTAGTGTCTGGCCAATATACTGTTTCTTTGTTAAAATTAAATGCATAAAATCTTGAACCTAATTTGATGTCTCATATTAGGCTTCTCTCACTGTATAATTAGAGCCAACGGCGGTCATTACTAAGGGACCAATGTCGCAGAAAATCTGTAGGCAGGTCATTAATCGATCGTTTTCCCCTGTAATTTGAAAAATATCTTCTGGTCCTCTTTATAGTAAAATTATTTATTTGGTCGATGGTAGGATCCTCAGTTGGTCAGGGCCCGATTTACCTATGGGCAAGACTGGGCAGTTTGCCCAGGGGCCTCCACAACCAGGGGGCCTCCATATTTTTCATGGGAAAAAATTGTAAGGAAAAATATATTTGTGAGTGCCTACATGAATGGTATAATATATACAGTTTATAGATCTACTGCTAGCTTATTCAGATTCTTTACACTTGAAACATAGGAACCAGATCTTATGTAGATTGATCATGATGTTTATACATGTACATTTTTATTCAGATTATTTGTACTTGAAAAATGTACTTTATGGGTGACTGTAAATATGTTTTGTCATCATTTTAGTATTCTAAGTTTGAGGGGGGCCTCCACTACTAAAGGCTGCCCTGCAGTTGGTCCTTAGTAATGGCGGGCTTCCGGCTTCATTTCCTGAACAATAGTTGCTCGATCCGTCTTCTTTCGAAATCAGTGATGATCTCTGGTCAATTTACATTATGCAAATATGCAAGCTTCAAAATCAGCTCATCAGCTTGAGATCAATGATTTAGCCTAATGGCAATTTGTGTTCTAAAGGGGGGTATATATATATAAATAATCTCACGAAATGACATCATATTTATGACATCTATGACGTCATATTTTATTCAGGCATTCCCGTCCGTACGCCCAATAGAAATTTACTCGTGACAATTTGGGTCTTTGAGAGAACTCAAAATGACAGAGGAAATCAAACAGTCACCCACGGCAATTTCTCGTTCATCCAAACTTCCACTCGTGTTTCTATAACTGTATGGAAACATGGAATATGTTTTCTATTTCTTAACACTAAAAGTAGGCACGAGGATGCTCAGGGCCGTCACGGTTGAACAGGGGGGTGTGAGAATTAATTTTGCCGTCAAATGGGCGTGGTCATTGGGTGTGGTCATTCAAAAATAATAAACCCAGAATGTTTTTGGACATATTATTAGGTGACATGGAAATTACCTTATTTTAAAACGACCAAACTACCAAATACTCCAACTCACAGGAAAGATGGAACTATCGGTATATTGGCTTCTAGGAGGTCAATGAAAGTGGGGTTTAACTAATGACTGTAGTATAGAAAGTCCTGGTGTACATCACACCTCATTACAGCAGTTTCTCTGCTGTAAATCTTGTGATTTCGATTTTCGAACGGTAATTTGCTGTCTTGCCGATAAAAGTTTGATTTGCCGAAAAATACTTTATTTGCCGACAGCACTAATTTTGCTGGGTGGGGGGGGGGGGGGGGGGGTGTCATACCCCTCATCTTCTCAAAGAGTCCGCGTCTTTGGGACGATGTTTTTTAGTATAACCAGAGAAAATACATCCTGGGGGGTTAGAAAACTCATTAGACCCAGGTTAGGGTTAGAGAACTGATTAGGCGGGGGTTAGGGTTAGCATCTAAGTTGTTAATTGGGGTTAGTGGTTATTTGTGTTTATATATACACTGCTGTAATGAATGTGGACGATCGTCAAGCTCGTCGATCTTGATGATCGTCTATGTATCGTCTGTCTACTCCAAGCTCTCCCACATTCACTACAGCAGTGTATATATAAACACATCCAGACATTACCGATGATTAAATGTCTGCCGCATATGCAGTACATATATCAATCGAACCAGTACATCATTGTAATCTTCGCTCTCCATCTGAGTCTCGGTGGCTCAATGGTTGGAACGTCTCACCGGCAATCAGGTTACAGGTTCGATTCCTGTCCAAGACTCAGAATAATTTTTCTGAGGATATGAGCTTGACGATCGCCCATGTATCGTCTTAGTGGTTATTTGCATGGTTAAGTAGCGCTATGGTTATACTAAAAAACATCGTCCCAAAGACGTGGCTATGATCTAAAAACTTAACGGTGACCCCCTGAGCTTCCTGTTGATCCAGTGGTTTCCAGTTTCCTGTATTAATCTGCTCGCGGTGTAAAGATGGCGGCTAGTTCAGCTGTTGATTGTTATTCTGCAGGTAAGAATGTAATTAAAACATATTATGCTTGGTTTTGTTGCCATAGCGCCCTTTAACGTTGTTGGCATATTAAAACGTTTCGAAAAAGCGTTATTTGGCGAAACGAATTAAACGTTGTGAAAGCCGATTGGTGCATTGTAGTAGAGATACGAACAGTCGATTCTGACAGTCGTCGAGTTCAACAATAAACAGTAGGTTCATTTTGTTGTCTTTACCCTGCAACATCGTTTCACTGAGGGAAAGTCGTATAACGACAGTGATTTTTTTGTTGTTGTGGTTAGAAATGTCTTAGACTAAGGTTGCGTTTACACTAGAGCAAAAGACCTGATTCGTTATTCGTATTGTTTTTTATTCCCATGAGGATGCAAAACAATGTCAATCCGGTTACTTTTTCTCCAGTGTAAACATATCCTTAGTATTACAGTAAATACTGGCTTGGTTTGCTATTACTTTCCCTTTTGATAGCTGTTTGATTTACTCATATTCTGACAGAATGTATATTCTGACAGAATGTATATTCTGATCCACATCTATCACCACTGGCACAACCTCCACCTTCTTTATTTTCCACAACTTTCCAATTTCAATCCTCAACTCATCATACCTCTCAACCTTCTTGTCTTCCCTTGTTGCTACTTTACCATCCTCAGGGATTGCCACATCAACTATCACACACTTATTCCATGCCTGTATATTTACTTTTTTTGCAGGTAGGCAAAAATAATTTGCAGTTCGGGGCCGTGTAGCTTGCGCGTTGCGAGTGAGGCGAGTCCGCGAGTGAGCTATGGTGGGAGACTGGGGGAAATGTTTGAGCAATTAGGCCTCGTA
Organism: Chrysogorgia sp. JL179-B06; assembly: GCA_035772405.1. Taxonomy (NCBI): domain Eukaryota; kingdom Metazoa; phylum Cnidaria; class Anthozoa; order Scleralcyonacea; family Chrysogorgiidae; genus Chrysogorgia; species Chrysogorgia sp. JL179-B06. Next base: position 998,798 of record JAYKKM010000134.1, read on the forward strand.
AAGTCAATTTTGGCAATAGGATTACGAAACATAACTCAGGGCTTGAGATTTGATAAATATAATTTGGCCTCAGAACAGGAAAATAGTCAAAATAGTAAATACACAAAGATTGAATGGAAATAGAAGAGAGTATGACAGTATGTTATTTAATATTTAATTGATAATTTTAAAGGTGCCGTCCAGTCCGTTCTGCGCATGTCCACGTTTCTGTTTACATCGTTTGTTTACATTGCATTATATAAACATTGAATACGAAGTATTGCGGATTTGTTTTCTACGCTTGAACTTTTCCACCTAAAAAGCATGTTATAAGAAGCAGAATTTAGTTTCTAAATGTGGATAATATATCAAACTACCCGGCTCGCGCCTTCGCCACCTTTGTCGAATACTCGCTTTCGAACTGTCGCAAATCTATTCCGTTGAAGTTTGTTGACATATGTGGACACGCAAGTTTGAAATATCACACATGCGCAGAACGGCACCTTTAAGTTTCCACTTTGTAAGAACTAAAATTGAAATATGAAATTGAAAATCCCCATTCCTCAAAATCGGTAAATCTCATGACTCATTAATGGACTTGAAGTCTTTAAAATATGTCAAATGAAATTAACGGGTGATCTAACTCTAAGAATAAAAATTAAAGACATATCACTTCCTTGCCTCCCTAGCATTCCTTTTCTGCATAGGATCTCCTTCACCATCATGTCAAGATCATATAGTTCCTTTTTGGTGAACTGGCAAACATTCATTGCATGTCCTGCGACTGGGATTACTCTGCAGTTGATTACCCTCATAAGGTTCTTATTATCGAAATCACTAGAGACTGAGTGGTTAATTGTTGTTTCGGAAACCAACGTTGGAGGTCAATTTGAATGTACCACCTGATATGAAAATAATGCATCATGTGATTCAAAGATATATTTGCCGGTTTGCCCTGCACGAGTCACAATTTCATAACAAGAAGTCTTGTTTCTCCGAAGATGAAAGTATAAGCTTCGAAAAATTCATTTAGATCACTTGCAGATGTTTTTGAATCAAATGGTTTTGCATCGCGATGACATCAATGTTAATCTGGTCTGCACTGCACACTTTACCTTCTTGTTCTTCGATCATTCTCCCCTGATGTAAAATATAGAATTGAAGGTGGCTAAACAGTATCTTTTCAGTCGGTATAGGTAAGCTCTGTTCTGCTTTTGACTGCAGTAATCTGCGCATTTGTTGATGATTTAAACGCCAGCGTTGAAGTGGTGGATTGTTCGGAAGCTGATTTACGCGCTGCCGACCGTTAGGCTGAAAAATAACGGCATTGATGTTATGTGGATCCTGCAGTTGCAAATCCATTTGTCTCGAAAACATCAGCCAAATGATCTAAATGAATGTTTCGAAGCCATATTTTGGTTGTAGTTTCGCGGTGCTTTCTCGATATATGATTATGAACAAACCGAAATTCAAATTATCCCTAACCCTAATCCCCCCTTATCCTAACCCTAACCCAAATCCTAACCCTAAAACTGACTTGGGTTGATGTTATAATAATTTTAAATTTCGGTTGCTCATAATATCGAGAAAGGGCCAGTTTCGCCTTTATTTCCATCTTTCGAGAAACACGATTTTTGTTATGAAATTGCAATTCGTGCAGTGCAATATATCTTTGAATCACGTGATGCATTAACTTCATATCACGTGGTACATTCAAATTGACCTCCAACGTTGGTTTCCGAAACGATAATTAACGATAATATCATACAGATCTAACTCTACCTGTTATTATTATTATTATTATTATTATTTTCTTCAATTATAGTACAATAATTATACTAATTTTGTTAGTAATTCTTCTGAGTAATATGAGTTTGAAGGTTTTCCTCATTGTAAGATTTTTTCTGACTTTGTTCCCTTCTCTTTCTTGCAAACAGTTGTGCTGTATGGGTTGTGGGTCATCACGTTCACCAGCAGTGCTTTCTTCGCGAGCTGAAACTGTCCCCTACTCTAAGCTACCCAAGAACAACGACGTATCACAGAGGGAAGACGACAACGCCAATTACATTAACCAAGCATCAACTGAACCCCCTTCAGACCAAGACAAGAGAGCTGTGTACACTACAGCTGACCTCGAAAGTCTTGAAATTTCATTTGAAAAGGCAGCTTCTCTTCGACTTGATACACCATCCCAGATGTGGGCAGCTGTGCATAAAACTTGTTCTCCCAACAAGAAATGGATGGTTGAGAAGCATAAAAGTCGAAGGGGTTGGAAAACTATACGTCTGTTTGTGTCGTCAACATTCAAAGACTTTCATGTTGAGCGAGAGGTTCTTGTCAAAGAAGTAAGTACTTTAACTTGCATTCTAATAATTCCTTGTAATTGTATGGAATAAAACTTTGTTCATTTTTACAAAGGGACCACTGTATTAACAACCGATGACAAACAATATTGTCCCACGCTTAACACGTATAATATTGACGCTAACACCCACTCACACTAATTATGACACAAACAAATGATGATGTAATGAACCAGACGTACGTATATACTATATATAGGCAAACCCTGACAAACCTGCTCTACTTGACTCTGAAGATACAGGATGCCCCACGCGCCTCGATTCGTGGAGGAGCGCATTTCTCCGCACGCCTCGTTTGTTGTGAGAGCACAAAATCGCGCACCTCGTGGTGATCTGATGAATGAAATTGGAGTAAGTCGGATTTCGATAGCCTGTGTACAGCCTGATATAAGTATACAGGGTACTTATATCAGGCTGTACACAGCACAGGCTAGATTTCGATGGCAAGTTGTTCGAAAGACTTGTCGAAAGTTCAAGCAGTTGAGCAAGCATTGCCAAAGTTCTATGGCAAAGGATCTTGACATTCAAAAGACTTGACTATCCAAAACCTTTGTCTCTTCATCGAATTGATCACATGCGTTGTGTCAAAGGGAATAAGCCTGGTCGGTGAACGAAGAAATCTACATGGAAAAAAGGTGCAAAGTTCAACTCGCTACAGTATATCAACACCGTGGATGAAGAAAACCCATCTAAAGAGATGACTTGAGAAAGACGTCATATAAGACATTGACAACGAGAGTGTAAATACGTCAAGCTCATCCGATTCCGAATTTGAAGACAGCGATGTTCACATTGACATTGAATTAAGTTGAATTTGAAAAAGATTTTTGTATGTAAATATACATACATATAATAGTAACTACTGATTTTGTTTAAATTCCGATGTTAAAATATTGTCTTTTTCCAAATAAGTTTTTACTCAGTTTTGTCCATGTTAATCCAGTCTCTGGGAGTAGTTTTTGACAGTTTTAAAATCACGCCTGATGTGCTGAGCTGCGCGATATCCCACGCGCCTGCAAAAATTCATATGGCCAGGTCTGAAGATGACCGCCGCTGAGGCTGTTACCAACAACAGTCAGTTACCAACAACACTACAGTCAGTTACCAACAACAGTCTTTCACAAGACTACAGTACAACCTGGACGATCAACTTCACACATCTAAATACAGTAATTTTGTACATCAATTAGTGTAAGGCTAGCCAAGAGAGAGAGAGAGAACCTCATGTTCTAAGTTGTTATATTATATACTTGGTCTGGAAGCTGGCAAAAATCATTGTTCTCAGTTTTTGTTCAGTTTGTGCACTTTCATGGTTACTGAACTCATTGTATGTTCTGTATAATGAAGCCGTTATATATCCAATTATTCCAATAGAAATGTTTGAGCTTAATGTTGTTTAAATATTAATAAACCTAAAATAAAGGATTTATGCACCTTCAGGTCCACCTCAACATGAATCCCAGTTTGATTGCTAGCCTATTTGAAGTTTGCCGCGTTTTGAGACCATGTATTCCATTGACTATGATGTGAGCTTGCATTAATAGCCCACAGTACCAGTACTGCTCATACAAATGTGTAAATTGAGAGTGATTTTTCTTAAGAAAAGTAGGAGTCAGTGTATTCTGACACCACCAACATTTTAGGGAGTTAAATAAACTGAAATTATATGGCATAAGTTTGAGACGCTCTTTAAGACTACGGTCGTTACTTTCCCATAATGGACTAGGCCGGATACAGGTTGTGACGATAAACGTTTTCCTACAACAAATAATAAAATGTTTTTTAAAGCCAAAAAGGTACCATCACTGTGATGCCTAAATGCATCATTAATGATAAATCCTTTTTCTTTATTATGTAATATATAGATTTTTCCAGATCTTCGGTTGTGGTGTGAGCAGCGCAAGCTTCATCTGGTTGAATGTGACCTGAGATGGGTGAGTGTCCTATTTAGCTTCACACCATAATATGCTAGTCTGTAGTTCTCCTTCTAATCGTACTGTAGGTTGGATGGTTTGCCACGTGTATGAATACCAAATAATGGTAAGATACAGTAGATGGGTCAGGGTGTGGTTAATGAATGGTTGGTTGGTTACAGTACATGCATGGATGGTTGGTTGGTTAATGGTTGGATGGATGGTTGGTTTAATTGGTTGAATGGTTGGTTGATTTAATTGATTGGATGGTTGGTTTAATTGGTTGGATGGATGGTTTGTTATTTGGTTGGTTGGTTAATCCCCTTATAAACAAGGGTGATAATCTCACTGTGGCAGGGATCCATTTCACACAAAAAGTTGGCATATATATTTGTATATAATATAATCTGTACATGATAGGACCAAATCTCGTACACATGATTGGCTAAGACTAACCGGTAAGTTCCAAGTACTCTTTTTGTGTGATCTGTTTAAATTGGCCAATATTTGTTGGGGAGAAAATCGGCACAAACATGACCGATTAATTTTTAAGTACATAAGCAGGTTTTACGAAGGGTATACCGTATACACCGTTGTGTAACATAATAGGCACGTATGTTATGTATTTTGACTAGGTAATTCCAAATCTGTTTTCAGAATTGAAAACAATGAAAACAGTTAAATAATAACCTGTATTTCTTCACTTCTTCACCTAATATGTTACGTGTTAAACCTGATAGGTGCCATATCAAATTAATCAAATTTTACAGTTTATTGTGGAACAGAATCTGTCTTATAAGTTGCCATTTTCCTTGACAAATACTGTACAAAAGGAAAGATCACAATGTAGAAAAAACATTATACTATTTATCGGCACCACCGATATATGTATTTGTTATTGGCTGATAACCGATAAGCCTGAAAGTTGCCGATTATCGGCTTCTACCAATTAATTTCCAATTATCGGCTCATCCCTAATCACTCAGTGACAGACTGAGATGGTAGCTAGTAAACTGCCTGAAACTTACAGAAGTAATTCTCTTTCAGGGTGTACCTAAAGATTCTACTTCAGAGGAAACAATAAAAGTTTGTTTAGAAGTACTTGATCGATGCCATGAAGAAAATGTCCTGCCATACTTTCTGAATTTAACATGGTAAGACTGATTACATATCAATAAGAAAATCAACAACAAATTCTTGCAACTTCTAGATACATGTACGTGACTAAGCGTATCTATTTTTCTTTGTGTGATTTATCATATTGCTATCCATTAGCGAACGTGCTGGATGGATTCCAACATTTGGTGATCTAACATACAATTTGGCAGCTCAATATGGATGGATCTACGGGTTGTCTGTCACGGAAATGGAGATTGTCCATGGCGCGTTTAGAAAGTGCAATCCTAATGGTAAGTTTGTGAGAAGAGGGGAATATGATGGAATGAATACTGTAGGAAAGGTAGATCATAGATGAGATGAAAGGTGAGAAAATGGAGGAAGTGAAGGGATGGAAAGAAAAGAGAGGGAAGGGAAGGGAAGGAAGGATAGGAAAGGAGGAAGGAAGAAAGGAGGGAGGGAGGGAAGGAAAGGAAGCATAGGGAGGGAGGAGGGAAGGAAGAAAGAAAGGAAGGAAGCAAAGGGAGGGAGGAAGGAAGTAGGGATGAGCCTATAACGAAAAATCCAATGTACCGATACGATAAATTCCGATATGATTTGCGGGCTTATCGGCCGATATATCGGTAGTTACCTATATAAAATATTGGTCGTCAAGCATTTTAGCACTTGAATTTAGAGCGAAACGTTGGCGAAACGTACTAAACAAGAACTGATAGACCAGTAAAAGAAAAGGAGGGGAAGGGGATAGAAAGAAAGAAAGAAAGAAAGAAAGAAAGAAAGAAAGAAAGAAAGAAAGAAAGAAAGAAAGAAAGAAAGAAAGAAAGAAAGAAAGAAAGAAAGAAAGAAAGAAAGAAAGAAAGAAAGAGAAAGAAAGAAAATCGCTAAAGGCTTCGCTCGTCACTCTGTTAGGACAAGAGAAAGAAGTGAAGGCGGTATTAAAGAGAATGCAAAAAGCGGTTATTTTTGGTACAATTCGCATAAAAAACATATTTAAGGCGTCTAGACTTTACATATTTTAATATATTAGGTTATTGATAGTTTGAATATTTTTTGTAAATACTTTTTATTTAGGTTGTTAAAAATCGCTAGGTCACTCATTTTGAGCCCTGGGATTATTTTTTGTAACAATTTGTTAAACCAAAACAATTTAATACAAAGAAAGAAAGAATTAGAAAGAATTAGAAAGAATTAGAAAGAATTAGAAAGAATTAGAAAGAATTAGAAAGAATTAGAAAGAATTAGAAAGAATTAGAAAGAATTAGAAAGAATTAGAAAGAATTAGAAAGAATTAGAAAGAATTAGAAAGAATTAGAAAGAATTAGAAAGAATTAGAAAGAATTAGAAAGAATTAGAAAGAATTAGAAAGAATTAGAAAGAATTAGAAAGAATTAGAAAGAATTAGAAAGAATTAGAAAGAATTAGAAAGAATTAGAAAGAATTAGAAAGAATTAGAAAGAATTAGAAAGAATTAGAAAGAATTAGAAAGAATTAGAAAGAATTAGAAAGAATTAGAAAGAATTAGAAAGAATTAGAAAGAATTAGAAAGAATTAGAAAGAATTAGAAAGAATTAGAAAGAATTAGAAAGAAAGAAAGAAAGAAAGAAAGAAAGAAAGAAAGAAAGAAAGAAAGAAAGAAAGAAAGAAAGAAAGAAAGAAAATAGGAAAAAGGGAATAGGAAAAATAAAATAAAAAAGAAACAAAGGTGATCAAATATGGAATACAGTATAAGAGGACATGGATGAAGAATACTCTTGTAATAATTGTAATAAAGTATTACAGCAAATTCATAATAAAGTACTGATCATTGGCTAATTGTTATTTTGTTTTCCCAAAGCTTTGTTTTTGATTCGTGATGGAAAATTTGCGTCAAAATTCCCAGAAGACTTAAAAAATGCGTTTGTTGACTCTGATGCCTTCTCACAAGAAAAGTTACAAAAACTTAAACAAGTTATTCAAGAGAAATTTCCGGTAATTGTATTTATTTTGTAATTGAAAGTTGTTTGTTTATGTTGGTGAAGTCTTTAGAAACACTATTGTTGGTGGTGACTGAGGTTTTTACGGCTTTAGTGGTGGTCATCTTTAGAGTCAAGAGTATCAGTTGATGTTTGTTGAAGTTGATTGTCTATGTTAGTTTAGTCTTTAGAAAGACTGTTGTTGGTGATTGACATTTTGTGATGGTCATCTTCAGAGTCAAGAGTATCAGTAGATGTTTGTTGAAGTTGATTGTCTAGGTTAGTGAAGTCTTTAGAAAGACTGTTGTTTTTGTTGACTGACATTTTGAATGCCTCAGTGGTGGTCATCTTCAGAGTCAAGAGTACCAGTCGATGTTTGTTCAAGTTGATGGTCTATGTTAGTTTAGTCTTTAGAAAGACTGTTGTTGGTGATTGACATTTTGTGATGGTCATCTTCAGAGTCAAGAGTATCAGTAGATGTTTGTTGAAGTTGATTGTCTAGGTTAGTGAAGTCTTTAGAAAGACTGTTGTTTTTGTTGACTGACATTTTGAAGGCCTTAGTTGTGGTCATCTTCAGAGTCAAGAGTGTCAGTAGATGTTTGTTGAACTTGATTATCTACGTTAGTTTATTGTTGGTGACTGACGTTTTGAAGGCCTTAGTGGCAGGTCATCTTTAGAGTCAAGAGTATCAGTAGATGTTTCTTGAAGTTGATGGTCTAGGTTAGTGAAGTCTTTAGAAAGACTGTTGTTAGTGGTGACTGACATTTTGAAGGCCTTAGTGGTGGTCATCTTTAGAGTGAAGAGTATCAGTAGATGTTTGTTGAAGTTGATGGTCTAGGTTAGTGAAGTCTTTAGAAAGACTGTTGTTGGTGGTGACTGACATTTTGAAGGCTTTAGTGGTGGTATCAGTAAATGTTTGTTGAAGTTGATGGTCTAGGTTAGTGATGTCTTTAGAAAGACTGTTGTTAGTGGTGACTGACATTTTGAAGGCTTTAGTGGTGGTACTTAGATGTTTGTTGAAGTTGATGGTCTAGGTTAGTGAAGTCTTTAGAAAGACTGTATGGTGGTGACTGAGGTTTTGACAGTTTTAGTGGTGGTTATCTTTAGAGTGAAGAGTATCAGTAGATGTTTGTTGAAGTTGATGAGCTTGAGTCGTATAATGAGCTAATATATGACTCGAGCTCATTGGTATAATTGTTAAATGTAGTGAATGTGGGAGATCATACAGTACACTGATGTAGTGAATGTACAGTACTGATTCGATTGATATATGTACAGTACTAGTTATGTAAATATAGCGCATTTTAGTTGCTGAGTAAGGCTGACAGTTACAGCCAAATATTCTATCATAGGTTTTTAACTTACAGTAGTTCATAAAGTATTTTAAACAATTGATGTTCACCGATCGCCATTCTCTCAATAACTTTCCTTTTGTTTATTCCATTTTCCAGGAGACCCATATACATCATTATAGTGTTGAATGCAGTGAGGAAAACCTTAATGGAAAAACAGAAAGGGATGTAAAACTGAAAGGACTTAGTGGTCAAGATTCGTTCTTTTATAAAACGGTAAGTTAAAAACAGCAAGAGTTCAGATATCCACTGGATATAGTTTAGTGTATAACTGAATGCTCGAGAGCATACTCACTTGTCCTCAGAAAGTTACGGGTTGTACATATGTTTAAATTGTAGTTCTGTTAGAAATCTTGAATCTCAGAACTTCAGAATTTGTTGTTAATATTAACTGTGCATGCGTGAGTGTGTTAGTATAATGTATTTGTTGTGATAAGTGATATAATAAGCGGATCGTATCACAGACTGCATATAGTAATACATATGTATGTGTTAGTATATATGTAATGTATTATGTATGTTTGTTAATTATTAGGGTAAGACAGTAAGACACCATGACTAGAGCTGAACATCCCTGTTGTGTCTTGCCTTGTGTATGTAAACACAAAAACAAAATAAATCAAATATATGTTACCTTCACTCATAGTCCATGTAGCTCAATAGTTAGAGCATCTCCCTGGTCATCAGGAGGTTACAGGTTGTACACATATGTAACATTCAATCATCATCTTAGTCCATGTAGCTCAATAGTTAGAGCAATCTCACTAGTCATCAGAAGGTTACAGGTTGTACACATATTATGTAACCTTCAATCATCATCTTAGTCCATGTAGCTCAATAGTTAGAGCATCTCACTAGTCATCAGAATGTTACAGGTTGTACACATATGTAACCTTCACTTATCATCTTAGTCCATGTAGCTCAATAGTTAGAGCATCTCACTAGTCATCAGAAGGTTACAGGCAATGTGCACATAATGTAACCTTCACTCATCATCTTAGTCCATGTACTGTAGCTCAATAGTTAGAGCATCTCACTAGTCATCAGAAGGTTGCAGGTTGTGGACATATATAACCTTCACTCATCATCTTAGTCCATGTAGCTCAATAGTTAGAACATCTCACTAGTCGTCAGAAGGTTACAGGTTGTACACATATGTAACCTTCACTCATCATCTTAGTCCATGTAGCTCAATAGTTAGAGCATCTCACTAGTCATCAGAATGTTACAGGTTGTACACATATGTAACCTTCACTCATCATCTTAGTTCATGCAGCTCAATAGTTAGAGCATCTCACTAGTCATCAGGAGGTTACAGGTTGTACACATATGTAACCCTCGCCCATCATCTTAGTCCGTGTAGCTCAATAGTTAGAGCATCTCACTAGTCATCAGAAGGTTACAGGTTGTACACATATGTAACCTTCGCTCATCATCTTAGTCCATGTACAGTAGCTCAATAGTTAGAGCATCTCACTAGTCATCAGGTTACAGGTTGTACACATATGTAACCTTTACTCATCATCTTAGTCCATGTAGCTCAATAGTTAGAGCATCTCACTAGTCATCAGAAGGATCATCTTAGTCCATGTAGCTCAATAGTTAGAGCATCTCACTTGTCATCAGAAGGTTACAGGTTGTACACTACACATATGTAACCTTCACTCATCATCTTAGTCCATGTAGCTCAATAGTTAGAGCATCTCACTAGTCATCAGAAGGTTACAGGTTGTACACATAAAATTATGTAACCTTTACTCATCATCTTAGTCCATGTAGCTCAATGGTTAGAGCATCTCATTAGTCGTCAGAAGGTTACAGGTTGTACACATATAATTATAACCTTTACTCATCATCTTAGTCCATGTAGCTCAATAGTTAGAGCATCTCACTGGTCAACCTTCACTCATCATCTTAGTCCATGTACAGTAGCTCAATAGTTAGAGCATCTCACTGGTCATCAGGAGGTTACAGGCTGTACACATATGTAACCTTCACTTATCATCTTAGTCCATGTAGCTCAATAGTTAGAGAGGTTGTACACATATGTAACCTTCACTCATCATCTTAGTCCATGTACTGTAGCTCAATAGTTAGAGCATCTCACTAGTCATCAGAAGGTTGCAGGTTGTGGACATATATAACCTTCACTCATCATCTTAGTCCATGTAGCTCAATAGTTAGAACATCTCACTAGTCATCAGAAGGTTACAGGTTGTACACATATGTAACCTTCACTCATCATCTTAGTCCATGTAGCTCAATAGTTAGAGCATCTCTAGTCATCAGAATGTTACAGGTTGTACACATATGTAACCTTCACTCGTCATCTTAGTTCATGCAGCTCAATAGTTAGAGCATCTCACTAGTCATCAGGAGGTTACAGGTTGTACACATATGTGACCCTCCATGGGAAAACATACCTTATCGTTTTCGCGAACGCCTTAAAAACGCCGTTCGAACGGTGTTCGAACGCCGTTCGAACGGCGTTCAAATGCATTCGAACGCCGTTCGAACGCCGTTCGAACGGCGTTCGGTAAGCGTCCGAACGCTTGTAAACGGCGTTCGAACGGCGTTCAAATGATTTCGAACGGCGTTCAAATGAATTCGAACGGCGTTCGAACGCTGCTAAACGGCGTTCAAATGCATTCGAACGCCGTTCGCTAAGCGTTCGAACGCCGTTCAAACGGCTGATTAGAATCGTTCGAACGCTGCTAAACGCCGTTCAAACGGCTAGCTAGACCGTTCGAACGCTGTGTTTTAACCATGTGTTTTATCGTAATCTGGAAAAGGAAACCGTCTGTCGTAGAATGCCTCTGTGCACATTGGTCAACATCAGTCATCACTATGCTCACACCGGATGTTTGTTTCTTTGGTTTGCGAACATTTCGAAAAAAGCGTCTTTGTAAATCGCTATATTGATCTCCTTAGAAAGCCTATATTTAAAGGTGTGCGTTTTCCCATAGGTTTGCCGCATTGTGGCAAAAACAACTGTGAAAGCTAAGGACAGACAGATGAGGTGATCAAGTAAATTAGTTTTAAATAGTCTCAAATTACTGTTGTCAGCGAACCTTCTCAGTTCTCATTAGCACCGCGTTTGAACAATTGAAACAATTTTCTTAAAGAATAAAAGAACGCAGTGTTGCGACCATTCTCATAATATTATAACGCGAATCCCAAATCCGATGATTCTGTCGCTTGAAATCTGCAGTGACGCAAGCTAAACGCATGAACCGTCGCGAAGAACGCTTACGATATGTTTGACAATGCTAGCCTTGAGGCTTGAACACTTATAGCCAACTTCCAACCGTTCGAACGCCGCACACAAGCGTTCGAACGCTAGTAGATAGCCGTTCGAACGCTAGTAGATAGCCGTTCGAACGCTAGTAGATAGCCGTTCGAACGCCTCTCGCTAGCCGTTCGAACGCTATAACTAGCCGTTCGAATTTTTCACCAAACCGTTCGAACGGCGTTCGAACGGTTTCGAACGGCGTTCGAACGGCGTTCGAACACCGTTCGAACGGCGTTCGAAATCGTTTGAACGGCGTTCGGTCACCGTTCGAACGGCGTTCGAACGCCGTTTTTTTGGCCATTTGAACGCTATTTCGATAAGGTATGTTTTCCCATGGAGGGTCACATATGTAACCCTCGCCCATCATCTTAGTCCATGTAGCTCAATAGTTAGAACATCTCACTAGTCATCAGAAGGTTACAGGTTGTACACATATGTAACCTTCGCTCATCATCTTAGTCCATGTACAGTAGCTCAATAATTAGAGCATCTCACTAGTCATCAGGTTACAGGTTGTACACATGTAACCTTTACTCATCATCTTAGTCCATGTAGCTCAATAGTTAGAGCATATCTCACTAGTCATCAGAAGGATCATCTTAGTCCATGTAGCTCAATAGTTAGAGCATCTCACTTGTCATCAGAAGGTTACAGGTTGTACACTACACATATGTAACCTTCACTCATCATCTTAGTCCATGTAGCTCAATAATTAGAGCATCTCACTATAGTCATCAGAAGGTTACAGGTTGTACACATATAATTATAACCTTCACTCATCATCTTAGTCCATGTAGCTCAATAGTTAGAGCATCTCACTAGTCATCAGAAGGTTACAGGTTGTACACATAAAATTATGTAACCTTTACTCATCATCTTAGTCCATGTAGCTCAATGGTTAGAGCATCTCATTAGTCGTCAGAAGGTTACAGGTTGTACACATATAATTATAACCTTTACTCATCATCTTAGTCCATGTAGCTCAATAGTTAGAGCATCTCACTGGTCAACCTTCACTCATCATCTTAGTCCATGTACAGTAGCTCAATAGTTAGAGCATCTCACTGGTCATCAGGAGGTTACAGGCTGTACATTTATGTAACCTTCACTGACTCATCATCTTAGTCCATGTAGCTCAATAGTTAGAGTATCTCACTAGTCATCTGAAGGTTACAGGTTGTACACATATGTAAAAGGAACTTACAACATAACATTGTTGAGCGACAGGTGCAAGAATTTGTTCATGCTTTGAAAAAACACTTGTTAAGACATCTCACTTTTTTAGGTTTTTGATTTCTTCAGGACAAGGATTGAGGATCAGTATCCACTGGATCCAACCCCGGAGGATCCTTTGGAAGCACAGAAAACTGCGCACGAAGTAAGAAATTCTGATTTCTTCTTTACAAAAACGGATCTCAACTACATGATCTGATGATGTTACATTCTTTGTTGGGTCTTTAATAAAAAGGGTTGGGTCTTTAATAAAAAGGGCTGACTCAAAGGGACCTTCCCATTTTCAACAACTAGTCTAACTCTAACCTTAAAACTAATGTTTCTGAATCCCGGACAGGAATCGAACATGTAACCTTGTGATTGCCTGTAAGACGCTTCTAACCATTGAGCTAGCGAGACTCGAACCATTACATTATTTTAACCTTCGCTCTCCATCTGAGTCTCGGTGGCGCAGTGGTTAGAGCGTCTCACCTGCAATCAGAATGTTACAGGTTTGATTCATGTCTGGGACTCAGAATCATTTTTCTGAGGATATGAGCTTGACGATCGTCCATGTATCGTCTGTCTACTCCAAACTCTCCCAGATTCACTGCAGCAGTGTATATATTAACACATACAGGTATTACAGTGATACATAAATTAAAATGAAGACTTTCGGATGCCCAGCGTTAAAAAGTCACACGACCCATGTCACATGTCATTTTCCTCGTGCAACTTGTAGAAATTTATTGCGAGAGCGAAGGTTACACTGATGATGTACTGGTTTAATAATTAATTGTTATACGGTATGTACTGCCTTTGCGGCAGTCACTATATATCTGTAATGTTTGGGTGTGTTAATATATACACTGCAATAGTGAATGTGGGAGAGCTTGAATTAGACAGACGATACATGAACGATCGTCAAGCTCATATCTTTAGACAGGAATCAAATCTCCTTCCCGGACAGGAATCAAACCTGTAACCTTCTGATTGCTAGTGAGACGCTTCAAACCCTTGAGGTGTACCGAGACTCGGATGGAGAGTGAAACGTTACAATGATGTACTGGTTCGATTGATACATGTATATGTACTGCCTATGCGGCAGTCACTAAATATCTGTAATGCTTGGATATATATACAAAGTATATGTAAAGCTTTATTGAATATGGGAGAGCTTGGAGTAGACAGATGATACATGGACGATCGTCAAGCTCGTATCCTTAGAAAAATGATTCTGAGTCCCGGACAGGAATCAAACCTGTAACCTTCTGATTGCCGGTGAGACGCTCTAATCAAACACTTGAGCTACCGAGACTCAGATGGCTCGGGCGAAGGTTACATTCACTACAGCAGTGTATATATTAACACTAACCAAAAATAAAGACCAGACAAAAAACAGAAAGCTCCTTTTCATGCAGTCATCCCCTTTACCCATTTCCAATCTCCTCACTCTAGTCTTTATTCCTATTTTTCTTATTTTTCTCCACATTCTATAACTATAGTCCCCCTTTGCTCCACCTTAATTCCTAATTTAAACTTAGGTTCAATTTCTTATCAGCCACTCGACAACACTCTCGTACTAGAGCCTGTGTATACGATCTCAAGCCGCCTTACCCGCGTACTGATTTTGGTAAATGTACATTTCTCTACAGCCCCTCGATTCTTTTTAATGCCTTAGACACTAATTGTAAACATCTACTTCTGATGCTTTTTCTTTAAGAATAACTACCACTAAACGCAAATTCCGTAATTACTTTCTTCAAAAACTAACTTGTATTGACCATCTAGAAAACCTATTTTGCTTCAACTGTAATTTTTATTGAATTGTAAATGTATTTCAAATTAATTAGTTTACTTCACATTATTAGTCCCACTGTATATATTATAGTGTATTAGTTATGTCTGTTGTATTTGTAAATATTGTAGTATGTTGAGGGCCGTATGTTAGATAACCTTTATTGTTAATACGTCTTTTCCCTCATGAAATAGAGTATTATTCTATTCTATTCTATTCATAGAGTTTGTCACTGTTCTCACAACCATTCTCTTTTCTTTTTAGTCGTTTCTCGATATTCGATCTCAATGTGTTCTCGGACGGGATAATATTCTCGCCAAAGTAAGTGGAGCTTAGCAGATAATTAACAATTTGTTCAAATTTTAGTCACAAAAACTTTCTTCCCTTAGAGAATTACTTTGGCAGAAAACCTTTTAAAATTGGAAGCTCCAGTTCGTTCTCGCTATCGAGCTCTCATTCAGTGGAAGGTTAAGGTGGATAACACAAACCGAGGTGTTTCTGAGTCACAGACAGGAATAGAACCTGTAACTTTCTGATTGTTGGTGAGACGCTCTAACCATTGAGCTACCGAGACTCAGATGGAGAGTGCAGGTATACTACACACAATTGATAATTATCGGTATCGTTGGCGAAATCCAAGTCCGATAATTGTTTTATGTGTTTTTATGACCTCAAGGAAATATCTCTCCATATGGACCTCCTATATATATATATATATATTGAAAGGATTTATGGTGAAGGAAAATTTCGAGTGTTGGAATACATACATTTTTTAAGACCAAACCGGGACCAGTTGCGAAAAATGCAACTTCAAGGCCTTCCGGCTGGAATTGAACCCGCGACCCTGCGATGCTAGTGCAGCGCTCTGACCACTGAGCTACGGAAGCCGTTGCCGAGAGCCTAGTCACGAGTTCTGTATATATGGTGGTAATGCCGGGATAAGATTCTGGGTATATATATAGGTAATATTTGGCATTTCACTCGATCAAACTACATGTTGAAAGGATTTGTGGTGAAGGAAAATTTCGAGTGTTGGAATACATACATTTTTTAAGACCAAACCGGGACCAGTTGCGAAAAATGCAACTTCAAGGCCTTCCGGCTGGAATTGAACCCGCGACCCTGCGATTGCTAGTGCAGTGCTCTGACCACTGAGCTACGGAAGCCGTTGCCGAGACCCTAGTCACGAGTTCTGTATATATGGTGGTAATGCCGGGATAAGATTCTGGGTATATATATAGGTAATATTTGGCATTTCACTCGATCAAACTACATGTTGAAAGGATTTATGGTTAAGGAAAATTTCGAGTGTTGGAATACATACATTTTTTAAGACCAAACCGGGACCAGTTGCGAAAAATGCAACTTCAAGGCCTTCCGGCTGGAATTGAACCCGCGACCCTGCGATGCTAGTGCAGCGCTCTGACCACTGAGCTACGGAAGCCGTTGCCATCGATCAAACTACATGTTCTAAGGATTTGTGGTGAAGGAAAATTTCGAGTGTTCGGCATTACTACCACTATATATACAGAACTCGATATATACAGAACTCGTGACTAAGCTCTCGGCGGCGGCTTCCGTAGCTCAGTGGTCGGAGCGCTGTACTAGCATCGCAGGGTCGCGGATTCAATTCCCAGCCGGAAGGCCTTTAAGTTGCATTTTTCGCAACTGGTCCCGGTTTGGTCGTAAAATGTATATATTCCAACACTCGTAGTCGTCACCGTAGTCGTCATCGTAGTCGTCATCGTAGTCGCCATCGTAGTCGTCATCGTAGTCTTAGTCGTCATCGTAGTCGTCATCGTAGTCGTCATCGTAGTCGTCATCGTAGTCTTAGTCGTCATCGTAGTCTTAGTCGTCATCGTAGTCGTCATCGTAGTCGTCATCGTAGTCTTAGTCGTCATCGTAGTCTTAGTCGTCATCGTAGTCGTCATCTTAGTCGTCATCGTAGTCGTCATCGTAGTCGTCATCGTAGTCGTCATCGTAGTCGTCATCGTAGTCGTCATCTTAGTCGTCATCGTAGTCGTCATCGTAGTCGTCATCTTAGTCGTCATCGTAGTCGTCATCGTAGTCGTCATCGTAGTCGTCATCGTAGTCGTCATCTTAGTCATCATCGTAGTCGTCATCGTAGTCTTAGTCGTCATCGTAGTCGTCATCGTAGTCTTAGTCATCATCGTAGTCGTCACCGTAGTCGTCATCGTAGTCGTCATCGTAGTCGTCATCGTAGTCTTAGTCGTCATCGTAGTCGTCATCGTAGTCGTCATCGTAGTCGTAGTCGTCATCGTAGTCGTCATCGTAGTCGTCATCGTAGTCGTCATCGTAGTCGTCATCGTAGTCGTCATCGTAGTCTTAGTCGTCATCGTAGTCGTCATCGTAGTCGTCATCGTAGTCGTAGTCGTCATCGTAGTCGTCATCGTAGTCGTCACCGTAGTCGTCATCGTAGTCGTCATCGTAGTCGTCATCGTAGTCTTAGTCGTCATCGTAGTCGTCACCGTAGTCGTCATCGTAGTCGTAGTCGTCATCGTAGTCGTCATCGTAGTCGTCATCGTAGTCGTCATCGTAGTCGTCATCGTAGTCGTCATCGTAGTCTTAGTCGTAGTCTTAGTCGTAGTCGTCACCGTAGTCGTCATCGTAGTCGTAGTCGCTATCGTAGTCGTCATCGTAGTCGTCATCGTAGTCTTAGTCGTCATCGTAGTCGTCACCGTAGTCGTCATCGTAGTCGTAGTCGTCATCGTAGTCGTCACCGTAGTCGTCATCGTAGTCGTAGTCATCGTAGTCGTCATCGTAGTCGTCATCGTAGTCGTCATCGTAGTCGTCATCGTAGTCGTAGTCGTCATCGTAGTCGTAGTCGTCATCGTAGTCGTCATCGTAGTCGTCATCGTAGTCGTCATCGTAGTCTTAGTCGTCATCATAGTCTTAGTCGTCATCGTAGTCTTAGTCGTCATCATAGTCTTAGTCATCATCATAGTCTTAGTCATCATCATAGTCGTAGTCGTCATCGTAGTCGTCATCGTAGTCGTCATCGTAGTCTTAGTCGTCATCGTAGTCGTCATCGTAGTCTTAGTCGTCATCGTAGTCTTAGTCATCATCGTAGTCGTCATCGTAGTCGTCATCGTAGTCGTAGTCGTCATCGTAGTCGTCATCGTAGTCGTCATCGTAGTCTTAGTCGTCATCATAGTCTTAGTCGTCATCATAGTCTTAGTCATCATCATAGTCTTAGTCGTCATCATAGTCTTAGTCGTCATCATAGTCTTAGTCGTCATCATAGTCTTAGTCGTCATCATAGTCTTAGTCGTCATCGTAGTCTTAGTCGTCATCGTAGTCTTAGTCGTCATCATAGTCTTAGTCGTCATCATAGTCGTAGTCGTCATCGTAGTCTTAGTCGTCATCATAGTCTTAGTCGTCATCATAGTCTTAGTCGTCATCATAGTTTTAGTCGTCATCGTAGTCTTAGTCGTCATCATAGTCTTAGTCGTCATCGTAGTCTTAGTCGTCATCATAGTCTTAGTCGTCATCATAGTCTTAGTCGTCATCATAGTCTTAGTCGTCATCGTAGTCTTAGTCGTCATCATAGTCTTAGTCGTCATCATAGTGTTAGTCGTCATCATAGTCTTAGTCGTCATCGTAGTCTTAGTCGTCATCATAGTCTTAGTCGTCATCATAGTGTTAGTCGTCATCGTAGTCTTAGTCATCATCATAGTCTTAGTCGTCATCATAGTCTTAGTCGTCATCATAGTCTTAGTCGTCATCATAGTCTTAGTCGTCATCATAGTCTTAGTCGTCATCATAGTCTTAGTCGTCATCATAGTCTTAGTCGTCATCATAGTCTTAGTCGTCATCATAGTCTTAGTTGTCATCGTAGTCTTAGTCGTCATCGTAGTCTTAGTCGTCATCATAGTCTTAGTCGTCATCATAGTCTTAGTCGTCATCGTAGTCTTAGTCATCATCATAGTCTTAGTCGTCATCATAGTCTTAGTCGTCATCATAGTCTTAGTCGTCATCGTAGTCTTAGTCGTCATCATAGTCTTAGTCGTCATCATAGTCTTAGTCATCATCATAGTCTTAGTCATCATCATAGTCGTAGTCATCATCATAGTCTTAGTCGTCATCATAGTCTTAGTCGTCATCATAGTCTTAGTCGTCATCATAGTCTTAGTCGTCATCATAGTCTTAGTCGTCATCGTAGTCTTAGTCGTCATCATAGTCTTAGTCATCATCATAGTCGTAGTCGTCATCGTAGTCGTCATCGTAGTCGTCATCATAGTCTTAGTCGTCATCATAGTCGTCATCATAGTCTTAGTCGTCATCATAGTCTTAGTCGTCATCATAGTCTTAGTCATCATCATAGTCTTAGTCATCATCATAGTCTTAGTCGTCATCGTAGTCTTAGTCGTCATCGTAGTCTTAGTCGTCATCATAGTCTTAGTCGTCATCGTAGTCTTAGTCGTCATCATAGTCTTAGTCATCAGCATAGTCTTAGTCATCATCATAGTCGTAGTCGTCATCGTAGTCGTCATCGTAGTCGTCATCGTAGTCGTCATCGTAGTCGTCATCGTAGTCGTCATCGTAGTCGTAGTCGCCATCGTAGTCGTCACCGTAGTCGTCATCGTAGTCTTAGTCGTCATCATAGTCTTAGTCGTCATCGTAGTCTTAGTCGTCATCATAGTCTTAGTCGTCATCATAGTCTTAGTCATCATCATAGTCTTAGTCATCATCATAGTCTTAGTCGTCATCGTAGTCGTCATCGTAGTCGTCATCGTAGTCTTAGTCGTCATCGTAGTCTTAGTCGTCATCGTAGTCTTAGTCGTCATCGTAGTCTTAGTCGTCATCGTAGTCTTAGTCGTCATCATAGTCTTAGTCGTCATCATAGTCTTAGTCGTCATCATAGTCTTAGTCATCATCATAGTCGTAGTCATCATCATAGTCTTAGTCGTCATCATAGTCTTAGTCGTCATCATAGTCTTAGTCGTCATCATAGTCTTAGTCGTCATCATAGTCTTAGTCGTCATCGTAGTCTTAGTCGTCATCATAGTCTTAGTCATCATCATAGTCGTAGTCGTCATCGTAGTCGTCATCGTAGTCGTCATCATAGTCTTAGTCGTCATCATAGTCTTAGTCGTCATCATAGTCTTAGTCGTCATCATAGTCTTAGTCATCATCATAGTCTTAGTCATCATCATAGTCTTAGTCGTCATCGTAGTCTTAGTCGTCATCATAGTCTTAGTCGTCATCGTAGTCTTAGTCATCATCGTAGTCTTAGTCATCATCATAGTCTTAGTCGTCATCATAGTCTTAGTCGTCATCATAGTCTTAGTCGTCATCATAGTCTTAGTCGTCATCATAGTCTTAGTCGTCATCGTAGTCTTAGTCGTCATCGTAGTCTTAGTCGTCATCGTAGTCTTAGTCGTCATCGTAGTCTTAGTCATCATCATAGTCTTAGTCGTCATCATAGTCTTAGTCGTCATCATAGTCTTAGTCGTCATCATAGTCTTAGTCGTCATCATAGTCTTAGTCGTCATCATAGTCTTAGTCGTCATCATAGTCTTAGTCGTCATCATAGTCTTAGTCGTCATCATAGTCTTAGTTGTCATCGTAGTCTTAGTCGTCATCATAGTCTTAGTCGTCATCATAGTCTTAGTCGTCATCGTAGTCTTAGTCGTCATCGTAGTCTTAGTCGTCATCATAGTCTTAGTCGTCATCATAGTCTTAGTCGTCATCATAGTCTTAGTCATCATCATAGTCTTAGTCGTCATCGTAGTCTTAGTCGTCATCATAGTCTTAGTCGTCATCATAGTCTTAGTCCTCATCATAGTCTTAGTCATCATCATAGTCGTAGTCATCATCATAGTCTTAGTCGTCATCATAGTCTTAGTCGTCATCATAGTCTTAGTCGTCATCATAGTCTTAGTCGTCATCATAGTCTTAGTCGTCATCGTAGTCTTAGTCGTCATCATAGTCTTAGTCATCATCATAGTCGTAGTCGTCATCGTAGTCGTCATCGTAGTCGTCATCATAGTCTTAGTCGTCATCATAGTCTTAGTCGTCATCATAGTCTTAGTCGTCATCATAGTCTTAGTCATCATCATAGTCTTAGTCATCATCATAGTCTTAGTCGTCATCGTAGTCTTAGTCGTCATCATAGTCTTAGTCGTCATCGTAGTCTTAGTCATCATCATAGTCTTAGTCGTCATCATAGTCTTAGTCGTCATCATAGTCTTAGTCGTCATCATAGTCTTAGTCGTCATCATAGTCTTAGTCGTCATCATAGTCTTAGTCGTCATCGTAGTCTTAGTCGTCATCATAGTCTTAGTCATCATCATAGTCTTAGTCGTCATCATAGTGTTAGTCGTCATCGTAGTCGTAGTCGTCATCATAGTCTTAGTCGTCATCATAGTCTTAGTCGTCATCATAGTCTTAGTCGTCATCATAGTCTTAGTCGTCATCATAGTCTTAGTCGTCATCATAGTCTTAGTCGTCATCATAGTCTTAGTCGTCATCATAGTCTTAGTCGTCATCATAGTCTTAGTCGTCATCATAGTCTTAGTCGTCATCATAGTCTTAGTCGTCATCATAGTCTTAGTCGTCATCATAGTCTTAGTCGTCATCATAGTCTTAGTCGTCATCATAGTCTTAGTCGTCATCATAGTCTTAGTCGTCATCATAGTCTTAGTCGTCATCGTAGTCTTAGTCGTCATCATAGTCTTAGTCGTCATCGTAGTCTTAGTCGTCATCATAGTCTTAGTCGTCATCATAGTCTTAGTCGTCATCATAGTCTTAGTCGTCATCATAGTCTTAGTCGTCATCATAGTCTTAGTCGTCATCATAGTCTTAGTCGTCATCATAGTCTTAGTCGTCATCATAGTCTTAGTCATCATCATAGTCTTAGTCGTCATCATAGTCTTAGTCATCATCATAGTCTTAGTCGTCATCGTAGTCTTAGTCGTCATCATAGTCTTAGTCGTCATCATAGTCTTAGTCGTCATCATAGTCTTAGTCGTCGTCTTAGTCGTCATCATAGTCTTAGTCGTCATCATAGTCTTAGTCGTCATCATAGTCTTAGTCGTCATCATAGTCTTAGTCGTCATCATAGTCTTAGTCGTCATCATAGTCTTAGTCGTCATCATAGTCTTAGTCGTCATCATAGTCTTAGTCGTCATCATAGTCTTAGTCATCATCATAGTCTTAGTCGTCATCATAGTCTTAGTCGTCATCGTAGTCTTAGTCGTCATCATAGTCTTAGTCGTCATCATAGTCTTAGTCGTCATCATAGTCTTAGTCATCATCATAGTCTTAGTCATCATCATAGTGTTAGTCGTCATCATAGTCTTAGTCGTCATCATAGTCTTAGTCGTCATCATAGTCTTAGTCGTCATCATAGTCTTAGTCGTCATCATAGTCTTAGTCGTCATCGTAGTCTTAGTCGTCATCATAGTCTTAGTCATCATCATAGTCGTAGTCGTCATCGTAGTCGTCATCGTAGTCGTCATCATAGTCTTAGTCGTCATCATAGTCGTCATCATAGTCTTAGTCGTCATCATAGTCTTAGTCGTCATCATAGTCTTAGTCATCATCATAGTCTTAGTCATCATCATAGTCTTAGTCGTCATCGTAGTCTTAGTCGTCATCGTAGTCTTAGTCGTCATCATAGTCTTAGTCGTCATCGTAGTCTTAGTCGTCATCATAGTCTTAGTCATCAGCATAGTCTTAGTCATCATCATAGTCGTAGTCGTCATCGTAGTCGTCATCGTAGTCGTCATCGTAGTCGTCATCGTAGTCGTCATCGTAGTCGTCATCGTAGTCGTCATCGTAGTCGTCATCAGTCTTAGTCATCATCATAGTCGTAGTCGTAGTCGTCATCGTAGTCGTCATCGTAGTCGTCATCGTAGTCGTCATCGTAGTCGTCATCGTAGTCGTCATCGTAGTCGTAGTCGCCATCGTAGTCGTCACCGTAGTCGTCACCGTAGTCGTAGTCGTCATCGTAGTCGTCATCGTAGTCGTCATCGTAGTCTTAGTCGTCATCATAGTCTTAGTCGTCATCGTAGTCTTAGTCGTCATCATAGTCTTAGTCGTCATCATAGTCTTAGTCATCATCATAGTCTTAGTCATCATCATAGTCGTAGTCGTCATCGTAGTCGTCATCGTAGTCGTCATCGTAGTCTTAGTCGTCATCGTAGTCGTCATCGTAGTCTTAGTCGTCATCGTAGTCTTAGTCGTCATCGTAGTCGTCATCGTAGTCGTCATCGTAGTCGTCACCGTAGTCGTCATCGTAGTCGTAGTCGTCATCGTAGTCGTCATCGTAGTCGTCATCGTAGTCGTAGTCGTCATCGTAGTCGTCATCTTAGTCATCATCGTAGTCGTCATCGTAGTCGTAGTCGTCATCGTAGTCTTAGTCGTCATCGTAGTCGTCATCGTAGTCGTCATCGTAGTCGTCATCGTAGTCGTCATCGTAGTCTTAGTCATCATCGTAGTCGTCATCGTAGTCGTCATCGTGGTCGTCATCGTAGTCGTCATCGTAGTCTTAGTCGTCATCGTAGTCGTCACCGTAGTCGTCATCGTAGTCGTCATCGTAGTCTTAGTCGTCATCGTAGTCGTCACCGTAGTCGTCATCGTAGTCGTCATCGTAGTCTTAGTCGTCATCGTAGTCGTCATCGTAGTCTTAGTCGTCATCGTAGTCGTCATGGTAGTCCATCGTAGTCGTCATCGTAGTCGTCATCGTAGTCGTCAT
This sequence comes from Chrysogorgia sp. JL179-B06, assembly GCA_035772405.1. NCBI lineage: Eukaryota > Metazoa > Cnidaria > Anthozoa > Scleralcyonacea > Chrysogorgiidae > Chrysogorgia > Chrysogorgia sp. JL179-B06. The sequence goes on from JAYKKM010000134.1 coordinate 1,022,497, forward strand.
CGTAGTCGTCATCGTAGTCTTAGTCGTCATCGTAGTCGTCATCGTAGTCGTCATCGTAGTCGTCATCGTAGTCGTCATCGTAGTTGTCATCGTAGTCGTCATCGTAGTCGTCATCGTAGTCGTCATCGTAGTCGTCATCGTAGTTGTCATCGTAGTCGTCATCGTAGTCGTCATCGTAGTCGTCATCGTAGTCGTCATCGTAGTCGTCATCGTAGTCGTCATCGTAGTCGTCATCGTAGTCATCGTAGTCGTCATCGTAGTCGTCATCGTAGTCGTCATCGTAGTCGTCATCGTAGTCGTCATCGTAGTGCTCATCGTAGTCGTCATCGTAGTCGTCATCGTAGTTGTCATCGTAGTCGTCATCGTAGTCGTCATCGTAGTTGTCATCGTAGTCGTCATCGTAGTTGTCATCGTAGTCGTCATCGTAGTCGTCATCGTAGTCGTCATCGTAGTTGTCATCGTAGTTGTCATCGTAGTCGTCATCGTAGTCGTCATCGTAGTTGTCATCGTAGTCGTCATCGTAGTCGTCATCGTAGTCGTCATCGTAGTCGTCATCGTAGTCGTCATCGTAGTCGTCATCGTAGTCGTCATCGTAGTCGTCATCGTAGTCGTCATCGTAGTCGTCATCGTAGTCGTCATCGTAGTCGTCATCGTAGTCGTCATCGTAGTCGTCATCGTAGTCGTCATCGTAGTCGTCATCGTAGTCGTCATCGTAGTCGTCATCGTAGTCGTCATCGTAGTCGTCATCGTAGTCGTCATCGTAGTCGTCATCGTAGTCGTCATCGTAGTCGTCATCGTAGTCGTCATCGTAGTCGTCATCGTAGTCGTCATCGTAGTCGTCATCGTAGTCGTCATCGTAGTCGTCATCGTAGTCGTCATCGTAGTCGTCATCGTAGTCGTCATCGTAGTCGTCATCGTAGTCGTCATCGTAGTCGTCATCGTAGTCGTCATCGTAGTCGTCATCGTAGTCGTCATCGTAGTCGTCATCGTAGTCGTCATCGTAGTCGTCATCGTAGTCGTCATCGTAGTCGTCATCGTAGTCGTCATCGTAGTCGTCATCGTAGTCGTCATCGTAGTCGTCATCGTAGTCGTCATCGTAGTCGTCATCGTAGTCGTCATCGTAGTCGTCATCGTAGTCGTCATCGTAGTTGTCATCGTAGTCGTCATCGTAGTCGTCATCGTAGTCGTCATCGTAGTCGTCATCGTAGTCGTCATCGTAGTCGTCATCGTAGTCGTCATCGTAGTCGTCATCGTAGTCGTCATCGTAGTCGTCATCGTAGTCGTCATCGTAGTCGTCATCGTAGTCGTCATCGTAGTCGTCATCGTAGTCGTCATCGTAGTCGTCATCGTAGTCGTCATCGTAGTCGTCATCGTAGTCGTCATCGTAGTCGTCATCGTAGTCGTCATCGTAGTCGTCATCGTAGTCGTCATCGTAGTCGTCATCGTAGTTGTCATCGTAGTTGTCATCGTAGTCGTCATCGTAGTTTCGTCATCGTAGTCGTCATCGTAGTTGTCATCGTAGTCGTCATCGTAGTCGTCATCGTAGTCGTCATCGTAGTCGTCATCGTAGTCGTCATCGTAGTTCGTCATCGTAGTCGTCATCGTAGTTGTCATCGTAGTCGTCATCGTAGTCGTCATCGTAGTCGTCATCGTAGTCGTCATCGTAGTTGTCATCGTAGTCGTCATCGTAGTCGTCATCGTAGTCGTCATCGTAGTCGTCATCGTAGTCGTCATCGTAGTCGTCATCGTAGTCGTCATCGTAGTCGTCATCGTAGTCGTCATCGTAGTCGTCATCGTAGTCGTCATCGTAGTCGTCATCGTAGTCGTCATCGTAGTCGTCATCGTAGTCGTCATCGTAGTCGTCATCGTAGTCGTCATCGTAGTCGTCATCGTAGTCGTCAGTTGTCATCGTAGTCGTCATCGTAGTCGTCATCGTAGTTGTCATCGTAGTCGTCATCGTAGTCGTCATCGTAGTCGTCATCGTAGTCGTCATCGTAGTCGTCATCGTAGTCGTCATCGTAGTCGTCATCGTAGTCGTCATCGTAGTCGTCATCGTAGTCGTCATCGTAGTCCGTCATCGTAGTCGTCATCGTAGTCGTCATCGTAGTCGTCATCGTAGTCGTCATCGTAGTCGTCATCGTAGTCGTCATCGTAGTCGTCATCGTAGTCGTCATCGTAGTCGTCATCGTAGTCGTCATCGTAGTCGTCATCGTAGTCGTCATCGTAGTCGTCATCGTAGTCGTCATCGTAGTCGTCATCGTAGTTGTCATCGTAGTCGTCATCGTAGTCGTCATCGTAGTCGTCATCGTAGTCGTCATCGTAGTCGTCATCGTAGTCGTCATCGTAGTCGTCATCGTAGTCGTCATCGTAGTCGTCATCGTAGTCGTCATCGTAGTCGTCATCGTAGTCGTCATCGTAGTCGTCATCGTAGTCGTCATCGTAGTCGTCATCGTAGTTGTCATCGTAGTCGTCATCGTAGTTGTCATCGTAGTCGTCATCGTAGTTGTCATCGTAGTCGTCATCGTAGTCGTCATCGTAGTCGTCATCGTAGTCGTCATCGTAGTCATCATCGTAGTCGTCATCGTAGTCGTCATCGTAGTCGTCATCGTAGTCGTCATCGTAGTCGTCATCGTAGTCGTCATCGTAGTCGTCATCGTAGTCATCATCGTAGTCATCATCGTAGTTGTCATCGTAGTCGTCATCGTAGTCGTCATCGTAGTCGTCATCGTAGTCGTCATCGTAGTCGTCATCGTAGTCGTCATCGTAGTCATCATCATAGTCGTAGTCGTCATCGTAGTCGTCATCGTAGTTGTCATCGTAGTCGTCATCGTAGTCGTCATCGTAGTCATCATCGTAGTCGTCATCGTAGTCGTCATCGTAGTCGTCATCGTAGTCGTCATCGTAGTTGTCATCGTAGTCGTCATCGTAGTCGTCATCGTAGTCGTCATCGTCATCGTAGTCGTCATCGTAGTCGTCATCGTAGTTGTCATCGTAGTCGTCATCGTCATCGTCATCGTCATCGTAGTCGTCATCGTAGTTGTCATCGTAGTCGTCATCGTCATCGTCATCATCGTCTTTATAAACTTTGTCTTTATAAACTTTGTCTTTATGACTGCCATTTAGGTCGAAAATTACATCCGAGATAATCCTAAAAGAGCTCCATTGTTGATTGTTGGCAATGCTGGTTCAGGAAAGTCTGCGATCATGGCGAAATCCGCTCACGATGCCGTCGAGAAATCTCACAACTCAACAGAAATCAACATACCAGGGTGAGAAACACAAGACTTAGTAACCGAGTGTATGGTCTGTACAGGAAAGTATTTGCATTAGGTTTTCGTACTTAGTCGCTTGGACTAAGGAGCGAGGTTTCTGCGATAAAACCAGGGCGCTTATATATAGGGCGGTGCAACGCCAGGTAATTCGCTGATCGACGTGTGGTGCGGAAGGAGACTGGCACGAGCGTGCAAATCAGTCATCGTGTACCGACAGATTATTTTTCTAAACTTGTAAGTGGCATGTGAGACGAAACTGATTTGATTTAAAGATAAAATAATAGTTCTACTACTGGATTAGTATGTATTCCCCTCGCCCGGCGCGAAGCGCCGGCCGAAGGCCGAAGGCCTGAGGGCGAGGGTGCTAATATCGACCGGCGTTTAGTCCCTTATCACGGGGGATTGGTTGGGTCTGTGTGGGCAAAGTAGAATCGAGTTTATAGGTATATTTATATATATGCATCAACCGTCGATTGCGCGACATCGGAAAATTTGGGCCTGGTAAATTGAAACGGTATTTGAAAGCGACAAAATTGATATAATCAAAACAAGCCATGTTTGTTTAAAACACTGATGTCATGCCGAAACTGCAGAATGTAGTGTTGACGGACAAGCAAGTTTTATTTTGAAACTGACTCATCTATGCCTATGGATACTTTGCTCGGACACGAATACAGGTAAATAAATTACTGTGAGTGTGTGTTAAGCATTTTATTTGAACTTTTAAGTGTCTATATATTTGTAATACAGAGATATAAACAAGGCGTTCGTTCCCAACCCGCGATTTCCGGTCGAGTTGGATAAACATTAATATGCCTTTTCAAATAGTTTTTTTGTTAGGGTTAGTAATTTGGTGATATTAGGATTAGCATTTCGTTGAATTCTAAAAGACTACCGCTTTACTGCTACCGTACGAATAGCCACTGCCTTCACTACTTTATCGTTTATTACAGTAACTTTTTGATTGTGTTGAGAATTCTGACAGTGACTGACCATAGGTAGCCCAAATGTTGTTATAATTTCTTATTTTGTTCATTAAAGAACGTTTACCAGAACGACGAAAGACGACAAACAGCCGATCCACGAGCGAAATGAAAACTCGCCCCATTCCCCTCATTCACTATAGCTACGCGCGACACAATTTACTGCAAGCTGACGTGATGCTTTCACTTATACATATATTATGATAAGGTTGGCAAGTAAATTACAACATTCACAACAAACACTTAACAAATGATTAAAATACTCGCAAACTACGTGAAGAACCACCAAAAATGAAACAACACTTTGAACACTGATAATTTTACTACAATATTACAAACAATTATCTTTCTAAATAATTCTGACAAACAAGAAAGAAGCAAAAGTCTCTAGGTTTTTGACCAAAGTTTTTCTGTGCCGATGCGGGATGCCATCAAACAGTTATGACGATGTCAAAAACCTAATCCTATTGGCTATCAAAAATAAACAAACTATGACGTTCATGCCACTGACAGGGGGGGTAGATATCCAGATACGATAAAAAAACACAGAGGATTTAAGATCCCGCGGAGGCAGATAAAAACATGTGAAGAAATCAAAACAGAAGAGATCAGAGAATTTAGTTCGGTAAGTAAATATATTTGTTGTTTTTTTAGTGTGCAAAACAAACGATACATTTTAAATAATAAGCAAGTCAAGTTATATTAAATTGTTTTCCCTTTCACGGCGAAAGCAGAAAAACAAGTAGGTTTCTGTTAGCTTAAATATTTCTCGCGAACACAGTGATAAAGTTATTGTTTCTCCGATCCTAAATCAAAACTAATCCTGAACAAAAGAAAGAAAAACGGACAGGTTTTTATCAGTGGTTTTTACTCTGATATGTTTTGACTGTCAGGCTTTTAATTCATGTATTTTCGATCAGAGAACGTTTTGTACTTCTCTTCTGCAACGAAATTTTGCTCTGCATATCGACTTTAATACAATATTCCATTACAAAAAACTTACCAGTTAGACGATCAACATCATTGACGATAAAATATAATTTTATAGGAAAAAAATTCAAAAGAAACAGCTCAATTGAAAACGACAGTTCCAACGTTTGCACTGAGCTTAAATTATATTACTTTTTTCCAAATGGACAAATAACATTTAACAAGGTATTAATGCACAAGTTTTGAATGGCATTCTTACTGCAAAACTTTTCTTTGTTTGCTGTTGCCGTTTGGTTGAACGATTTATTAAATAGTTGTGCTTTGTGGTCTAACTTCTGTTTATTAGTTCTGTACACGGTTCTTCCCAACGTGGTTTTCATTTATTGGGACTTCATGAAAACTTTGTCAGTATGTGGAATATATACTTGATCTCTTTTGAAGTTCATTTTTTACCCCGATTGGCTTGATTAAATGTTCTTCTGAACCGGAGTGTTTTGGTCTGAAAATTTTCTGGTTTGTGCTTTTTATCACCTTGAGCCTGCTGCCTATAAAATTATATTTTAGCGTCAATGATGTTGATCGTCTAAAGGTACGTTTACACACAACGATTAATCGGGCCGATTTCTGGTTTAGCTGGATGTTAAGTGGAGAAACAGTCAGCGGAGTGTCCCGTGGGCTCATTTGTCTGGCGTCTTCCTTGTCTCTCATTACTTAACATGCATTTAAACCAGAAATCGGGCCGATTAATCGTAGTGTGTAAACGTACCTTTACTGGTAAGTTTTTTGTAATGGAATATTGTATTAAAGTCGATATGCAGAGCAAAATTTCGTTGCAGAAGAGAAGTACAAAACGTTCTCTGATCGAAAATACATGAATTAAAAGCCTGACAGTCAAAACATATCAGAGTAAAAACCACTGATAAAAACCTGTCCGTTTTTCTTTCTTTTGTTCAGGATTAGTTTTGATTTAGGATCGGAGAAACAATAACTTTATCACTGTGTTCGCGAGAAATATTTAAGCTAACAGAAACCTACTTGTTTTTCTGCTTTCGCCGTGAAAGGGAAAACAATTTAATATAACTTGACTTGCTTATTATTTAAAATGTATCGTTTGTTTTGCACACTAAAAAAACAACAAATATATTTACTTACCGAACTAAATTCTCTGATCTTCTGTTTTGATTTCTTCACATGTTTTTATCTGCCTCCGCGGGATCTTAAATCCTCTGTGTTTTTTTATCGTATCTGGATATCTACCCCCCCCCTGTCAGTGGCATGAACGTCATAGTTTGTTTATTTTTGATAGCCAATAGGATTAGGTTTTTGACATCGTCATAACTGTTTGATGGCATCCCGCATCGGCACAGAAAAACTTTGGTCAAAAACCTAGAGACTTTTGCTTCTTTCTTGTTTGTCAGAATTATTTAGAAAGATAATTGTTTGTAATATTGTAGTAAAATTATCAGTGTTCAAAGTGTTGTTTCATTTTTGGTGGTTCTTCACGTAGTTTGCGAGTATTTTAATCATTTGTTAAGTGTTTGTTGTGAATGTTGTAATTTACTTGCCAACCTTATCATAATATATGTATAAGTGAAAGCATCACGTCAGCTTGCAGTAAATTGTGTCGCGCGTAGCTATAGTGAATGAGGGGAATGGGGCGAGTTTTCATTTCGCTCGTGGATCGGCTGTTTGTCGTCTTTCGTCGTTCTGGTAAACGTTCTTTAATGAACAAAATAAGAAATTATAACAACATTTGGGCTACCTATGGACTGACGAAGGGCTTTCGCTCGAAACGTTGAATGTCTGTTGAATGTCCATAAACATGTTAGGCCTACACTATACTGTATATGCACAGGCCTAGTGGGCCACAAGTTTAATATTGTGTCTGTGGATAGACTTGGACAATGCTGGTCCTAGGCTTGCAATGTAAAATACAGCTTATATTGGATTATATTGATATTGGGTATGTCGACACTGTCACTGTCAGCAGACATTGTTATGGGAACAACTAGCGAGTACTATGTCAGCTAGATCATCCACACTTGAATTAGATATTTTTACCACTTTAGCAAGAAAAATCCCCTGCCCCGCTGTGCAATGTTGTTCCTAATTGCAAGAAACCACTTCAGGTTCAATTTTCTGTGTAGAAATCAACATTGAAATGGGCCAGGGGGATAGGATAAACAAAAAACACTATATTTAAAAAGACTGAGGAGACATATGTCATCCTGAATATAGGTTATATATGTGCATTTAATATTATGAAAGCAATAGAGGTTTTCCAGCAGAAGAATAGGTTTGTCAATTTTTTGGAACCGGTATACACCGGTCTGATGGGAAAAGTTTAGGCATTAATAATAATAATAATAAAGATAACAAGAATAATACAACAACATTAATACAGGATAGCCTGTTCAATGCTAACACTGGTATTGATGGGGTCCTGTTTCCTAACAAATTACAATTATTATTTATTACAAATATAAATGTATTACACATATTCATATATATATGTACAATATGTTACAAAAACTAATTATAACTTGAAAGTTGTATCAATCCTACAAATGCAGTATTGTCAATTAAGGCAATAGATAATGCTCCTACATGTATGCGATGACCAGATTCATGGACGTAAAATGCCTTCAAGACATTTCTTAACCAGCATGCTACCAATCCGAGAGTTTCTATTAACCGATTGGTTTCATGTCCAGAATTAGGAAAGATTAGAATCCCTAATATGTCTTATTAAAACCAAATTGACGCCTATATACATTTGCACTATATGCACCCCTAGACATTTGAATAATAAAGAGGATGCACGTTCTTCCTTCATTCTTTAACAGCCTTTGGTGTCTTTATATTACTGAGTTGATTATTTCATGAATCACAACCCGGCCACATCGCCACGTCAATCACTTGTGACTGGTGTATTCTGCAGACCAATGAAATGTTGCAACCATTATGCATACCTACCAGTAACAAATGGCTAAACGCATTTATTATACATTCAAAATTCATTCTCGTTTCTTATTGGTCAATTCCAGTGAATTGTCAATCTCTGGCAGGTACGACCTCATTTCTGTTGAATACTGTGAATTATTGCACGGAGATGTCCAAAACAAAAATTATTTAACGGTGATGACGTCACTAGGACCAAAATTACAAAATAAAAAATGCCTGTAGTAGATTTGTTTCTATATTTTTAGTAAGATTATCTTGAACAATGTATAATAAAACAATTATTGGATTCGGCTTATGCATGATATTAAGAGTTATCCAGACCTCGATCAAAGTTATCTGCTTTGGCAGGTAACATTGACGTCGGTCTGGATAATTCTTGATGTCATGATGCTCAACCTCATCCAATAATTGTATATTATGCTGTACTGTTACTACCATACAATGACATTATAAAGGTATGACGTATCTAAAAATATATACTTGCAATTAAGGGATCATTCATACATCTCATGGAAATTTAGGGGATGGGTACACATGTCAGTCCTGGGGCCCGGGTTTTGCTCTCGCTGGCCTTGATGAATCATCAATAGTGTGAGACAAGTACTGTAATTTCTTTCTTAGTGATTTATGGTAGAAACAGCAGTATTAACTTCCCCACTATTCTGTTCAGTGCAGGTGCCAGGTACTGCACCCGAAAATTTACAAAGTTTATGCTATTTAGTTTGATGTCCTAATGGAGAATTAAATTCAAACAACACAAAGCTCTCAGCTATTGTCCACTGCAAATGTATTCAGTTTTGCAAATAAATGGACTATTACCTAATTCAAGTAAAAGAACTACAGTACTTATTACAGTAGTAAATTAGCAACTACCTGTACGCTATAAAAGTTTCAAACAGTATAAGCGGGCGAGGGGTGTTGCGTATAACGTATTTCTAGTTTACGTAAAAACTAGTGTCATGAAGAACTGTAGATGTAGATGACAGTAGATGTATCAACCGAAAAACTGTCCCATCAATATTTATGCCGATGACACCGTAATTCATATTGAAGACTACTCGTCTGCTTCGGTTTTTGCTACCTTACAGAAGGACCTGGATAGAGTTGCCCAATGGATTACTGAAAATAACCGCCACTGTTTGGTACAAGACAGAAATTGGCAGGCATTGATGACTGGAGCTTGTATATGTATGACCAACAATTAGAAAGAGTATCTAAGTTTCATTACTTAGGTGTACTCTTTGACGAAAATTTAACGTGGAAAGAACATGTTGAGGAAATTGTCATTAAAGCCAGTAAACGTTTAGGATTGCAACCAAATGTATTTTCAATACACTTGTTAAACCTCTTCTGGATTATACTGATGCAGCCTGGGGAGAGCTCTCAGAAGGATGCAAAAATGATTTACAGCGTATTCAGAATCGAGGTGTACGAATAATTTTGCAAGTTTCTTCTTCCGAAAATACATTTCTTAAATTAGGTTGGTTACCCTTAATGCAGTGGAGAATTATCCATCACTGAATATTTTGCGAACTACTATACTCGAAATGGTGAAGTACATAGATACGGTACAAGATCCAGAAATGACGTTCATCTTCCAAGATTTAAGCTGGAGCTTGGAAAGAGAACGTTTAAATATGCAGGAGCCAAACATTTTAATGAACTTCCAAATGATATAAAAACTGCAACTTCTTTACATAGTTTTAAAAGACAGATTTTTAAACATTTTGTAAAATTGTAAATCCAATTCACATATTATTTATTATTATTATTTTATTTATTAATTATTTAATTATATAGTTAGTAACTTTCTTATCAATTGTAATAACTTAAATACAGGGCCTCTATGGATACCAGCTTTGCTGAAAGAGCTACCCTGTCAAAATAAAGTTTTCTATCTATCTATCTAGAAGTTGTAAAGCTCTGAAGAAACAATTTCACCACCCGTATCGTCTAGCAAACTCAAGTTAAGGCGCTGTTACACTGTGCAATTTTTCATGCAACTTGTCTCGCAACACTGATCTAGAGACATGTTAAGTAAGAAAAAGGTCAGCAGAGTGCAACGTGGGCCCATGCTGGCATTACACTTTTTACTTAGCATGCCTCTACATCAGTGTTGCGAGACAAGTTGCGTGAAAAATTGCACAGTGTAACAGCGCCTTTAGAGACCTCATCTAAATCAAATTTACTCGCCATTTTTGTTTTTCCGATAATCTGTTTTTACAGTGATTTTTTTATCCTGTGTTTTTATAACCCCAAACATAAATCTTACTTATTGCGTGATATTGCGTGGTATTTATAAACAAACGTTACAGTCAAACCGTAAAAATCAGGAAACAACCTATGTTTACATTCAAAGTGAGAACCACTGACCGAAAAATGACATTAGTCGTCACCAGTCCCCGCATCACACGTCGATCAGCGAATTACCTGGCGTTGCACCGCCCTATATATAAACGCCCTGGATAAAACCAAAGACAAATACTTTCCCAGCAACATGAGCATATCAGTTGTTTCAATCTTTAGTTGTGTTCATGCCAGTGTGGTCACTTAAGGGTGTTCGGACGTATTACGTTGCTAAACAACCGGTTGCTAAGGGCAGGTCATTTAGTGCCCAATATACTTCACGAGTGGACAATAAATTCAAGGTATAACCAAGATATTTTATGCGTGGAATATGTTGGAAAACTTCTTTCGTCTGGTGACGTATTGATGACGTCACCAGACGTCATCAACAAACACAAAAACTCTATAATTTTCGTCATTTTTGACAGTATGCTATATATTGTTTGGTGTCATATAAACCTAAATTACTTCCTAGAAAAAAGTACGTATGGATTCATTGATAAATTAAATAAAAACAGAGTTATGAACATTTTATTGTGTTTATTGACCTTAAAAATCCGTTATCTCGGCTAATTTTTAAAAATTCTTAAAATCCATGCGTACTTTTATGAAGCTAACCGTCCAGATTCTAATCACATGTAATAATTTTTCTTAAAAACCTTCGAAGATTATAGGAATTTTCATATTTCGATGACGTCACGATGACATTACCAAACGAAATAGTTTTGTCCACATATAGTACATACATACTGTCTTAAAGGGCAACTAAACCTTTTGAGGTTATTCTATTTTTCGTTAGAATTCAAAAAGTTCAATTCAAAACCGAAGAAATAATTGAAATTGGTTGCTCGGTTCTACTTTTATGATCTGTTAAAGATCGAGTTTTCAGCCCTTTTGCTAAACTTAGTTGAACAACGACCGCGTCGGAAGAAAGCCTGGTACGACCGGTAAGTGATGTCATAATGATGTCATACGGCAAGAAAATACTGTATATTTTGGTTTTATTTTAGTGAAATTTGGAATAATGTTTACTCTTGGGTGAGTGATAAGTGACAAACCAAATATCAAGCACTGGAATATTATTTTGTTCAATAAACCTATTACCAGTATGACACTATGACGTCATACCGGTAATAGTGCCATTCTTCTCATAACACGGTCGTGCAACAAGAGATTCGAAGAAATACTCCTCAATAAATCATGCACTATATCATGAAATTCATTTTTATCTTCACTTTTACAAAGTTAGATGATATATCTTTCGGAGGAAAATATAACCTCAAAAGGTTTAGTTGCCCTTTAATGGTTCTTATAACTGTGAAATTCTATGGCAAATTGTGTCAATTGCAAGCTTCCTTAGCAACGGATCGAAATACGAGTGACTTTAGCTGCGACTTTTATCGCGCTCACACTGCAATTTCAAACCGCGCGTGTGAACAGCCGGCGATTTTTGCTGCGATTTGATAGCGATTTTAGCTGCGACTTTTATCGCGCTCGCACTGCAATTTCAAACCGCGCGTGTGAACGAACAGCCGGCGATTTTTGCTGCGATTTGATTGCGATTTTAGCTGCGACTTTTATCGCGCTCGCACTGTAATTTCAAACCGCGCGTGTGAACGAACAGCCGGCGATTTTTGCTGCGATTTTAGCTGCGACTTTTACCACGCTCGCACTGCAATTTCAACCCGCGCGTGTGAACGAACAGCCGTTGATTTTTGCTGCGATTTTAGCTGCGATTTGATTGCGATTTTAGCTGCGACGTTTATCGCGCGCTCACACTGCAATTTCAAACCGCGCGTGTGAACAGCCGGCGATTTTTGCTGTGATTTTAGCTGAGACTTTTATCGCGCGCTCGCACTGCAATTTCAAACCGCGCGTGTGAACAGCCGGCGATTTTTGATGCGATTTTAGCTGCGACTTTTATCGCGCGCTCGCACTGCAATTTCAAACCGCGCGTGTGAACAGCCGGCGATTTTTGCTGTGATTTTAGCTGAGACTTTTATCGCGCGCTCGCACTGCAATTTCAAACCGCGCGTGTGAACAGCCGGCGATTTTTGATGCGATTTTAGCTGCGACTTTTATCGCGCTCGCACTGCAATTTCAAACCGCGCGTGTGAACAGCCGGCGATTTTTGATGCGATTTTAGCTGCGACTTTTATCGCGCTCGCGCTGCAATTTCAAACCGCGCGTGTGAACAGCCGGCGATTTTTGATGCGATTTTAGCTGCGACTTTTATCGCGCTCGCGCTGCAATTTCAAACCGCGCGTGTATCATGAGATTGTTAACCGAAGAAAGCTGACCATGTGCTTTTTAGCGATTGTCCTTCATGTGAATTTCTTACGATTTCCATAGATTCTCTCATTCGTCAGGTGTTGTAGTAATGCTTGTCGCTGGCTAGAAGTGAACACTCATCTCATTTACTAATTCGACAAAATATTGGTCCGGCTGCTGCCTGGTCGACCGGCCCACTTCCGTCGTCCCTTGACAGTGGCGTAGGAACGATTTTCACTTGGGGGGGGGGGGGGGGGGGGGGGGGCAACGTAACTGTGACGACCCCCTTTTAGGGAGGTCCTGGGGTATTTTCCCCCGGAACATTTTGCATTTCTGAGACCTCTGAAATGTCATTTCCTGCATTTTGGAGAGCAGAAGTTAACAAAATTTAAAGGCCGAAATAGGGAGTGTTTAGTGACATTTTTTCTCTAAATTGTGACAAATCTCCAATAGGTTGACCGCAAGCTAGTTGGTAATCGTTGTGATACTCGTTATATCAACAATAATTTTTGGATTGTTTCAACGATGTCCTACGGCTCTGCACCTATATCAAGTTGCAACAAACTTACTGGCCGCAAGCTTGTTAAGCCGTGACAAAATAAACAGTTTTTCGATCGAGAAAGCTCAAAGAAGCCATTGCCCAGTTTATTTTCACGATGCAGCTTTGCTGTCACGTGTTTGTTTCACAAGTTAGATCCCACCGCCGTCTCAGACCGGGACTCGTTGGACAAGCCGCGCGAGCTTTTATAAGCGTCAATCGAGCTAAAAAGCGTCGATCATTTTTGACTTTCAGAATATTCCATTTTTAAAATTTTTTAGTGAAATATAACATATAATTAAAAATTTGTAAAAAATGTGGAGGGCACATGCCCATCCCCCTGCCCCCCCCCCCCCCTCCCAGCTCCTACGGCACTGCTTGAAGAGATAAATCTATGCCGAGCTCTAGTATCACAGCAGTCGGTACACAATTCATAAATCGTGACTCAACTGTGGACGCTTTTTGTTCTCTTTCTTTAGACAAATGCTGAAGTGGCGAGTCTTCTTTCATTTCGTCGGAGCCACGCCAGGGTCGACAGACCTGGCTTTTTTCCTTCAAAGACTGACTAAAGAACTTAATCCAAGAAAGGTATACGCTACTACTACTGTTTCATTATTTAAAAAGAACTTACTAAAAAAACACAACTAATATTTAAGCCTGGTTGCCATTTGGTTGCCACGATCGCCACGGTGTCATAGTGGACGATGTAATAGAGTCTCCATCTATCTCTGCAATCAATAAAGGGTGGAGGCTATTTCAGATACCTTGAAGCAGATCCGGCCCAGTACTTTCATTATTTTACACGGTCATGTTCAAATCAGGCCGGGCGCCTGATTTGAATATGCGCTAAGATGGAACATAGTTAATATATGGATGGAAGAGAACGTTGAACCTACTCGAGTAAATATTCACCATATTATTGATGAAAAAATCAATTTTATGACTACGTCGACACAACAGAAGAAGCGCTCGATGTTGTAAGAGATTACGAGCTCCGAACAACAACGAAATTCACAATCTACAAGAAGACAAAAGCATTTGGAAGTCCACGACCACCACGTGCTTCGTGCGCAAGCTTGTGTATTAACTCATGTGAACGATTTTCATTATTCTAAATTAACTATGGTTACACAATTTCTGAATATAAATCGAGGAGCAGTTTTACATCAGCTTCACTTTGCTTTTCTTTAGTATTCCAGTTTTTCTTTATTTTGCGCTGTACATATATTACGAAACTCGAAAGCCACGAGCAATGGCCTTCGCTTGAAAAGATGGGAAATGGACCTTACTATTGATTGTCTGGATTTATATCGTAACTTTGTCCACGCAACGCGTTTTTTTATATCCCTCATAGCCTGCGTGTAGGCAAATTGGCCGTGTAAAATAATGAAAGTACTGGGGCGGATCTGCTTCAAGGTATCTGAAATAGCTTCCACCTCAATGAAGACTGCTTTGCATACAGTAGACAAAAGACAAGATAGATCGACACTCTATTACATCAACCACTATATGAAACCGTTGCGATCGTGGCGACCAAATGGAAACAAGGTTTTAAAGGGAACTGCATTCAAAAAATAAACAAGACGCCCGCTAGGCGTTAACTCGGGTTACTTGCGGTTAATTGTGTCCTGTAAAACACACAATATAATAGACACAAATCAATGTTCTCTTACAAATTCCGCGATTTGTAACCTACAGTAGGTAAGGTACAGCTAAGCACGGAGCTAAGTAAAATACTGTGTAAAATACTTATACCTGCAGTGATGGATCCAGCTTGATCTGGTAGGGGGGTGCTGAGCGAGCGAGGTGATCATTTCACTCGATTAAACTACATGTTCTAAGGATTTATGGTGTAGGAAAATTCCGAATGTTGGAATATATACATTTTAAGACCAAACCGGGACCAGTTGCGAAAAATGCAACTTCAAGGCCTTCCAGCTGGAATTGAACCCGCGACCCTGCGACGCTATGCTCTTACCACTGAATGTCTAAGTTGCATTTTTCGCAACTGGTCCCGGTTTGGTCTTAAAATGTATATATTCCAGCACTCGAAATTTTCTTCATAAACCCTTAGAATATCATAGTTTGTGTCTGGTTGAATAATTGCCATTGCTCTCTCTTCTGTACCGTATACTATATAAAAAGCTCGAAAACGATATCATGTGCAGATAGCCTCCATTTATGTTCTTATATATTTCATATTTACAGACTGACATTATTAGTGATCTGGATTCGTTGGTTCAACTGGCTAACTCGCTGCTCTCGAATCGAAACACACCTCCGACTATTTTGTTCGTGGACGCCATTAATCAGGCAAGTGAGAAAGGACGTTAGTTTTTGAGATAATGTTCGTTGTTGTATTTTCATTGTTACGTTTGTTAGTTGTTGGTGAAGTCAAGGACATTTGCTAAAACAATGAGGTGATGGGATATGGAAGGAATGGGTATTAGAGAAGTGAAAAGAAGGAAAGGGAAGGGAGAGAAAGGAATGGAGGGGAAACGGAGCGAAAGGATGACAGGAAGCTGGAGAGAAGGGAAATGGAAGGAAAGGGAAAAAAGGGAAAGGAAACGGAAAAGAAAGGGAAAGAAAAGGTCAAATATATGTATATAAAAAAGCTGACTCCCCAACCTGGAATCGA
Source organism: Chrysogorgia sp. JL179-B06 (assembly GCA_035772405.1). Taxonomy (NCBI): domain Eukaryota; kingdom Metazoa; phylum Cnidaria; class Anthozoa; order Scleralcyonacea; family Chrysogorgiidae; genus Chrysogorgia; species Chrysogorgia sp. JL179-B06. The sequence goes on from JAYKKM010000134.1 coordinate 1,038,439, forward strand.
ACCCGAGGTCTTCGAATCAACGCATCGGCGCTCTAACCACTGAGCTATTGAGACACGGTCAGAACAGTCAAATACCTCAAGTAGCGAACTTATCACCGGCTCTTGTATATTGGGACAGTCAATTTTTCATAGAGGAAGGAAAGGAAGGGAAGGAATGGAAAGGGAAGGGAAGGAAAGGACGTGGAAGGGAAGGGAAGGAAACGAAAGGAAGGAAACTAAAGGAAACGAAGGGAAGGGAAGGGAAGGAAACGAAACAAAAGGGAAGGGAAGGGAAGGGAAGGAAATGGAAGGGAAGGAAAGGGAAGGACGTGGAAGGGAAGGGAAGGAAAGGAAACGAAACAAAAGGGAAGGGAAGGGAAGGGAAGGAAATGGAAGGGAAGGAAAGGGAAGGACGTGGAAGGGAAGGGATGGAAAGGAAACGAAAGGAAGCAAGGAAACGAAAGGGAAGGGAAGGAAACGAAACGAAACAAAAGGGAAGGGAAGGCTATGGAAGGGAAGGAAAGGGAAGGAAGGGAAGGGAAGGAAAGGAAACGAAAGGAAGCAAGGAAACGAAAGGAAGGAAACGAAAGGGAAGGGAAGGAAAGGGAAGGAAACGAAAAGAAACGAAAGGGAAGAAAATGGAAAGGAAAGGACGTGGAAGGGAAGGAAAGGAAACGAAACGAAAAGGAAGGAAATGGAAGGGAAGGAAAGGAAAGGAAAGGGAAGGAAACGAAAGGGAAGGAAACGAAAGAGAAGGAAACGAAAGGAAGGAAACGGAAGGGAAGGAAACGAAAGGAAGGAAACGGAAGGGAAGGAAACGAAAGGAAGGAAACGGAAGGGAAGGAAACAAAAGGAAGGAAACGGAAGGGAAGGAAACGAAAGGAAGGAAACGGAAGGGAAGGAAACGAAAGAGAAGGAAACGAAAGGAAGGAAACGGAAGGGAAGGAAACAAAAGGAAGGAAACGGAAGGGAAGGAAACGAAAGGAAGGAAACGGAAGGGAAGGAAACGAAAGGAAAGGAGCGGAAACGAAAGGGAAGGAAACGAAAGGAAACGAAGGAAAGAAGTGGAATGGAAGGAAAGGAAGGGAAGGGAAGGAAGGAAACGAAAGGAAAGGAAACGGTAGAGGAGTGGAAAGGAAAGGAGAGGAAAGGAAGGAAATGAGAGGGATGGAATAGAAAGGAAAGGAGAAGAAAGGAAGGGGAGGGGAGGGAAGGGAAGGAAACGAACGAAGGAAGAAGGGAATAGGAAGGGAAAGGAATGGGAGCGGGGCGCTCTATCTAACGCCCACGGATAATTGCGGATGAGTTCGCTAAGTTTCTTGCTTCAAAAATGGCCGACTAAGAGCGCAATGCATTACGGTTGACACTTCTTAAACCACTTCGTATTTTTTTTTCTGTTTCATGTAATCAGATGGACGAGGACAAACTACAGTATTTAACAAGATGGCTGCCTGACACGGTTTCACAAAATGTTCGTATAGTTCTATCAATGATAGACGAGACCGAGTGTCATCGAATACTTCGGTCTTATAAAACTAATCCTAACGAGATTGTTGTTGGAGAACTGGATTTTGAATCACGCAAGGTAATGAACAAGGTTAAAGTTGTTGTTGTGCTTGGTTATGTTGTTTAATTTGTTTTCTTTCTGTTTGTTTGTTTGTTTGTTGTTGTTGTTGTTGTTGTTGTTGTTGTTGTTGTTGTTGTTGTTGTTGTTGTTGTTGTTGTTGTTGTTGTTGTATCTTTCTATTTGTTGTTCGTTCGTTGTTGGTTGTTGGTTGTTGTTGGTTGTTGTTGGTTGTTGTTGGTTGTTGTTGGTTGTTGTTGGTTTGGTTGTTTGGTTGTTTGGTTGTTTGGTTGTTTGGTTGTTTGTTGTTTGGTTGGTTGGTTGGTTGTTTGGTTGTTTGGTTGTTTGTTGTTTGTTGTTTGGTTGGTTGGTTGGTTGTTTGGTTGTTTGTTGGTTGTTTGGTTGTTTGGTTGTTTGTTGTTTGTTGTTTGTTTGGTTGGTTGGTTGTTTGGTTGTTTGTTGTTTGGTTGGTTGGTTGGTTGGTTGGTTGGTTGTTTGTTGGTTGTTTGGTTGTTTGGTTGTTTGGTTGTTTGTTTGGTTGTTTGGTTGTTTTGTTGTTTGTTTGGGTTGGTTGGTTGGTTGGTTGGTTTGTTTGTTTGTTTGTTTGTTTGTTTGTTTGTTGTTTGTTTGGTTGGTTGGTTGTTTGTTGTTTGGTTGGTTGGTTGTTTGTTGTTTGTTGTTTGTTTGGTTGGTTGGTTGTTTGTTGTTTGTTGTTTGTTGTTTGGTTGGTTGGTTGGTTGTTTGTTGTTTGTTGTTTGTTTGGTTGTTTGGTTTGGTTGTTTGTTGTTTGTTGTTGTTTGTTGTTTGTTTGGTTGGTTGGTTGTTTGGTTGTTTGTTGTTTGGTTGGTTGGTTGGTTTGTTTGTTTGTTTGTTTGTTTGTTTGTTGTTTGTTTGGTTGGTTGGTTGTTTGTTGTTTGTTGTTTGTTTGGTTGGTTGGTTGTTTGTTGTTTGTTGTTTGGTTGGTTGGTTGGTTGGTTGGTGTTTGTTGTTTGTTGTTTGGTTGGTTGGTTGGTTGGTTGTTTGTTGTTTGTTGTTTGTTTGGTTGTTTGTTGTTTGTTGTTTGTTGTTTGTTTGGTTGTAGGGTGAGGCGGTTAATCGATATACCGAAAAAAACCGATGTTTTTTGAAAACCGATTTAACCGATGTTGCTTTTGGAGAAAAACCGGAAAACCGAAAAACCGAAAAAAAATCGGTATTTGTTGAAAAAGTTGAAAAGAATCAAGTGTTTGCGCTTACACACGGAAAATCTGAAGAGATTTTGTTTGAAATTTGATAACGTCTTCGAAATACCGTACGTTTCTTGCCAGGTGTGATCTCCGATATAAGAACGGAACGGCTTGATCTATTCGAGCTTGAACGGATAAGCGGATCAAACGAAGGTCAATTTTGATTGGCTCAAATAAAGGCGGACCTCTGCGAAGACAGGTCTAAAGTAAACTTGGTGTATGACTCATCGATAAATAATCAGAGCGTAACATGAATAATCAAGTTTCATTGTTTATATCGCACACATTTTCTGACTCGTGCTCTTTCAGCCTTGCCTTATCTACAACCGCTCAAAACAAACACGTTTGTCGTTGGAATTCTTTGTTACGCTGTACGAAACTGATCGCCACCTTTCACTGCCAAAATGAGTCAGAGTGCTGTTTGGAATTTCTTCAAGAAACCCGAAAAAGCGGAAGATTCGGCTGTATGTCAAATTTGCATGCGGTTCGTGAAGAACAAGGGAAGCAATACATCAAATTTGATGCAGCATCTTCGAAGGATCCATCCTACCCAATATGCCACGATGACGCCGCCAGGACGAAAGGCAGGAGTGAGTCGACCGACGGACGATAACAGCGCAGTTTCATCACAAATGCAGCCTACAGTAAAGAGCCTCTTCGCCAGCAACGCACCGTTGACACCTGGAAACAAGCGCCACGAAGCCATTACAGATGCCATAACCTACTTCCTCTGCAAAGATAACGTTCCCTTTAACGCAGTTAGCCGACCAGGATTTCAAAAACTGTTGAATGTGCTAGAGCCCCGTTACAAGATACCGAACAGGACAACGTTTTCAAAAAACAAAGTTGTAAAACTGTATGACGCGACCAAAGAAGAAGTTATGCGAGATCTAAACAGCGTAGATTATTTCACCTCCACAGCTGACATGTGGTCTTCCCACGGCCTGACACCATATATGGGGCACACGCTGCATTGGATAGATTCTGAGTGGAATCTACGATGTCGAAACCTTGGAACAAAATTTGTGCCTGAAGACCATACCGCTAAACAACTGGGCGAGACAATGAAGGACATGCTTGTGCATTGGAAGCTGAACGCTGATAAACAAATCGCCATAACAACGGATAATGGAGCGAACATCAAGAAAGCCTGTAAAGACGTCGGATGGACAAACGTGCCGTGTTTTGGTCATAACCTCCACCTCGCAATCACCAACACGTTAAAAAATATCCCGAGGATTTGTCGTGCATTGGGTATTTGCAAGAAGATCGTGGCAGCTTTCGGGACAAGCTGGAAGAGACGAAGAGATCTTGCCACCGCTCAAGTCCAGGAGCAACCGGGACAAAAATTTAAGAATTTGGCATCGGTGAGTAAATATATTATATATATATATATATATATGTATATATATATATATATATATATATATATATATATATATATATATATATATATATATATAATATATATATATATATATATATATATATATATATATATATATATATATATATATATATATATATAGTCATAAAGACTATAGTATTTCAAACAACGTGTTTGCAGTGGAATATTTTTTCATTTTGCTTTTAAAATTAAACAATATATGTATTTTTAAGTTAACAGAAATACAATTCCATATGTCTAATCTAATATATATCTTCGTTGTGTCAATGTTTTGTAGATGTGCCCAACTCGCTGGGGTTCAACGCAGCACATGATAAGCAGGGTACTGCGCAACAAGACGGCCATTAGAAGGGTTCTTGGTAACGACAAGGACACGTCCCATTTGGTACCAAAGTGGGAAGACTTGGAGGTTTTGGAGTGCATCGATAAAGCACTTGGTCCACTCAAGGCGTTTACCGATATCATGTCAGCAAGCAAATACGTCACCATAAGCGCGCTGAAACCAATTCTTCATCGCCTGTCAACGACAGAGTTGGCCCGTCAGGATGATGATTTACCACTGGCCTTGGAAATAAAGCAGGAGGTCTTGAGAAGGCTAAAAGCTCGTTATGTCGATCCTTCGATGAAGCTTTTGATGAATGTCGCATCTTTCTTGGATCCAAGGTACAAGACTGACTTTTTATCAGTGGACGCTGACAACGACGAGAGTGAGTTGCTACAACTTGACGAAGTTAAAGAAGAACTCTTGAAAAATGCTGTTTTTCTAGAGTTCCCTGTTGAAGAGGAAGATGTCCTGCAGCCCCTGCCCAAGAAAGCAAAACTCAGTCTTGGAGCGTTGACGAGCCTCAAGAAATCAGAGAAGACGTCGTCAGCTGCATCCCCGCGTGATCGTCTCTCCAAAGAGATCGAATGCTACATCTCTGCATTTCCTATTATTGACGGAGACGACGATCCTCTGCAATGGTGGAAGTTAAACACGAAAGAACTACCGTTGCTGTGCCAACTATCGAGAAGATATCTTGCCATCCAAGCGAGCAGTTCCCCATCAGAGCGACTTTTTAGTAAAGCAGGGCAAGTTACTACACCGGCACGAGCACAACTGAAACCTGAGAGAGTGGATAAGCTTGTGTTCATGGCAGAGAACTTATAGTCGTTTGTGTGTTATTTGTAAATATATTTGTGATATTTGTACATGATATTTATAAATATTATTGTAAATTTTATCTGATTTCTTTGTACTTCGTAGTCAGGATGTTTATAATTAATTAATACAATTGTTTTTCAAACTGAAGTCTTGCGCGCGTAGCGTCATGCATGTTTTTTAACTGTAGTTTCGAGCGCGTTTTAAAAAACCGATTCACTCGGTTTTTTCGGTTTTTTTCGGTCGGTTTTCGGTTTTCGGTTTTTTATAAAAACCGCCTCACCCTATTTGGTTGGTTGGTTGTTTGGTTGTTTGGTTGTTTGTTGTTTGTTGTTTGGTTGGTTGGTTGGTTGGTTGATTGTTTGGTTGTTTGTTGGTTTGTTGGTTGTTTGGTTGTTTGTTGTTTGGTTGGTTGGTTGGTTGGTTGATTGTTTGGTTGTTTGTTGTTTGTTTGTTTGTTTGTTTGTTGTTTGTTTGGTTGGTTGGTTCTTTGTTGTTTGTTGTTTGTTGTTTGTTTGGTTGGTTGGTTGTTTGTTGTTTGTTGTTTGTTTGGTTGGTTGGTTTGTTGTTTGTTGTTTGTTGTTTGGTTGGTTGGTTGGTTGTTTGTTGTTTGTTGTTTGTTTGGTTGTTTGTTGTTTGTTGTTTGGTTGGTTGGTTGTTTGGTTGTTTGTTGTTTGTTGTTTGTTGTTTGGTTGGTTGGTTGGTTGATTGTTTGGTTGTTGTTTGTTTGTTTGTTTGTTTGTTTGTTTGTTTGTTTGTTGTTGTTGTCGTCGTCGTCGTCGTCGTTGTCGCTGTTGTTACCCTTGTGTTGTTTATTTATTTATTTTTATTTATTTATTTATTACACTTTCACCTAATTAATACAAGCAGGTGCAGGACAGTACAACAGAGCTAGGCTCCAAATTAAGTAAATGATAAATTAACATAAATTATCATGAATATAAATTACAATAGATACAATAACTGCAGTACATAGAGTGTATACATAAATATATATTAGGTATAGAAGGAAGTTTAAATATGTACATAATTATATAAAAGCTATATAGTAAGATACAATAGTATTAGTAACAGCAAGGGTTAGAAGAGAGCACGTTACCTGAAGCGTGACGCTTGTTGTTGTTCTTAATATTGTTGCTGTTGTTATTATTATTGTTGTTATCGTCGTCGTCATTGTTGTTGTTGTTTTATTCTGCTGTGACTGTTGTTGCTGCTTCCTATGTATATTTTCATTATTTTCTTATCTCTGACCTGTTTTCTTTTTTCTGCTCTGACTGTTGTTGCTGCTTCCTATGTATATTTTCATTATTTTCTTATCTCTGACGTATTTTCTTTTTTCTGCTGTGACTGTTGTTGCTGCTTTCTAGGTATATTTTCATTATTTTCTTATCTCTGACCTATTTTCCATATTATTTTCAGGCAATTGTAGTGAACACTTTATCTCGCTACAACAAACGTCTTGACGACGAACAAATGGAGCTGTTGCTTTGCAAGAAAGGCTCAGCAAATCCATTGTGGCTGTCCTTAGCCTGTGAGGAATTACGCGTTTACGGTGTTTTCCGAATGGTTAATGAAAAAATACAATCACTATCCGACGACTTACTTAGGTAAGACGTAATCTGTTTCACTTGACTTTATATGCCAGATTTTTGGTCTGCTAAAATGTGAGCCTGCCAGTGGACGAAATAATTCAGATTAATTAACGAGATACATAACCTTCACTCAGCATTTTAGTCATGTAGCTTAATATTTACAGTATCTCACTAGTCATCAGAAGGTTACAGGTTGTACACATATGTAACCTTCACTTATCATCTTAGTCCATGTAGCTCAATAGTTAGAGCATCTCACTGGTCATCAGAAGGTTACAGGTTGTACACATATGTAACCTTCACTTATCATCTTAGTTCTTGTAGCTCAATAGTTAGAGCATCTCACTAGTCATCAGAAGGTTACAGGTTGTACATATGTAACCTTCACTCATTATCTTAGTCCATGTAGCTCAATAGTTAGAGCATCTCACTGATCATCAAAAGGTTACACATAGGTAACCTTCACTTATCATCTTAGTTCTTGTAGCTCAATAGTTAGAGCATCTCACTGGTCATCAGAAGGTTACAGGTTGTACACCTGTAATCTTCACTCATTATCTTTGTCCATGTAGCTCAATAGTTAGAGCATCTCACTGATCATCAAAAGGTTACACATAGGTAACCTTCACTTATCATCTTAGTTCTTGTAGCTCAATAGTTAGAGCATCTCACTGGTCATCAGAAAGTTACACATAGGTAACCTCACTTATCATCTTAGTTCTTGTAGCTCAATAGTTAGAGCATCTCACTGGTCATCAAAAGGTTACACATAGGTAACCTTCACTTATCATCTTAGTTCTTGTAGCTCAATAGTTAGAGCATCTCAATAGTTAGAGCATCTCACTGGTCATCAGAAAGTTACACATAGGTAACCTCACTTATCATCTTAGTTCTTGTAGCTCAATAGTTAGAGCATCTCACTGGTCATCAAAAGGTTACAGGTTGTACACATATGTAACCTTCACTCATCATCTTAGTCTATGCATTAATTCAATGGTTAGAGCACATCGCTGATCATCGAGGTTTTTTTCGTCATTCATCTCGCAATAATATTCATATACTATATACATTATCTATTTCAGTCTCGAGGAACAAGTTTTGTCTAGGTTTGAGGTCGAAAATGGCGGCCAGTTGGTCGTTGCAACGGTCTGCCTTCTCGAGACATCACGCCATGGCCTTTTGGAAAGCGAACTTCTCGAACTCCTGGCCGATGAAAATAACCTTACTCCACTGCCATATAAACCCGGGGATGACGAACCGTCGAATACAAAAGCCGACGGGGGTACGACCGATGCTACCGAGGCTTTGGCGGATAAACTACAGGAACAAGTGAACATTGCTTATGTCCAAACGAAAGAAAACACCGAAAGGAAAAGTAGTGAGAAAGAGAAAGAGAAAGGTTAGAGTATTTGTTATTTATAAATAACACTTTGTGTGTGTTCTGATTTCCAGGGTTCGTATAGAGCTTGAATGGCCTTGAAAATACTTGAATTGGAAATAGAAATACGTATCCTCATTCCGCAAATAGAGGGTGATAATCTCGCCGCGGCAGGGATCCATTTCTCACGAATAGTTTGTATATATATATATATATTGAAAGGATTTATGGTGAAGGAAAATTTCGAGTGTTGGAATACATACATTTTAAGACCAAACCGGGACCAGTTGCGAAAAATGCAACTTAGCGGCCTTCCGGTAGGAATTGAACCCGCGACCCTGCGATTGCTAGTGCAGTGCTCTGACCACTGAGCTACGGAAGCCGTTGCCGAGAGCCTAGTCACGAGTTCTGTATATATGGTGGTAATGCCGGTGTGGCGGTCTGAGATTGTACCGTGCTGAGATTGTCCTGGGCATGCGCACTGACCGTTTGGGCCTGTAATAAATCTCTCTCGTGCTAAGATTGCTCATTTGCATACATCATGCTTTTGAAGAAGATATAATATGTCGATAGAATTATCTAGGAAAGCTTTCTCGGATAATTTTGTTCATTATAGATAAACATGTTGCAAGTTCTCAACTACCATGTTTACAATTTTCTACAACCAGTTTTACACGGTGGTGTTTATAAAAGTAACTTCGTTACCAATACGATATTATATTGTTCCGGTTGAGAGTTCGCATAATAATGATGTTGAGGTATCAGCTATTTTTATTGAAAGGAATTTATGCTCTGTAGTGCTCATTCCTTTCGATAAGGCGCTAACTTTGGTTGAGCGATTTGAGCCAAGATTAAACGCCATGCCAATGTTTCAACTTTCAACAACATAGGATTTCAGATTCAACTAATTTCTAGATTTCTTCCTGGGAAATTATCCATAAACTGAAAATGTCATTAATCAATCGTTTCAAGGCAAAAGGTTTGCTTGAACTGATTGGTACAATCTCAGCACGGTGACAACTTGGCAGTTCTTGCGCCGCGTGCTGAGTCGAACATGCGCACTAAGTGAATATACAATCTCAGCACGGTGGCAATCTCAGACCGCCACACCGGGATAAGATTCTGGGTATATTATAGGTAATATTTGGCATTTCACTCGATCAAACTACATGTTGAAAGGATTTATGGTGAAGGAAAATTTCGAGTGTTGGAATACATACATTTTAAGACCAAACCGGGACCAGTTGCGAAAAATGCAACTTAGCGGCCTTCCGGTAGGAATTGAACCCGCGACCCTGCGATTGCTAGTGCAGTGCTCTGACCACTGAGCTACGGAAGCCGTTGCCGAGAGCCTAGTCACGAGTTCTGTATATATGGTGGTAATGCCGGGATAAGATTCTGGGTATATTATAGGTAATATTTGGTCTTAAAATGTATGTATTCCAACACTCGAAATTTTCCTTCACCATAAATCCTTTCAACATGTAGTTTGATCGAGTGAAATGCCAAATATTACCTATAATATACCCAGAATCTTATCCCGGCATTACCACCATATATACAGAACTCGTGACTAGGCTCTCGGCAACGGCTTCCGTAGCTCAGTGGTCAGAGCACTGCACTAGCAATCGCAGGGTCGCGGGTTCAATTCCTACCGGAAGGCCGCTAAGTTGCATTTTTCGCAACTGGTCCCGGTTTGGTCTTAAAATGTATGTATTCCAACACTCGAAATTTTCCTTCACCATAAATCCTTTCAACATGTAGTTTGATCGAGTGAAATGCCAAATATTACCTATATATATATATATATATATAGATTCTAAGGATTTATGGACATTTTAAGACCAAACCGGGACCAGTTGCGAAAAATGCAAATTAGAGGCCTTCCGACTGGAATCGAACCCCGACCATGCGATGCTAGTGCAGTGCTCTGACCAGTGAGCTACGGAGGCCGTTGCAGAGAGCCTAGTCACGAGTTCTGTATATATAGTGGTGGTAATATATATATATATATATATATAGGGAAAAAATGTTCTTGTCATTCGGGCAAAAAGGGTCCTATATTAAATTATTCTAACATTTGAATGCAACTTAATGACATTATAACGGATTCTCATTGAATGAATTAATCTGGGATTTCATTGTTCTTCTTTGTGGAGCAATGGTTAGTGGCATAGGCAGACCTGGGTTCGGGCATTGTCTAAACGTAATCTCGTATATTCAACTTGAATATACCTAATAAATACATTTGGTTTTGTGGCTAATTGCTTTTCCTTCCTTCTCTTCTCGCATTCCCCATGAGCGGGAGAGATATCCACGCGGTTTAAATTTGGAAAATCTGTGTTATTTAAACGGTTATTACTTATTAAATACTTCGAATCCCGCACACTGCCGCGGCTGAAAAAACGAGAAAAGTGCCCTCAAATTGCAGGAAATACACTTTCAGGGAATCAAAAATTCAAAAACCCGGATCCCCCTAATGTACATGTTTCTAATGCATGTCCATATATATTAAAGTGGCTATGCAATGAAAAATTCAGTTGTAAAATAACTCTTTTGTTTGAAAGAACTCTTGAAACTATAAAGACTAACTATTTACAACTTTTTCATATCTCACTTCACTCTTGAGATATTAAGATTTGTTTAATATGTAAATTATTATACTTATGACATCAAAATGCATAATGACTTATTGAAAAATTCTGCATATCTTTACCATTATCACATGGATCGTTTGATGATTTGCATATTTGATGTCATTGGATACATCCACGCACATTTCAAGTGATTTCAAGTTATTTCATTACATAATCTCAAGGTTATATAAGCGTTTTCAATAAGTTATTATGCATTTGTGATGTCATACGTATGATCATTTACATATTAAACAAATCTTAATATCTCAAGAGTGAAGTGAGATATGAAAAAGTTGCAAATAGTTAGTCTTTATAGTTTCAAGAGTTCTTTCAAATAAAAGAGTTATTTTACAACTGAATTTTTCATTGCATAGGCATTTTTAAGGTGGCTCCCTACTGTTTCTTGAAAGGTGGCAAAAATGCAAATTTCAATCTCGAAAAGTGCCCATGGATATTTCGGAAAAGATTGAAACTAAAGCTATACATAGAATAACTTTCAGGGCATCAAATACTATTAATGGCTAAAGTGTTTCATCTGTTGCTATGACAACAGTGACGTTTCAAAATGGCCGAAAATGAACATTTATGAACATTGTAAAATAATTGGATCCACAGAATTTTTTTAAATTTGCCTATTCATTAATTAAACTAAAAGAAATTTTTAAATGCAAAAAAAAATCGGGGTTCGCCGACTCGTTTGAGAAATAAATTAGATTAAATGTTCATTTTTGGCCATTTTGAAACGTCACTGTTGTCATAGCAACAGATGAAACACTTTAGCCATTAATAGTATTTGATGTCCTGAAAGTTATTCTATGCATAGCTTTAGTTTCAATCTTTTCCGAAATATCCATGGGCACTTTTCGAGATTGAAATTTGCATTTTTGCACCTTTCAAGAAACAGTAGGGAGCCACCTTAACGAAAAACGTGCATGTGTAATAATGCTTAGGCTAAACGATGGCAATCCGTGTTCTTCAGTAATATTGACGTCATCGGTTCGTACGCCTGTGATCACCCATTATCCCCAATTATCCCCCGATTCTGCCCATGGCTCACTTTCCACGTTCTTGATTATTTTGTATAGATGCTCGCGAAGGCCAATCGCAGAAGCGCCGGCGAGTTCACTTACCAGCGGTGAAATGGGCAATCGTGTTCCGCGCTTTGAAGCCTTTGCTACGACCGTGTGGCGATTTGGGAGAAGGAAGACTGGATTTTTATCACCGATCCATCAGTAAAGCAGTGCGGAGAAAGTAAGTGATTGTTTGCCAATGTTGTTAAGGGTTTTCAGATGTATTTACATGTAGATATGCAGACCTTATATCACCTTATAATTAAAGTGCCCCTAACCTCAACATTTTTTATTGTCTTATTTAGAAGAACTTTTAAAATGATAAAGTAACTTCTTTTGAATATTTTCACTTCTTCGCTTTCTTTTTGAGATATATCAGTTTGTTTGATATGCAAATGTCCGGAATTTCGTCACACATGCATAATGAGTTATCAGAGAATGTTATATATCTTTGCGGTCGTGAAATAAAAACACTAAAGTGTGAATAACACATGTGTGCGTTTCTCCCACAACACCAAACGTCTTGATTTTAAAGGATTTCGTTCGAGAATGAAAGAGATATACACATTTCTCCAATAAGTCATTATGCATGTGTGACGAAATTCCAGACATTTGCATATCAAACAAACTGATATATCTCAAAAAGAAAGCAAAGAAACCAAAATATTCAAAAGAAGTTACTTTATCATTTTAAAAGTTCTTCCAAACAAGACAATAAAACATTTTGAGGTTAGGGGCACACAAAAACTGCCATAGAGTTTCACAGATTTAAAGTGACTGTGAAACGAAATTGTTGGATAAAGTGGTTCTCCGATGGAAAAATTTCTGCTAATTTTTTTACATAATCTCAAAGATATAATGGTAATTAGTAGTCGTGCAGAGTGTCACTTCAAAATTCGTTGAAAGAAAGGTTACACTTTACGTGTGAAGTTTGTATTTTGGAACGCCGCCATTAAAGTGGCCGAGTGCGAGAAGAATGAGTCAAGGAGAGCTTATTACGTCATACACCCTGTGAGCCCAATACAAGCCAATAGCCCACCTATAGTATATTACATACTATATATATATATCTGCCCAAACTCTAAAAAAAGCGCAAGAAGCCTCTGCGGAGGAGAGTGACGCCATAATAGCCTCAACAACAACAATGACCCTTTTGTTGACAATAACAATGACCCTTTTGTTGACAATAACAATGACCCTTTTGTTGACAATAACAATGACCCTTTTGTAGTTGTTTAGTCTATGGCGTCATAAGCTCTCTTCGACGTAATAAACGATCGGTCCCTTTCCGTTGTGCGGCTCCTTTGTAAACAAAATAGCTGACGAAATCCGTAATCCGGACGAGTCTTACTACATCCCGGGCGTTCTTTGTCAGCGCCCGCGAGCACTTGTCTTCTGGACGATCCTTTTATTAGCATTAAGGAAACCCAACCCCAACACAACAAAAGATCCTAACCCTAACCCTCCGCCTAACGGGTTTTCTAACCCTAACCCCCCGCCTAATTAGTTTACTAACGCTAACCCGTTAGGCGGGGGGTTAGGGTTAGAATCTTTTGTTGTGTTGGGGTTGGGTTTCCTTAATACTAATAAAAGGATCGTCCAGAAGACGAGTGCTCGCGGGCGCTCACAAACAACGCCCGGGATGTAGTATTTCCCAATCCGGACCGGTCCATTACGCGAAATAACGGACCGGCACATGACTTGTCTCAGCACGCAATTTCACCGGAAGTAGCTTGTGCCATATAATGATGTTGGATGTCGGATATCGAATATCGAATGTTGAATATCGAATATCGAATATCGAATATCGAATATTGACTGTCGAATATCGAATATCGAATATTGACTATCGAATATCGAATATTGACTATCGAATATCGAATATCGAATATTGAATATCGAATATGAATATTTATGTACTTAAAGGACATTGGCAATAAAAAATAAGTATCTTTTATATCAAATTACGTAACTTAAATAGCCGGAATATAGTAGTTTAGTTGAGGTTGTAAAAATGTTCGTAAAGTGTATTAATTACACTGTCAAAGTTGTTAACTTGTATCATTGTCCGCCATCTTGCGTGTGATGTCACAACCGCGGGGTAAAGCGAATTTGGCCGGTCTTCGATAGCCTACGTCATAGACTGTGAAATTTGAAAAACACAGACTATGAACCAGCGCCGTTAATCGTGTTCTGTGACGTAACTACTATAAGGAATCTTTATAGTAGAACATGATTGGTCGCTTAGAAAATTTATTTAATACGTGATATTCAATTGGTACAGAACTACTTCCGTTTTCAATGTTTGTTGTTTACCACGAAGACAGTTTCTCAGCCGTATTCTTTATAAACGAGACTATTAAAAGAGTTTGCTAATACTTTCAAAGGATGACTGTTTATAGTCGGCATAATTTTCGAGGATGATCAAACAGTCGAAGAGATGTGGGAATCGAATTGTTAATCATACGATATTTCCAGGTAGCCGTCGAGTGCCGATTCTCGTTATGCTGTTTCGTTTTAGTTTTTCAGCTTGTCCTATGTGTCTATTAGAACTACGTTTGCTCTTCATATGATTTCTTAAACTTTTAGTGAATACTCGTTTAAAGCCATAAATGGTTTAATTGACATAAACAGTCATATTCTACCCACTCGAAGGAATACAGGCAAGGCTACTAGATCGGCTATTATAAAATAACATGTATGCTACGCAGGCTCTGATTGGTCAGTACCCGTGTTTGGATCAGGCCATCCAAACACGGAAATTTCCCGCCAAACATTTCCTTACGTTTTTATGCTCGTTCTGTTCTATTATTTTATAAAAGAAATACCTAATGGTTTTTCCGTGTTTGGATACTGTGATCCAAACACTTGGGAAGTTGCTCGACTTTCGAAAATCTAAAAAACACTCGCCTAGCGGCTCGTGTTTTTTTACGCTTTTCTCCAGTCTCGCAACTTCCCGCGTGTTTGGATCACAGTATCCAAACACGGAAAAACCATTAGGTATTTCTTTAGTTTTTAGAAAGTTTCTTTTGGATTATTATTTTTGCGCTTTAAATAATGTCTTCGACCAAGACGATCCACGTACGAGGAAGACCATCTGTCTTAAGTGTAACACTGCTAGCAGCCTGGGCCAGGTGCCATCTTGTTGTTTTTAAACTTAACATTATGTAATTTTTGGGTCTGTCTGTCTGTCTGTCTGTCTGTCTGTCTGTCTGTCTGTCTGTCTGTTTATGTGTTTGTTTGTAAGTATACTTTCTCCTTTTTTTTAATTTATTTACTTTAGTGTAAGGGCCCACAATAATTGGCGAAAGCTGTTGTGGTGTCCCAGCCTTTCTGTCTATTGTTAGCTTGTTTTTGTATGTTTTAAATTGTATTATATTCTGTGGCAAAGCTTAATACATTGTAAACTATAAACTATCTTTTTATTTAAAGTTTCAAAACAAAGTTTCAAAAAAAGTTCACAAATGAGAAACAAACACAATGTGTGTGTGCAAGAAATAATATATAGATTAGATATTAACTTTTAAACGATCGCTAAGATGGATAATGTTCTGTCTCGGTGATCGCGCGACAATTACGATTGTGGTTTCCGTTTGATTGCTGCGATCGTTGAGATCATTTTTGACTTTTGAGCAATTGTGGAGATCATACTCATCGTAGCGATCATATATGAAGATCAAGCTTTTGAATATGAAGTTGAAATATGTAATAAAAGTAAAACACTGATTTATTTTTAACACTAAAAACTTTTTTCCATTTTACCTTGAATGTTTGTGTTATTGAGTGTCAACTGTACTTACTGTAGATCACACATTTGCTAAAAAAGTTGTAACGGTATACAGCGACATTTTTCGAGTATTGAATACCGGTATATTGAAATTCCATACCGCCTAATTTTAATATTATAGTCAACTGCACGCTGTGGTACTCTTTCCTTCTTGTTATTTGTTATTTCCTTCTTGTTATATGTTATTTAACCCAATTTCTGTCATTAACTGTGTATATGCGATGTTTTGTTGTAGGTATTTTGGAGGTGACGAGGGCCATAAGAAACATATGTACACATTTTGGCATGGCCGACTGGCCGAATTCTTCGAGTATTGTGAAGATTTTGATCGCAAGTCTGAGGTTGTTGCAGTATGAGACCTTAAAGATAAGACTAGATCTAACTGAGAGTTGGTAGCAGTGGCGGATCCAGGGAGGAGCGCACGCGGCGCTCGCCCCCCCCCCCCCCCCCCCCCCCCCCCCTTAAAATCCAGCAAACACGTGTTTTCTGTTTTTTACCATGTCAAGACGAAGAAGTCGAAGTGATAAACGTAATATTATATGACCGATTATAATTTATAAGCACAATGTTTTGGTAGCTTATCCAATTTTCATCAACTTGCCACAGTTTTGCACAAAGTGCATCCCTCACCTTGTTTGATTCTGTTGGTTCATCTCTAATTTTGGAACCAGAGATGAAAGTTGATTACCTTTGACGTTGTTTAGCGAAACGTTTGTTAATGCGTAAAAAACGTTTACGATTCTAAGAAAACAAAAGACGAACTTTTTTCTTTTTGTTTTTTTCTTCCAGCTCGTTCCCCGACGAATTGTTAATTTTCCCCCGACACGGGGGCTAAGGTTCCCCGACGCGGGGGCTGTAGCCCCCCTGCCCCCCTCTGGCGCCACCCCTGGTGAGAGTCGACGAGAGTTGATGAGTTGAAAGTTGATGAGAGTCGATTAGAATTGATGAGAGGCGATTATAGAGTTGATGAGAGTTGTGTCGAGGAGAATTGGCTGTTATAAACAAGAACGATAGTTGTAATTCTCATCGACTCTCATTCACGTTTCTTAATTTAGCTCGATGATTTTTGTCGCGTTTAACTGTCATTTTGTCATTGTATTTGTCTCTATTCCTCTGTCTTCGCGTGAAAAATGTGCTCATGGGACTAAGATTCTGTATACTTACTATATTACCAAATGTCATACTCTCTAGGAACTACCCTACCATCTGGAGCAGTTATTGGACAATAACCGTTTGACGCGATGTCTTCTCGATTGGCCTGTGTTCGAGAGACTTTTCTCCGAGGACTTTAGTATCGATCTTCTGCGATCTTGGCAAAAGGTATATTTCTCATGTGATGTCTATGTGGTTGGTTTTGCGGTCGGTTGGTTGATTTGGTTAGTTTAGCGGTCGGTCAGTTGGCTTGGTCACTTGAGTGGTGTAGTTGAGTGGTCATTGCAGGGTACTGCAGGTTTCTTGGCCGTTGGTTTGTTTTTTGTTGGTTGGTAGCTGGATGAGTTGAAGAGGCAAGTGGATATATATGGTTGGTTGTTTACTATGCTGGTTTGTTCTTTAGTTGGATGGATGGATGGCTTGGTACTGGCATGGTACAGGGTACTCCTTCCTTGGTTGTGGTTGGCCGATCAATTGGTTAATCCGTCAATTGGTTAGTTTGTTGGTTGATTTGTTTGTTGGTAGGTTGGTTGTTCGATTGGTTGGTTGGTTGGTCATTTGGTTGGTCGGTTGATTTGCTAGTCGATTGATCCAATTGGTCTGTTAGTTTTGTCCTGTCCTGTCCTGTCCTGTCTGTTCTTTCTGTCCTGTCTGTCCTGTCTGTCTCTGTCTGTCTGTCTGTCTGTCTGTCTGTCTGTCTGTCTGTCTGTCTTGAATGTCTTTTGTCCTGTTTGTCTTGTCAGTTGGTTGACTTGGTAATGCAGGTTGGTTGACTAAGTGTCTTACAGGCTGATTCGTTGGTTACATTTCACTCTGTATCGAAGGACCTTTACTTGAAACGTTAGACATCCTACACACTATTTATGTAGTACACCAACCTTTTAGAGTATTTTATTTGTATTTCTACATTATAAAGTACCTATGCAGTACAACACTTTTATATCATTCGTTGGTTATTTGCTTAAAATAGTAAAACGTCAATATTTGTTCTGATATTTTTTCTCAACTCTTTAGGCTGGTGGTTATGTAGCGGCTTCCAACCTTTACAGAGAATCCCTAAACATTCTTGAGAGTTCTGGTGCCCCCACAGCTGAAGTTGCTAAACGGAAACTGGACGTCATTACATTCTTGTAAATAAAGATGTTTCATTCTTAAGACTACACTAACCTAGACCATCAACTTCAACAAACATCTACTGATACTCTTGACTCTAAAGATGACCATGACTAAGGCCTTCAAAATGTCAGTTGCCAACAACAACAGTCTTTCTAAAGACTTCACTACCCTAGATCATCAACTTCAACAAACATCTACTGATACTCTTCACTCTGAAGATGACCACCACTAAGGCCTTCAAAACGTCAGTCACCAACAACAACAGTCTTTCTAAAGACTTCACTAACCTAGACCATCAAGTTCAACAAACATCTACTGATACTCTTCACTCTAAAGATGACCACCACTAAGGCCTTCAAAATGTCAGTCACTGACAACAACAGTCTTTCTAAAGACTACACTAACCAAGACCATCAACTTCAACAAACATCTACTGATACTCTTGATTCTGAAGATGACCATCACTAAGGGCATCAAAATGTCAGTCACCAACAACAACAGTCTTTCTAAAGACTACACTAACCAAGACCATCAACTTCAACAAACATCTACCTGATACTCTTGACTCTACTGAGGCCAGTTATTAAGTTGTTAAAGATCTTCAACAGACAGCTACTCTTTATTTTAAACACGAGTCTGGATTGGATGAATATACCAGCGCAATTGCGTGGAGACACCTTAGCTGCTACCTTCACGGCAGCAGGAGTTTTAACATGGAATATTTGTTTTCCATTCAGAATCCAAGCTGGCCAGTACAAGGAGTCCCTTGAGTTATTGCTCGAGCTTTTGAAGATCGAAGAAGAACAGATGGGCGCCAGAACGGATAAGATGGCTGAGATTTTTCAACTTATGTCAAAGACCAAAAGCGAGGTACTGCAATTGCTTCGTTGCCACGCTAGCTTCTTTGTTTAGGTTAGCAGCTATATGAACGCGTGTAAACGTGTGCTCAAATTGATTATAAATATTAAAATTATATATACAATATCTACAGACACGCGTGTTTCGCTGTTCCACAGCTCATCATTGTAGCTTTGTACAATCTAGATATGGGCATGAGAACTAATTATACACAAGCGATTGCCGGTGACAACCGCTTGTGGGACAAACAGCGGTCATGCGCACATCCAGAGAGGGCCAGAGTGCTCAAACTACCACAAGGGTAGTGGGCGTTGCATTATCGCTAAAGGACACCTACACCAACTTCACAGAGTGCTCAACAACACCGAAGTGAAGGAGCGTAATAGAAGCGAATATATATATATAAGGAGCGTGTATATATATATATATATAAATATAAATTGTAGATAAATCAAAGACAAGACATCACTTTGCTGTTACTCCGAGTTTCACGCTTACGCGATCGTCAGACAGACTTTAATCTATATATTATATATATAGATTAAATATAATGCTTCACTGTATGCCCGGAACATAGTGACTGCCACATAAGCAGTACATATATATCAGAACCAGTACATCATTGTATCTTCGCTTGAGTCTCGGTAGCTCAATAGTTAGGCAATCAGAAAGTTACAGGTTCGATTCCTGTCCGGGAATATTTTTTTCTGAGGATATGAGCTTGATGATCGTCCATGTATCGTCTGTCTACTCCAAGCTCTCCCACATTCACAACAGCAGTGTATATTTAAACACATCCAATCATTAGTTAAGAAATAGAAAACATTTTCCGTGTTTACATACAGTTATATAAACACGAGTGGAAGTTTGGGAGAACGAGAAATCATTGTGGGAACACGAGCCCGTAGGGCGAGTGTTTCCACGCGATTTCGAGTTCTCCCAAACTTCCACGAGTTAACATACGTTAGTATGGGAACACGGATAAAAATGTTTTCTATTTCTTTTATAAAATAACCCGTAGAAAGCAAATAAAATGTACAAATATCTTTTTTATCAACACGTAATTTCTCCTTACTGCGTATGATGGCGCCGTAATGTCTAATTGATGGCGTATGATGGTTAATTGATGGCGTATGATGGTTAATTGATGGCTAATTGATGGCGTATGATGGCTAATTGATGGCGTAGGATGGCAATTGATGGCGTATCACGATGGCGTAATCCACCCATGTTATATTTAACAATTAGACAACGAGCCCGCGTTTTCTATTTAACAATTAGACAACGAGTCCGAGTTGTCTATGAGCGAATAGCGAAGCCTGAGTTGACTATTCGCTCATAGACAACGAGGACGAGTTGTCTAATTGTTTTAGTAGAAACAAATTAGTGGACTATTACAAATCATGCATTCTCAAAAAAATTATCCAAAAACTCATCTGAAACCTCCCCAAAACGAGAGTTTTCTGCCATTGTTTTGAGTGCGTTTCCCAAACGTTGTCTATCACGAATAGACAACGGTTGAGTAGCCAATCAGAATGCAGCATTTGTAATAGACCATGGTCAGTTTCTACTAAGAGCAGATAGTCAAGGAGGCGGAGCTGAGTTGACTATCGCTCATAGAAAACAAGGGCGAGTTGTCTAATTGTTTTAGTATAAATTTACAACTTTCTAACCCAAGAAATAACTTTTATTTCGCATTTTTCATGGAAAAAGTAAATATTCTTTCAAAATCAGGCGACTTTTTCCCCAGAAACACGGTAACTGACCAATCACAGCGTGCGTAAGACACGACTTATTTTATAATGATACATAATGACTGCTACATATAGGCAGTACATATATCAATCGAACCAGTACATCACTGTAACCTTCGTTCTCCAACTTAGTCTCGGTAGCTCAATGGTTAGAGCGTCTCACCTGCGATCAGAAGGTTACAGGTTCGATCCCAGGATATGAGCTTGACGATTGTCCATATATCGTCTGTCTACCTAAGCTCACTCCAGCAGTGCATATATTAACACAAACAATTTACTATATTAACTCGCCATGCTTTAAAACTTCAGTGCATATTTTACGGGGGATGTTATCTCTTTTATGCAATCGCTCCGTGTTGAAGGAGTGTCCAAAATGCTTGTCGTGTAAAGTGGGCTGTACACCGAATTCATAAAGATACCGGCCAATTCATATTCTTAAGTAAGAGTTAGATACCAAGAACGGAGGCTCTTAGCCAGATACATCCACTGATCTTAAAAATAGGACTGGATTGAGCTTTCTATTGTGTCTGATGAGCTGATTTTTAAGCTTGCATAATTGCATAATATATAAAGATAAAGATAGCAAATTATAAATTATATTAATTTTAAAATATTAAATTATTATTAAATTATTAAAATATTATTAAATTAATTATAAAATTATAAATTATATTAATTATAAATATAAATTATAAATAATATAAATTATAAATATAAATTATAAACATAAATTATAAATATAAATTATAAATATAAATTATAAATACAAATTATAAATATAAATTATAAATATAAATTATAAATATAAATATTAATTATTATTAAATTATTAAAATGTTAAATTAATTATAAAATTATAAATTATATTAATTATAAAGATAGCGGCCAATTCATATTCTTAAGTAAGAGTTAGATACTGAGAACGGAGGCTCTTAGCCAGATACATCCACTGATCTTAAAAATAGGACTGGATTGAGCTTTCTATTGTGTCTGAGCTGATTTTTAAGCTTGCATAATTGCATAATATATAAAGATAAAGATAGCAAATTATAAATTATATTAATTTTAAAATATTAAATTATTATTAAATTATTAAAATATTATTAAATTAATTATAAAATTATAAATTATATTAATTATAAATATAAATTATAAATAATATAAATTATAAATATAAATTATAAATATAAATTATAAATATAAATATAAATTATAAATACAAATTATAAATATAAATTATAAATATAAATTATAAATATAAATATTAATTATTATTAAATTATTAAAATGTTAAATTAATTATAAAATTATAAATTATATTAATTATAAAGATAGCGGCCGATTCATATTCTTAAGTAAGAGTTAGATACCAAGAACGGAGGCTCTTAGCCAGATACATCCACTGATCTTAAAAATAGGACTGGATTGAGCTTTCTATTGTGTCTGATGAGCTGATTTTTAAGCTTGCATAATAGGCAATTCCCGCTATAGCAATGCATCATGGGAGTTGTGGGATACTTTCACTTTCAGACGAAATGGCCGCCACGAAGCGAGCATTTTGCTTGAAAGAATTACTGGCTTTTTTAATAATATTTTCTTCCACCAAAGAGAATTTTACAGTTCTCATTAAGATTGTGAGGGTATGAACCACATTCTGTGCCAAAGGCAGTGAAATCGCAGCTGAAATAAGCGAGAAAATGACTTCAGAGTGATTCATGGAGCGACTATTCTTCGAATAAAAACGTTCTTGAAGAAGGGCCTTTCTGGACATTAGCGGGTGAGTAAGCGCATGGATTGCTGCACAGTAAATCATTCGGCTTCAGTGACATGTATGAATGGTTGATCTGTCAGGATCGCGTAGTTGTTGTGCTGGCAAGTATTTCTTAATACTTTTTTTGCTTGTTGAAATTGACAAGGTCTGGCGTTGTGCTCGATCAGTTGTTCGATAATTATCTCCTCGCGAGACAATGTTTTTTCAATTGTGTTGGCGCGAAATAAACCTGTTTTATGAGCAACGGTTCAGGTATTTTACAAAAGCTCCAAGTGCAAAGCACTTTCGCCTGGTTTCTTGTCGTTGTTTTCCTTTTCTATTTCCATTGTTGTAGGTTCGAGAATTAGTTTAGGTTGTAAATATAATTTCAGGACTATAAATTCACTAAATATTTTGAAAAACTGTGGAGTTTTTTACCAATAAACCTTTTAAAATATTTATTGTAAATATAGGAAATAAATCTCTCAATGTAAATATAGAAATATTATACTTATAATAATAAACTAGTCCATGTAGTTAAACCATAGATAGTGTAGTTAAATCGCAAGAATAATTCTAAATTTGTAGTTTAAATAATTTGTAGTTTATATAATAAAGTTATATCATAAAATATACAGTATATATATTTTATGATGGAGGATGAACCTTGTACTTCAGTGGAGAGTAAAAGAGAGATACAATTGCTAGTTCCAGGAGGTGAAATGTGGACAAAGAACTTAACAGATATCCCTGGCTTTTCATATCAAAAATTGGAAGAACACTTAATTTTTGAATCTGAAAAAACAGCAGATCACAAGCCTGCAGAGGCCTTAAAACACAAGAAAGGTGGATATCGCCTTTTTAAGGCTGGGTTTACAACACAAATCAAGGTCAAACCAAATGTAAAGAAAGGTCCTGAAGCAGTCCATTTCCTTGTTCGTTGTAAAGTAAGTGCCCAAATGCGAAAAAAGAGTATCTGGTTTATGTTCACTTGGACCAAGTCTCTGGGGATATTGTGTTTGCATAATGTTACTGCCCTGCTGGAGCTCGTTGCAAGCATGTAGCAGTCCTTTTGTTTCAACTTTTGGACTTTATAGAGTTAGGACTGATTGAGATACCCGATGACAAAACGTGTACTCAGGAACTTCAACAGTGGCATGTTCCCAAAAATGCTGTATCACAGGAAGTCATTCTTTTTGAGGATCTTATTTTCCCCCAAGATAGCTATGAAAAGGACAAAAAATGGCCGTAAACGTCCTATTGTAGAAGGCAAGAGGGCAATGTATAGTTCAACATCAGAGAAGATCAGCAAAAGTGACTTGGAACGACTTAAAGTTGGCTTGGAAACAGCTGGAAGTAATTGCTCCTTAATTGGACTTCTCACAGACAATGACTGCATTCCATGTGAATTTGATGTCAACAAATTACCATCCAGGCAGAGAGTGCTTAATGCAGAAGCAGCAGGAAGTAAACTAGAAGCAACAGCTATAAGACAGCATATCCTGGCAAAATTAAATGAACAAATTGATTTTTCTGCAGTTCCCGTACAACAAAAATGCACAGAGTTTGTCAAAGACAGATTACTAGTCGACAACAAGACATGTTTAGAAATAGAGTAAAACACACGTGCACAGAGTGATTGTGCAGAATGGTATGCCCAAAGAAGATGTCGGTTGACATCATCAATATTTGGCTCAGTGATGAAGAGACGACAAACCATCTACCCTAAGAGCATAATAAACAAAGTCATTAAGACATCTCACACAGCAAGAAATGCAAGTTGTCAATGGGGAACTCAAAATGAACATGCAGGGCAAAGATAATCATACAGAGCTTTGAATGTACTGTAATTTGAAAATACAGTGTATAATTCAAAATCAGCATCACTGCTTTTAAAGCGTTGAACAGAAAATGTTTGTTGGTCAAGCTTTTCCCTGAGAGTTAAAATATCAACTTCTTGTTGTTGCTTTTGTTGTTTCAGCAACTCAACCAAATCCTCGAGTTTGTGGAGCTTATCTTGCATGTGTTCAGAGTGTCCACTTGTGCTTGGAAATCATCCAGCACAGTCTGAGTTCTTTCCCTACATCTGTATGTTGGTCGAGGTTTGGTTGGAGTAGGCTTGATAAGTTTGGGTACAAGAGTTGGTTTGTTGCCAAGATAAGTCTTCTTCCCACCCTCAAAGTGTTTTGAACAAACTCTATGGTGCTCATTTGGTGTGAAGTCAGTTCTGCTCACCCAATGTAACCAAGTCTTTCTTAGCTTGAGGACTTTTGGAAATTTGTAAAATGAGAGCTCTGGATTTTTTCTAGAGTTGCTAACACAATTAGGGACACAGCAACATGTTCCACCATATTTTCCTTTCTTTTTCAAGCTCTTATTTCTTGTAGTTTCTGTAACTAGCAATTGTTCCTTTTCCTCCACTGAAGTACAAGGTTCATCCTCCATCATAAACCAGTATATACTGTATATTTTATGATATAACTTTATTATATAAACTACAAATTATTTAAACTACAAATTTAGAATTATTCTTGCGATTTAACTACACTATCTATGGTTTAACTACATGGACTAGTTTATTATTATAAGTATAATATTTCTATATTTACATTGAGAGATTTATTTCCTATATTTACAATAAATATTTTAAAAGGTTTATTGGTAAAAAACTCCACAGTTTTTCAAAATATTTAGTGAATTTATAGTCCTGAAATTATATTTACAACCTAAACTAATTCTCGAACCTACAACAATGGAAATAGAAAAGGAAAACAACGACAAGAAACCAGGCGAAAGTGCTTTGCACTTGGAGCTTTTGTAAAATACCTGAACCGTTGCTCATAAAACAGGTTTATTTCGCGCCAACACAATTGAAAAAACATTGTCTCGCGAGGAGATAATTATCGAACAACTGATCGAGCACAACGCCAGACCTTGTCAATTTCAACAAGCAAAAAAAGTATTAAGAAATACTTGCCAGCACAACAACTACGCGATCCTGACAGATCAACCATTCATACATGTCACTGAAGCCGAATGATTTACTGTGCAGCAATCCATGCGCTTACTCACCCGCTAATGTCCAGAAAGGCCCTTCTTCAAGAACGTTTTTATTCGAAGAATAGTCGCTCCATGAATCACTCTGAAGTCATTTTCTCGCTTATTTCAGCTGCGATTTCACTGCCTTTGGCGCAGAATGTGGTTCATACCCTCACAATCTTAATGAGAACTGTAAAATTCTCTTTGGTGGAAGAAAATATTATTAAAAAAGCCAGTAATTCTTTCAAGCAAAATGCTCGCTTCGTGGCGGCCATTTCGTCTGAAAGTGAAAGTATCCCACAACTCCCATGATGCATTGCTATAGCGGGAATTGCCTATTGCATAATATATAAAGATAAAGATAGCAAATTATAAATTATATTAATTTTAAAATATTAAATTATTATTAAATTATTAAAATATTATTAAATTAATTATAAAATTATAAATTATATTAATTATAAATATAAATTATAAATAATATAAATTATAAATATAAATTATAAATATAAATTATAAATATAAATTATAAATATAAATTATAAATACAAATTATAAATATAAATTATAAATATAAATTATAAATATAAATATTAATTATTATTAAATTATTAAAATGTTAAATTAATTATAAAATTATAAATTATATTAATTATAAAGATAGCGGCCAATTCATATTCTTAAGTAAGAGTTAGATACTGAGAACGGAGGCTCTTAGCCAGATACATCCACTGATGTCAAAAATAGGACTGGATTGAGCTTTCTATTGTATCTGATGAGCTGATTTTGAAGCCTGCATATTTGTATAATGCAAATTGCGAGAGTTCATCAGAAGCTCCGAGTTTGGAAGCAAATCAAACTGTGACGCTCGCGAAATAGGTTTAGTGTCTGGCCAATATAGTTTATTTGTGAGCGATACGAAACTAACGAAAGGAGTAAAAAGAAACAGTGATAATGCGTGTAAAAGAAACAGTAATAATGTGAAGGAAGGCGTGGAAAAGCTATGAATTTCGCGTTTAATAATTGCACTGGGTGTACATTTAATTAGAACATGGTCACCCCCACTCAGCCAATCACCGCACAGTATTTCAATCTCTATATTCCACCATCATAGTCAATAGAGGTTGGTCTGGAAACACGGCCAAAGTCTTTGTTCTATGTTTTGTTCACGTTTATGCAAATATTGCACTTTCACACTTGCTGAACACATTATATTTTCTGTATAATGAAGTAAGCAGCCAATGGCAGCGTTTGGGTTTAGACACTCAACCGTGCTGTATAAATATTAACGTGAAACAAAAGACTTGTGCACTTTCAGGGCATCCCCAACATAAATCGCATCTTGGTGTTAGCCACTTTGAAGTTCGCCGCGTTTCCAGACCATACCTCTATTGACTATTATTCCATAAACGGCCTGAATTGCTGTAAGATATACTCATTAGTATGCTCTATATACAGGGTGTATAAAAAAAAACGCGACCTTTAGAAATTAACCTATTGTTGTTAAGCACAAGATTTTATGCTCCTGGGAATTAAAAATAGCTTCTAATCGTATGAAGGAGCATAACTGCATAACAAATTGTCAAAGTACTAATTAGTCATATCATCAGTTCGAATAAAAATGGTTCAACTGGCCACAGAGCAACGAGTTCTTATTGTTTTACATTATACCGAGACTCAAAGTATAGCCGCTGGGCAAAACGCGTTTCGAGCAAGGTTTCCTGGTCGGAATCCTCCTGTCAAATATGCTCCTTCATACGATTAGAAGCTATTTTAAATTCCCAGGAGCATAAAATCTTGTGCTTAACAACAATAGGTTAATTTCTAAAGGTCTCGTTTTTTTTATACACCCTGTAGAGCATACTAATAAGGCTTTTGAAACAAAGCCTCATTAGTATTCTCTACAGAGTGTCCCAAAAAAAGGCTACCTTTTCAAATTCAAATGAGCGTGTTAATTCAAACAACCTATTGTGTTTAATATCCCATGTGTATAAAACTGTGTGTTTTTACGCATTCGTAGTTCAAAAGCGATAATGAATTTCAAAGAACTACAATAGGTTGCTTGAATTAACATGCTACTTTGAATTTGAAAAGGTAGCCTTTTTTTGGGACACCTGTATATAGAGCATACTAATGAAGATATGGAGCACACGAACAAAGAAATTCTTCATGGGTGTGACCATATTCTATCGTAATATCCCTATGCGATATTAGATAGAACCTCGTTTTTGCATATGTACTTCTGGTACGTATTCCATATAAGGAAGTGACTGACGAGCAAATAGAAGGCATTGACGAGCAAATAGAAGGCATTGACGAACAAATACATGGCACTCGTACCAGCCCGCTGGATGTGGGATTGTTAACATGTTACGATATGTTCGATTATCCGCTCTTTTTAAGAAAACTACGTTTGCTAGCAGGATAAGCTGTACGCATATTGTAAACAGATAATTTATCTTTGTTTTAATATATATTGTAGCTTTGGGAGTTGATGGTATCCGTATTGCGAAAATTATATTTTTGGGCATGTTCGATTATCCGCGCTATTAAAGAGAACTAAGTTAGCTCCGGGATAAAGCTGTACGTATGTTGTAAATAGATCATTTAACTTTCCTTTGACATATTCTATAGCTTTGGGGGTGGTTTATTTCTCAAGAAAACGTTTGCAAAAGGGTTAGGACCTTTGTTGTTTTGGGGTCGGTTACAATCCAACTGGGAGGCTGGTACGAGGTTTCAACGTGTCAGCTATTTGCTCGTTAATTCACTCTATTTGCTCGTTAATTCACTCTATTTGCTCGTCAATGCCTGGGTAAATAAGTACCTAAAATGAACAGGTTTTGTGATTGGCTATAGGGAACAAAAGTGATAGGGTTAGGACATTGGTTTCTTTGTGGTTGATTCTATTGTTTTATTGTTTGAATCAACCAATCACAAAACTTGATAGTATAGGTAGGTGATGATCCCAATGCCTTCTATTTGCGCTTCCTTATAAGGAATACGTACACTAGATACCCCTATCCGTTTTTGAGGTCACTATGCAACCTCATTACGAGGTTGGTCACTATGTAGTTAGATAGCTTGAATTTTTAATGAGATAGTCAATTCTATTCATTTCCCCCCATAATTCCCTGAAGAATATCAAAGCCCCCCCAGCTTTGAAAGTGTTTATTAAAAATTAAGATCTGTGAATAACAAAGGAAACCGACTGAAATATGAACTAAGCTCATATACATTAGCCTTTTTAGCCTCGACATTTTGTTTATAATTAAAAAAAATCACACAAGGTCGTGCCTCGAAAGATTATTCACATAAAAGAATATCAATTGGCCGCCATCTTTAGGAATTTGGTGTACAATGTAATGGTTAATTCGAATTTGACTTTTCGAGGTCAAAATTTAATACTAATTATTGTTTATTTCAGATTGTCAAAAATTACAATTTCGTAACACAAAGTCAACTTAAGGAAGATCGGGAGATTGTCGATTGTTGTCGTAAGTGTATCGGATTTCGGGAAAAATTATCAGGAGACGAGAACGAGGTATTTATGTATTGGTTTTACCTTAATTAACAAGATTTCACAAATCACTCACTGGGTCATGTAAGAACTCACGGTATTTACTACAGTCTCTTAAAGAGGGAGTGTCAACCGTGACGCATTGTATAATAATAAATTAAATTAAAATATTAAAATAAAAATTAATTTAATTTAATTAAAAAAAAATTAAAATTGCGCGCTCGATCGGCCATCTTACGTCTGCAAAATTTTGAGATTGTTTCCTCAAGGTGCATGGTCGCCATTGATGGTTTGTCGCGGTTGAAACAACTGGTTCCGGTTTGATCTTAAAATGTATATATTCCAACACTCGAAATTTTCCCTCACCACAACTCCTTAGAACATGTAGTTTAATCGTGTTAAATGCCAAATATTGCTTGTAATACACCCAAATCATCCGTAAATATCTTGTCAATCCTTGATATAAATTATTCATTTTGGCTTTTAATTGAAAGAAGACATACCTTAGAAAGTTGTTTTTTTTTATTCACGAAACTCGACGTTTTCTTGACTTTCGTTTCGAATTATGTCAGCCTTGACTGCCGCGAAGCGTGGAAGACAAAGTGACGAGGTTCAAACAAAACAATCGGGTACCAAGTCGACGTATTTGGATTGTGGATGAATAAGAAAGCCTCAATAGGGTTTCCTGAGAAGACTCTGAAATTTCTGGAGTATTTACCACGTCAAGTTGGCAACGAAGCACTTCAAAACACTTCGTTATCGTACGGAAAGATAAACACAAACGACGGTTGACACTCACTCTTTAATAATGTGAAATGATTAGGATTAATACTAACATTAAAGTGGCACTACGATGATAATTCACGCCCGATTTTCTTTAGCATAGAATAGTATTTCAGGGTCGAAAGTGATCATCGATGTAAAAAAAACTAAAAAATGGTATTTTGAAGTAAGTATTTTGAGCTCTGAAATCACTACTATTTAGGCCACCATTACTAAAAACGTGTTCCAAGTGAGCCCACAATTTCAAAAGGTAATATTGTTTGTGACGTCAGATTCTCAATGCTACGCCTGAATTTCAGTCGAGGTTACTTGTTTTCTTATTTTCTTGGAGAAGTACAGGTAGATGAAATGTTCGGCCTTTCAGACGAAGAATTTGAAAAAACGACCTTGATTTACTTGAAGAATTACTAATTAGCCATGTGGAGTCTTCGCGTTGAGAATCTGACGTCACTTCAGGAACATGAACGATTAATGGCGGACATGACAACTCCAGATTCGTAGTCAGAAAAATAATACTTGCCATCGTCGAATCGCAAAACGGTTTCGACCGAGTAATATTTAGCAGCTGTGCTTTATAAATACGTAAAAATATCAATAGGTAAAAATTTGATCGTAGTACCACTTTAATACTAACCCTAATACTAACCCTAAAGCCTGGTTCTCATATGGTTGTAGATAGTTGTGCAACAATCGCGCAACAGTTGCACGATTTTGGTTGCAGATGTCGCGCAACAGTTGCACGATTTTTGTTGCAGATGTCGCGCAACAGTTGCACGATTTTGGTTGCAGATGTCGCGCAACAGTTGCACGATTTTGCTGGCAGATGTCGCGCAACAGTTGCACGATTTTTGTTGCAGATGTCGCGCAACAGTTGCACGATTTTGGTTGCAGATGTCGCGCAACAGTTGCACGATTTTGGTTACAGATGTCGCGCAACAGTTGCACGATTTTGGTTGCAGATGTCGCACAACAGTTGCACGATTTTGGTTGCAGATGTCGCGCAACAGTTGCACGATTTTGGTTGCAGATGTCGCGCAACAGTTGCACGATTTTCGTTGCAGATGTCGCGCAACAGTTGCACGATTTTCGTTGCAGATGTCGCGCAACAGTTGCACGATTTTCGTTGCAGATGTCGCGCAACAGTTGCACGATTTTCGTTGCAGATGTCGCGCAACAGTTGTGCGATTTTGGTTGCAGATGTCGCGCAACAGTTGCACGATTTTCGTTGCAGATGTCGCGCAACAGTTGCACGATTTTCGTTGCAGATGTCGCGCAACAGTTGCACGATTTTCGTTGCAGATGTCGCGCAACAGTTGTGCGATTTTGGTTGTAGATGTCGCGCAACAGTTGTGCGA
This sequence comes from Chrysogorgia sp. JL179-B06, assembly GCA_035772405.1. NCBI lineage: Eukaryota > Metazoa > Cnidaria > Anthozoa > Scleralcyonacea > Chrysogorgiidae > Chrysogorgia > Chrysogorgia sp. JL179-B06. Next base: position 1,069,544 of record JAYKKM010000134.1, read on the forward strand.
TTTTGGTTGCAGATGTCGCGCAACAGTTGCACGATTTTCGTTGCAGATGTCGCGCAACAGTTGCACGATTTTCGTTGCAGATGTCGCGCAACAGTTGTGCGATTTTGGTTGTAGATGTCGCGCAACAGTTGTGCGATTTTGGTTGCAGATGTCGCGCAACAGTTGTGCGATTTTGGTTGTAGATGTCGCGCAACAGTTGTGCGATTTTGGTTGCAGATGTCGCGCAACAGTTGTGCGATTTTGGTTGTAGATGTCGCGCAACAGTTGTGCGATTTTGGTTGCAGATGTCGCGCAACAGTTGTGCGATTTTGGTTCGAACATGGCTCCTCTGGACGAGAGTGCTTTACTTCGAGTAGGACAAAAGCGAGTAGGACAAAAACGAAGACCAAGAAAGAAACGTAGATTCTGGGTGAGAAAACTATTTAGAGAGAGGACAACTCGTGGAATTTACCACACTCTCATTCCAGAAATGAATCTCTATAATATTTCTTCAGGTAGAACTATATAAATATCTGTTGGTTATTTTTCATGGTTTTCTAAGTAAATATTATATTTACTGTGTTGTAGTTCAACGTTCCCACACCAGAGCACTGGGAACGAGGATGGCTTCAAGGATTTCTGGGTAAATTTAGTCGCGCAACAGTTGTAAGGCCGTTCTGGGCCGTTCTCATTTCCTAGTTGTCGTGCGATGGCGATGTAGTGGGTTGCAGAAATAGAACTCGCGTTCATCTCTGCAACCCGGTCGTGCAACTGCGAAGTTCAACTGGGTTGCACGACAAGAAAAAACAGTTGTTCCCATATAGTTGCGAAGCTATCGTGCAACTGTTGCACAACGACTACAACCATATGAAAACCAGGCTTAATACTCACCCTAACCCTAATACTATCCCTAATACTAACTCTAATATACTAACTCTAGTATACTAACTCTAATATACTAACTCTAATATACTAACTCTAATATACTAACTCTAATATACTAACTCTAATATACTAACTCTAATATACTAACTCTAATATACTAACTCTAGTATACTAACTCTAATATACTAACTCTAATATACTAACTCTAATATACTAACTCTAATATACTAACTCTAATATACTAACTCTAATATACTAACTCTAATATACTAACTCTAATATACTAACTCTAATATACTAACTCTAATATACTAACTCTAATATACTAACACTAATATACTAACTCTAATATACTAACTCTAATATACTAACACTAATATACTAACTCTAATATACTAACACTAATATACTAACTCTAATATACTAACTCTAATATACTAACTCTAATATACTAACACTAATATACTAACACTAATATACTAACTCTAATATACTAACTCTAATATACTAACTCTAATATACTAACTCTAATATACTAACTCTAATATACTAACTCTAATATACTAACTCTAATATACTAACTCTAATATACTAACTCTAATATACTAACTCTAATATACTAACTCTAATATACTAACTCTAATATACTAACTCTAATATACTAACACTAATATACTAACTCTAATATACTAACTCTAATATACTAACTCTAATATACTAACTCTAATATACTAACTCTAATATACTAACCCTAATATACTAACCCTAATATACTAACCCTAATAGACCTCTTTCATAATGGCGGCCAATTTAAATATTCCTTTATGTGCATCTAAATTAGCCTTTATAGCCTCGTTTGTGTGTAAGCAATTCAATAGAATCTTTGCTTCCTAACGAGGTTGTAAAGGCTAATTTATATGCGCACAAAAGAATATTTAAAATGGAAGCCATTATGAAAGAGGTCTATACCCGCCATAATTGGCTTCAATTTTACACTGGCTAACATATATCACTGCTGGATAGATATATAACCTTGTTTCATTGTGTACGCTCTGTAGTTTAAGTCTGCACTGGTGAGGATAATGTTATCACATCACCTTAGCATCGTAGCAGATCTGGAAAGAGACGAGAGTAAAAGAAGACATGCGTTTACCTATATTGACCATGCAATTCAAGTATTTAAGAAGGTAGTTAAAGATCTAGTGCGCATGTCCAATTAACAACAGCCGCGTGGTGAATAAGTAGCCGTTCTGCACGTTGTAACCAATAAATTATTGGCATTTGTTTAGCATTGTAGCCAGACAATAAGTTATTGAATTGTAACCAAAAACAACAAAGGTCCTAACACCCCGGCTACCGAGTTTTCTAAGCTTAACCCAGGAGAGACTTGCATCCAATAGCTAAAAGGAAATCGTACGTTTCGCGCTTGGCTTTGACCTTTTAGCTTTGACGTATTCCAGTTATTCCTCAGGTTGATAAGGTAGCCATGCCTGACCAAATAACACCAACAAACAAGCGATCATGAAAAACATAGAAATTTCACGATACCTTGAATAAAACAGCCGAAATGTTCGCAGCTAATAACAGTTTGACCACAAGGGAAAACATAGGGCGCCATAAGTGACCGTGCGCTCGCCCCAATGTTTTTGCACCTATTCCAATATGGCGGAAAAAACCTTGAAAGGGTCTATTCGTTTAGCTGTATCGTCTGTCTACTCCAAAAATGTTGAATACCAGAAAGTTGTTAATTGGACATGCTTGATAATATTTGTCGGTAAAATGATATGTTGTTTTATTTTAGAATAAGCTTGGTAATTTGCACATTGTTATGACCCACCATTTGAGCACTATTGGTGATATCGAAAACGAGAGATCTGTGCGTGATCAAGCTTTCTCGTCTATAGACACTGCAATAGCAATCTTTAAAAGGGTAATAATGATTTTGCTGCCATTTTCTAATACGCCGATTTAGTATTCATCCCTTCCTTCCCTTTCTTCTTTTCCTTCAGTTCCTCGCTTCCCTTTTCTTTCTTCCTTCCACCCTTTCATTCTCTTCTTTTTCCAATTCTTTGTTTCCTATCTTTCCTTTCCTATAATTTCTTTTCTTTCCTATCATTTCTTTCCTATCATTCCTTCCCTATCATTCCTTCCCTGTTCCTTCCCTATCATTTCTTCCCTATCATTCCTTCCCTATCATTCCTTCCCTATCATTCCTTCCCTATCATTCCTTCCCTATTCCTTCTCTATCATTCCTTCCCTATCATTTCTTCCCTAATCATATCCTTCCCTAATCCTTCCTTCCCTAAATTCATTCTCTATCATGTTCTTCCCTATCATTCCTTCCCTATCATTCCTTCCCTATCATTCCTTCCCTATCATTCCTACCCCTAATTCCATCCCTATCATTCCTTCCCCATGCAATTCATTTCTTCCTATCATTTCTTCCCTATCATTTCTTCCCTATCATTTCTTCCCTATCATTCCTTCCCTATCATTCCTTCCCTATTCCTTCTCTATCATTTCTTCCCTATCATTTCTTCCCTATCATTTCTTCCCTATCATTTCTTCCCTATCATTCCTTCCCTATCATTCCTTTCCCTATTCTTCTCTATCATTTCTTCCCTATCATTTCTTCCCTATCATTTCTTCCCTATCATTCCTTCCCTATCATTTCTTCCCTATCATTCCTTCCCTATCATTGCTTCCCTATCATTTCTTCCCTATCATTCCTTCCCTATCATTCCTTCCCTATCATTTCTTCCCTATCATTCCTTCCCTGTCATTCCTTCCCTATCATTCCTTCTCTATCATTTCTTCCCTATCATTTCCTCCCTATCATTCCTTCCCCATCATTCCTTCCCTATCATTTCTTCCCTATCATTCCTTCCCTATTCCTTCTCTATCATTTCTTCCCTATCATTTCTTCCCTATCATTTCTTTCCTATCATTCCTTTCCTATCATTTCTTCCCTATCATTCCTTCCCTATTCCTTCTCTATCATTTCTTCCCTATCATTCCTTCCCTATCATTTCTTCCCTATCATTCCTTCCCTATCCTTCCTTCCCTATTCCTTCCCTATCATTCCTTCACCTATTCCTTCCCTATCATTCCTTCCCTATCATTCCTTCCCTATCATTCCTTCCCTATCATTCCTTCCCTATTCCTTCTCTATCATTCCTTCCCTATCATTCCTTCTCTATCATTTCTTCCCTATCATTTCTTCCCTATCATTTCTTCCCAATTCCTTCTCTATCATTTCTTCCCTATCATTTCTTCCCTATCATTTCTTCCCAATTCCTTCTCTATCATTCCTCCCCTATCATTTCTTCCCTATCATTTCTCCCCTATCATTCCTTCCCTATCCTTCCTTCCCTATCCTTCCTTCCCTATCCTTCCTTCTCTATCATTCCTTCCCTATTATTTCTTCCCTATCATTTCTTCCCTATCATTCCTTCCCTATTATTTCTTCTCTATCATTTCTTCCCTATCATTCCTTCCCTATTATTTCTTCTCTATCATTTCTTCCCTATCATTTCTTCCCTATCATTCCTTCCCTATTATTTCTTCTCTATCATTTCTTCCCTATCATTTCTTTCCTATCATTTCTTCCCTGTCATTTCTTCCCTATTCCTTCTCGATCATTTCTTCCCTATCATTTCTTCCCTATCCTTCCTTCTCTATCATTCCTTCCCTATTATTTCTTCCCTATCATTTCTTCCCTATCATTCCTTCCCTATTATTTCTTCTCTATCATTTCTTCCCTATCATTCCTTCCCTATTATTTTCTTCTCTATCATTCTTCCCTATCATTTCTTCCCTATCATTCCTTCCCTATTATTTCTTCTCTATCATTTCTTCCCTATCATTTCTTTCCCTATCATTTCTTCCCCTGTCAATTTCTTCCCTATTCCTTCTCGATCATTTCTTCCCTATCATTTCTTCCCTATCGTTCCTTCCCTATCATTTCTTCCCTATCATTTCTTCCCTAAATTCCTTCTCTATCATTTCTTCCCTATCATTTCTTCCCTATTCCTTCTCTATCATTTTCTTCCTTATTCCTTCTCTATCATTTCTTCCCTATCATTTCTTCCCTATTCCTTCTCTATCATATCTTCCCTATCATTTCTTCCCTATCATTTCTTCCCTATCATTTCTTCCCTATCATTCCTTTCCTATAATTTCTTCCCTATTCCTTCTCTATCATTTCTTCTCTATCATTTCTTCCCTATCATTCCTTTCCTATCATTTCTTCCCTATCATTCCTTTCCTATCATTCCTTTCCTATCATTCCTTCCCTATCATTCCTTCTCTATCATATCTTCCCTATCATTTCTTCCCTATCATTCCTTTCCTATCATTTCTTCTCTATCATTTCTTCCCTATCCTTCCTTCCCTATCATCCCTTCTCTATCATCCCTTCTCTATCATTTCTTTCCTATCATTTCTTCCCTATCATTCCTTTCCTATCATTCCTTCCCTATCATTCCTTCCCTATCATTCCTTTCCTATCATTCCTTGAAACCTTCCCTATCATTTCTTCCCTATCATTCCTTCTCTATCATTTCTTCCCTATCATTCCTTGAAACCTTCCCTATCCTTCCTTCCCTATCATCCCTTCTCTATCATCCCTTCTCTGTCATCCCTTCTCTATCATTTCTTTCCTATCATTTCTTTCCCTATCATTCCTTCCCTATCCTTCCTTCCCTATCATTCCTTCCCCTATCATTCATTCTCTATCATTTCTTCCCCCTATCATTTCTTCCCTATCATTCCTTCCCTATCATTCCTCCCCCCATCATTCCCTATCATTCCTCCCAATCATTCCCTTCCCTATCCTTAACCCTATTTCCCTATCATTTCCTTCCCTATCATTTCTTCTCTACATTCCTTCTCTATCATTCCTCCCCCATCATTTCTTCCCTATCATTTTCTTCTCTATCATTCCTTCTCTATCATTCCTCCCCCCCTGTTCATTTCTTCCCTATCATCTCCTTCCCTATCATTCCTTCTCTATCATTTCTTTCCTATCCTTCCTTCCCTATCATTCCTTCCCTATCATTCCTTCACTATCCTTCCTTCCCTATCATTCCTTCCCTATCATTCCTTCCCTATCATTCCTTGCCCTATCATTCCTTCCCTATCCTTCCTTCCCTATCCTTCCTTCCCTATCATTCCTTCCCTATCATTCCTTCCCTATCATTTCTTCCCTATCATTCCTTCCCTATCATTCCTTCCCTATCATTCCTTCCCTATCATTCCTTCCCTATCGTTCCTCCCCTATCATTTCTTCCCTATCATTTCTTCCCTATCATTCCTTCCCTATCATTCCTCCCCTATCATTTCTTCCCTATCATTTCTTCCCTATCATTCCTTCCCTATTATTTCTTCTCTATCATTTCTTCCCTATCATTTCTTCCCTATCATTCCTTCCCTATTATTTCTTCTCTATCATTTCTTCCCTATCATTTCTTTCCTATCATTTCTTCCCTGTCATTTCTTCCCTATTCCTTCTCGATCATTTCTTCCCTATCATTTCTTCCCTATCGTTCCTTCCCTATCATTTCTTCCCTATCATTTCTTCCCTATTCCTTCTCTATCATTTCTTCCCTATCATTTCTTCCCTATTCCTTCTCTATCATTTCTTCCTTATTCCTTCTCTATCATTTCTTCCCTATCATTTCTTCCCTATTCCTTCTCTATCATATCTTCCCTATCATTTCTTCCCTATCATTTCTTCCCTATCATTTCTTCCCTATCATTCCTTTCCTATAATTTCTTCCCTATTCCTTCTCTATCATTTCTTCTCTATCATTTCTTCCCTATCATTCCTTTCCTATCATTTCTTCCCTATCATTCCTTTCCTATCATTCCTTTCCTATCATTCCTTCCCTATCATTCCTTCTCTATCATATCTTCCCTATCATTTCTTCCCTATCATTCCTTTCCTATCATTTCTTCTCTATCATTTCTTCCCTATCCTTCCTTCCCTATCATCCCTTCTCTATCATCCCTTCTCTATCATTTCTTTCCTATCATTTCTTCCCTATCATTCCTTTCCTATCATTCCTTCCCTATCATTCCTTCCCTATCATTCCTTTCCTATCATTCCTTTCCTATCATTCCTTGAAACCTTCCCTATCATTTCTTCCCTATCATTCCTTCTCTATCATTTCTTCCCTATCATTCCTTGAAACCTTCCCTATCCTTCCTTCCCTATCATCCCTTCTCTGTCATCCCTTCTCTATCATTTCTTTCCTATCATTTCTTCCCTATCATTCCTTCCCTATCATTCCTTCCCTATCATTCCTTTCCTATCATTCCTTGAAACCTTCCCTATCATTTCTTCCCTATCATTCCTTCCCTATCCTTCCTTCCCTATCATTCCTTCCCTATCATTCATTCTCTATCATTTCTTCCCCCTATCATTTCTTCCCTATCATTCCTTCCCTATCATTCCTCCCCCATCATTCCCTATCATTCCTCCCCAATCATTCCTTCCCTATCCTTCCTTCCCTATCATTCCTTCCCTATCATTTCTTCTCTATCATTCCTTCTCTATCATTCCTCCCCCATCATTTCTTCCCTATCATTTCTTCTCTATCATTCCTTCTCTATCATTCCTCCCCTGTCATTTCTTCCCTATCATTCCTTCCCTATCATTCCTTCTCTATCATTTCTTTCCTATCCTTCCTTCCCTATCATTCCTTCCCTATCCTTCCTTCCCTATCATTCCTTCCCTATCATTCCTTCCCTATCATTCCTTCCCTATCATTCCTTCCCTATCCTTCCTTCCCTATCCTTCCTTCCCTATCATTCCTTCCCTATCATTCCTTCCCTATCATTTCTTCCCTATCATTCCTTCCCTATCATTCCTTCCCTATCATTCCTTCCCTATCATTCCTTCCCTATCGTTCCTCCCCTATCATTTCTTCCCTATCATTTCTTCCCTATCATTCCTTCCCTATCATTCCTCCCCTATCATTTCTTCCCTATCATTTCTTCCCTATCATTCCTTCCCTATCATTCCTTCCCTATTGTTCCTCCCCTATCATTTCTTCCCTATCATCCTCCCCTATTATTCCTTCCCTATCATTCCTTCCCTATCATTCCTTCCCTATCATTCCATTCCTTCACGACATAGTATTGCCCTCTCAGAGATATTGCGGGGAAACAACTAAATTTCGTCACTTTCACGTGATACTCTCGACCAATGACATACTAGAAAAAGAGAACTTTGACACTTGGTATATAATAATAAGTATTGTTTAATATGTAAATGATCCTTACTTATGACATCACAATGCATAATGACGTTTTTGCATATCTGTACCATTATCACATGGAATCGTTTGATGATTTGTATATTTGATGTCATTGGATACATCCACGCACATATGCACCTGTATTTCAAGTGATTTCATTACATAATCTCAAGGATATATAAGCGTTTTCAATAAGTCATTATGCAGTGTGATGTCATAAGTATGATCATTTACATATCAAACAAATCTTAATATCTCAAGAGTGAAGTGAGATATGAAAAAGTTGTAAATGGTTAGTCTTTATAGTTTCAAGAGTTCTTTCAAATAAACGAGTTATTTTACAACTGAATTTTTCATTGCAATATGCGCTTTAAACGTTTCTCGAGATCTCTCTTCATGATGAACCCATGTTTCTTTTAACGTGAGACGGTAAACGTTTAATAGTTTAATTTTTTCTTGTTTATTTCTAGCAAAATGACATGGGACATCTCGCCGAAGCGATAATGACCAAATCCTTTATCAATCCTCGACTGACCAAGCATTTCGTCGAGAAAGAAAAGGTACTTGAAGGACATTGGCAACAAAAATTAAGTTTATCTAATATGAAAGAACTCGTAAAATGATAGAGTAATACCTTTTACAACTTTTCCCTATTTTACTTCGTTTTTGAAATATTTTCACTCATTAAAATATTAGTTCCATCTTCAAGTTGGTTCCACAAATTTACTTGAAAATGTGCGTATAATAACTCCTCGTGATAATGAACGTTGTAAACTTAACAATCACTGAGATATTTGACATTTTTTATTGAGTGAAAATTCTCCACCCTCCACCTAACGTCAGAGACCATCTCATTTACATATCAAACAAACTGAAATATTTCAAAAACGAAGTAAAATACTGAAAAGTTGTAAAAGGTGTTACTCTATCATTTTGCGAGCTCTTTCATATTAGACAAACTTAATTTGTGTTGCCAATGTCCTTTAAAGTGTATAGAAGACACCAAAATAGCTGATAAGGCGGTCTTTTACTAACCATAACCCTAATTTTAATCCTAACCCTAATTGTAATACCAGAAATACGAATCCGCAATAATCCCCTCGCCCGCCTTTTCTATCCCCCTACGGGATTTTCCCCATCCATGGTGCCCAGACCTCGCACGCCGTGGCCGTGTATTTGTGTATTTGCAAAAATTCATATGTACTTCTAGTACGTATTCCATATAAGGAAGTGGCCGACGAGCAAATAGAAGGCATTGACGAGCAAATAGAAGGCATTGACGAGCAAATACATGGCACTCGTACCAGCCCACTGGATGTGGGATTGTTAACACGTTATGATATGTTCGATTATCCGCTCTTTTTAAGAAAACTACATTCGCTAGCCGGATAAGCTGTACGCATATTGTATACAGATAATTTATCTTTGTTTTAAAAGTTTTTGTTTACAAGATGGTATCCGTATTGCGAAAATTATATTTTTGGGCATGTTCGATTATCCGCGCTTTTAAAGATAACTAAGTTAGCTCCGGGATAAAGCTGTACGTATCTTGTAAATAGATCATTTAACTTTCCTTTGATATATTCTATAGCTTTGGGGGTGGTTTATTTCTCAAGAAAACGTTTGCCAAAGGGTTAGGACCTTTGTTGTTTTGGGGTCGGTTACAATCCAATTAACTAGGAGGCTGGTACGAGGTTTCAACGTGTCAGCTATTTGCTCGTCAATGCCTTCTATTTGCGCCTCCTTATAAGGAATACGTACTAGATACCCCTATCAATGTGTCAGCTATTTGCTCGTTAATTCACTCTATTTGCTCGTCAATGCCTTCTATTTGCGCCTCCTTATAATGAATACGTACTAGATACCCCTATCAATGTGTCAGCTATTTGCTCGTCAATGCCTTCTATTTGCGCCTCCTTATAAGGAATACGTACTAGATACCCCTATCAAATATTTTGCAAAAATTCACCATTTTCAAAAGCCCGTTTCGTCGTAGCCTGTGTCCCAGTCCATTATGCGCCCGCGCTCTGTATGTATGCACAGTGCGGGCGCGTAATGGATTGGGACACAGGTTAGTTTCGTCGAAGAAATGTTTGAACGTTATCTCGGCCAATATCTAACCGATTTAAACTCTGAAAACAGATTTGGAATTAGCGAGTCATCATACATAACATACGTGTTTACTATATTACGAGAACGTGAATACCCTTCGTAAAAACGGTTTATGTACTTATAAATTAGTCGGCTATAAGCTGGTCACTTCGTCGTATATTATTTTGAACGTTATCTCGATCAATATTTAACCGTTTTCAATTCTGAAAACAGATTTGGAATTAGCGAGTCAAAGTACATAACATACGTGTCTACTATATTACGAGAACGTGAATATCCTTCGTAAAAACGGTTTATGTACTTAGAAATTAGTCGGCTAGTGGTGCGCACTAGATAGTAGTCGCCAGAACCATGTTGAGCCGCCAACACCACTAACCCAGCGGTGACATGTTCGTCGTAAAACAGTCGCAAAACGCTCGTAAATCTACCACACATTATTTAAAAATATGTAAATATTCAGTATCTTTAGACGCGCACGTGGAGAAGAGCGTTCATGCAGAAGAATACATGACAAACTCTCAATCCTAGACCAGTAAATTTGATTTTGTCATCGATAGTCAAAACGGATATGTAGATACTTTCCAAAAGGCAAACGACGTTATTCCGGGTTTCGAAATATCAATCGCAACAACGTATGCTGTGAGGTTTCAAAATATATTTGTGGACTGACAAAATATATTTGTCGAATGACAAATATATTTGTCGACTGAAAAAACACATTTGTCGACTGACAAAATATATTTGCCGACTGAAACTATTATATGCGCATTGCATAATATATACATTTATACAGTAAATTGCGGTGGTCCATATAGTTAAGCATTTCTGTATTTGCCATAGAACATTCGTAAAGTCACTTACTAGTCATAGATGCTTTTAAATAAGTGATAAAACGAGCCAGTGTAGAAATACAAATCAAATATTTCAGTAAAAAGGTTGGTGTACGGCCGAAACAGCTTGTAAGTTGTCTAACGTTTCGAGCGAAGGACCTTCGTCAGAGAGTGAAACGTAAAGTGAAATAATCACTCAGTTATTATTTCACAGTTTACGTTTTACTCTCTGACGAAGGGCCTTCGCTCGAAACGTTAGACAACTTCCACACTATTTCATTTTCATAGACTTGCTCCAAATCAGTTTGCCTCTTAATTGTTTCGGGTTTGTTTAAAGACTGGTTTGTTTCGAGAATACAACCCGTCTTGTCGAAACAAACTCCTCTTTGAAACCAAACCACTCTCGAAACAAACCCGTCTTCTCGAAACAAAGAGGCAGACCGGCAAGTCTAACTATTTCAGTATTTCGGCAGTGCACCTAATTTCGCTTTCCGAGTTCCGACCGTTTGGCGAAATGATTCGTAATATTTATGACGAACATGTTACCGCTGGGTTAGTGGTGTTGGCGGCTCAACATGATTCTGGCGACTACTATCTAGCCGGTCACGGCGTGCGCATGTGTCCGGGAGCAAGCGCATGCATGTAACTCTCATGAGTAGTGGTAGTAAAACTTTATTTAAGCACCCCCTGTCAACAATACTGCTGATTACCACAAGGGGCGTGCAAAACATTTGCAAAAATACAAGTATATATAATATTGAAAATATGAACAAATCTACCCTAATACTAATCTACAATACAATATATAATAATTCAATATATAATAATTCTAAAAGTCTAAAAATAATTGAATTTAACAATACACGTGAGCGTGCGCCCTAGGGACGGGGGAGAAAAGGGGGTTAGGGTTAGAAAACTAGTTAGGCGGGGGGTTAGGGTTAGAAAACTAGTGTCACACTGTGTGGAACACTTTACCAATCATTTAAAACGAAATTGTATTATTGCCATAATTGTGCTCTTTATCATTTTTTTGTGACCGACAACCCTAGGACATGGAAGTAGAACTGATAAACTAGAGGCCTTCGCGCTCGTTCAATAAGTCTTTATTTATGTGGATGTATTTATTTTCAGATGCTGATGGAAGCACAAGACCTGTGTGTAAAGACATACGGTGAAAAGCATATGTTGATGTTACGACTGTACCTCAATATTGGTATACTGTACGAAGATAACAGGAATTTGGAAACAGCCTATGATTACTTCGTCAAATGGCACGATACGTGTATGGAGGTGAGTCACCAGTAGAGTAAAGCCGAAAGCTTTTGTATCCTCGTGCATGTTATGTAGTGAGAGTTGGCAGCACAACATTGTTCACAGTACAACATTGTTCACAGTTGACAGTACAACATTGTTCATAGTTGGCAACACAACATTGTTCACAGTTGGCAGCACAACATTGTTCACAGTTGACAGTACAACATTGTTCACAGTTGACAGCACAACATTGTTCACAGTTGACAGCACAACATTGTTCACAGTTGACAGTACAATATTGTTCACAGTTGACAGCACAACATTGTTCACAGTTGACAGTACAACATTGTTCACAGTTGGCAGTACAACATTGTTCACAGTTGACAGTACAACATTGTTCACAGTTGGCAGTACAACATTATTCACAGTTGCTAGCACAACATTGTTCACAGTTGGCAGTTCAACATTGTTCACAGTTGACAGCACAACATTGTTCACAGTTGACAGCACAACATTGTTCACAGTTGACAGCACAACATTGTTCACAGTTGACAGCACAACATTGTTCACAGTTGGCAGCACAACATTGTTCACAGTACAACATTGTTCACAGTTGACAGCACAACATTGTTCACAGTTGACAGCACAACATTGTTCACAGTTGACAGCACAACATTGTTCACAGTTGACAGTACAATATTGTTCACAGTTGACAGCACAACATTGTTCACAGTTGACAGTACAACATTGTTCACAGTTGGCAGTACAACATTGTTCACAGTTGACAGTACAACATTGTTCACAGTTGGCAGTACAACATTATTCACAGTTGCTAGCACAACATTGTTCACAGTTGGCAGTTCAACATTGTTCACAGTTGACAGCACAACATTGTTCACAGTTGACAGCACAACATTGTTCACAGTTGACAGCACAACATTGTTCACAGTTGACAGCACAACATTGTTCACAGTTGGCAGCACAACATTGTTCACAGTTGGCAACACAACATTGTTCACAGTTGACAGCACAATATTGTTCACAGTTGACAGCACACCATTCACAGTTGGCAACACAACATTGTTCACAGTTGACAGCACAACATTGTTCACAGTTGACAGCAAAACATTGTTCACAGTTGACAGTACAACATTGTTCACAGTTGACAGCAAAACATTGTTCACAGTTGGCAGCACAACATTGTTCACAGTTGACAGCACAACATTGTTCACAGTTGACAGTACAACATTGTTCACATTTTATTATCATTATTATTATCAGGTACTCGGTGCCAGTCACCCTAAAACGAAACGTGCGCAGGATACCCTTAAAGAGCCTGCCTACGTGAAAATCCGGGACCTACGCGAACGACAAGCTGCTGGGACAGCATAATGAAGTTATGAACGTGAGAATAATTTAATGAATCCAATTAATGTGTTAATATGTACACTACTGCAGTGAATGCGCGAGAGCTTGTTTACTCGAGTGAAATGCCAAATATTACTTGTAATATAACCAGAATCTTATCCCGGCATTACCACCACTATATATACAGAACTCGTGACTAGGCTCTCGGCAACGGCTTCCGTAGCTCAGTGGTCAGAGCACTGCACTAGCATCGCGGGTTCAATTCTAGCCGGAAGGCCTTAAAGTGCAATAGAGGATGCGAAAAGAGCTGGTAAGTTACTAATCTAATCGTTCCTGACTCCCAGGCCCCTCTTAAGAATAACGACGCGCGGATTTTTCATTCAATTTACTATGTTTAGGTAGATATATTTCGGGAAATAACGGACCAAATCGAATGCTGTAAAATAACTTATCAGCTCTTTTCGCATCCTCTATGCAATGAACGAGAAACTGTGCAGGGTTTACATGCACTTTAATGTTGCACTGGTCCCGGTATGGTCTTAAAATATAGAAATTTTTCTTCACCACAAATATTACTTGTATTTTTCTTATATGGCTTTTTTAAATTACTCACATTTCCTCAATTTTTTGTGATGATGGTCTTTACCGGTTTGTGAAGACTGTTCAGGGGGTGAGGTCGCAGTGCTATTGAAGAAGGTCTGTGATTGGTTAGAAGCTTTCTGTGATTGGTTAGGATCTCCTGTGAGATGGGGAAGTGAGTCTTAATTTTAAAGTGCCTATACAGCCCTTTTGTTTTTTTAGTTATCTGTATAGAGGATCAAAAAATAGCTGCTAAGTTATTTTACATTTTTTGATTTGGACTTTTCGTTTAGAAGATATTTTGCATCCAAATTAAGAAACGTAAGCAAATTCCGATTAAAAACCGAAAACGTATTTCTGCCAATTCTGGAGAGTGGGAACTAGGTTGTGACGTCATTTAAGAGATGAGTCCTGGATCTTCCCAGCTTCGTAGACAAACGAGCTCGTTTCCCAGATTATACTATAACATTTATCGTTTATGTTGAACTATTCAATCATGCCAGACAGATACGCAGTGTATGGATGTTCTAATGAAGCGAATTTGAAAGAAAAATATCTGTCCATTGTATTCCTTACTTAAACTATACCTTACTTGAACGATTCCTTACTTGAACGATACGCGGACAGTAAATATGAATATCGCATAGAGAACTTGCAGTGTGTTTAATACAGTGTTTACAAGTTCCCCAAGGCAAAACACACATTCGTCTCTTAAATGACGTCACAATGTGGCTCGTTCCAGGCCTTTCTAATTAGCGGCTTTTTGAAATCAATTTATATCTTCTAAACGAAAAGTCCAAATCAAAAACTATAAATTAACTTATCAGCTATTTTTCATCCTCTATACAGATAACTAAAAAACGAAAGCAATGAAAGTCGACGCTCAATAGCACTGCAACTTGACCCTGCTCAGGAACTGATTCATTGTAGTAACACTTTAAAGTGTCTATGAAGTGAAAAAATCGCTAGCATTTTTTTTGCTTTAACGCACAAAGTAGCACGGCAAGAGCGTACACTGAAAATGTCAAGTGAATCTGCTGCATAGTCTTCGAGTTATCAACTCTCAAAGTTTGGCATGGCTAAATGTTTTTGGTGAAATGTGAAACGCGCGTTTCATTGTCTTGTGACGTATGCAGGTGTACTTACTATGCATAAGAACAATGGATTTGAACATTAATGATCCACCTGCATACGTCATATACCACATATATTCAATCGCAGTCTTTCCCTATTTTTGTAACGTTAAACTATGCCAATGGACAAACTTTGAGAGTTGATAGCTCGAAGACTATGCAGCAGATTCACTTGAAATTTTCAGTGAACGCTCCTGCCGTGCTACTTTGTTCGCTAGGGCAAAAAAATGCTAGCGATTTTTTCACTTCATAGACACTTTAAAGCTAAATGCCCTTACATGGTACGATTATTCGTTATGATTGTCATTCTGGCGTCTGCAATGATGTTGTACGCGCACAATTCTTGACTGTGATTCGCTGGGAAATGTTGCAAAACGTCGATTACGTTCTTTGGAGTGAATCACATACCTCAGGATGACAATTGTGAGGAAATCTGCCTACGTCTACTACTAATAATAATTATTTATTATCTATCTTAAGATTAAAAAGTGCAATGGATTTACAATGTACTATGAAAATTACAAGTTAGAAACGGGAAGAAGATCAAATATATACAATGATTATTACACCCACACATATAATCGTCCAATCAATTGTCGTTATTAGCATCACGTGACAATCCAATATTTTACGATGTAGGACAGCAACATATTGGACAGCAACCTTTTAACTGTTTACGTGTGAAGAAACATCTTTTTTTCGATATAATAAAACACTTATTGGATTCATCTTCACCCAATATTACAAAATATTTAAGTCTCGATTTGGAATACAGTAAACACCCGCTATGAAGAACCTTCCACCTATAAGAACCTCAGGCTGAAATTAGGGATTTCTTTTGCCCCTCTCAATAAGAACCTGTTTGAGCCTGATAGTTGAAATAGGTTCTTATGTCACAAAATCAATTTATAATTCCACTGTAGCAAAGTCCCAAATGAGGATGACACCAACATCTGGTTGCAGTCTTTTATACAATAATGTACGATGCATTTACATGTTGACGTAGATCTCCAAATTCTAGTTCGGTACATCCAGTATTTCAGTGTTAAGGAAGATGTACCTTAATATTGTTATATACTAGTCTTATCATCTGCAAAGAAAACTGAAAGTACTGCCTTGTTAATTTCATCCATATCATCTCATTGTGGCTTTATGGTTTATTGAGTTGTCTTTCTCCAGTTTTTTGCATGGTAAAATAATTACAAACCAATTTATAAGAACCTAACACCCTGATTTTTTGTTAGATATCAAATATATAAGAACCTAACCCAGGCTGGTTTGGAAAAGTGTAGGTTCTTCATAGTGGGTGTTTACTGTATAAGGCTCGACCTTCGGTCTCGCCCAATATTGAATTCTCGACTTAAATATTCTGTTTCTTCGCACAGTCACGTATTTTGAGGAGTTGTGATTAGTCAATTTGTACCACGTGAGATGGGCTGCGTCATGACAACGTACAGCTGTGCTGTAGTATACCTTTTCTTGTGTTAATATATACATTGATGTAGTAAATATGGGAGAGCTTGGAGTAGACAGACGATACATGGGTGATCGTCAAGCTCATATCCTCAGAAAAATGTTTCTGAATCCCGGACAGGAATCGAACCTGTAACCGGGTTATATTAACTATGCTGTAACCATCTGATTGTCGGTGAGACGCTCTAAACATTGAGCTAACGAGACTCGAGCGAAGGTTACAATGATGTACTTGTTCGATTGATATATGTACTGTCCATGCCAGGGTTTCTTTCCGAAAATATAAGAGGGGCACATTCACCACAGCAGTGTATATATTAACACATCCAAGCATTACCAATATATAGTGACTGCCGCATAAACCAGGGTTTTGTTTTACGGGGGGCATTACATAAATTGCCAAGGCGCTCAAATTTTCATTATGGGGTGTTTTATGGAGAGCTAACACATCCAAGCATTACTGACACATAGTGACTGCCGCATAGGTAGTACATATATCAATCGAACATCATTGTAACCTTTGCTCTCCATCTGAGTCTCGATAGCTCAATAGTTAGAGCGTCTCACTCGGCAGGGACTCAGAATAATTTTTCTGACGATATGAGCTTGACGATCCATGTATATCATATACCTTTTCTTAATGCACATAGCAGGTAATTTATATTTTAAACGACATTGGCAACATAAATCACAGTTTCAAATTTTTGACTTTCTGATTAACAAACAGGCTTACGAAGGTAATCCAAGTAAACAAAACTACTCTTGTACAAAACAACAGCACTAATTTTGACCAAATACAATCCTGTCATCCGCCATCTTGTTGTAATACTTTGACTAATTAACAGGGAAGTTGGTGACGTCACACCTGGGGTAAACCTGATGAAACTACTCTGTGTAGCCGAGTTTCCGCCGTATAGTTTAATTGATAAAGATGACATTCACAAAAATCAAGTTTTAGACTTACAGACACGACGATTGCGCTTTACCCCCGGTTGTGACGTCACACGCATGTCGAAAATACATCCAAAGTGGTGGACAATGATTCAGGTTAATACGCTTTACAACCTCAAACTACTATATTCCGCGTACTTTGATCTAAAAGGTGCTTATTTTTGTTGCCAATGTCCTAAGTCTTTTGGTGCACTTTTGTAATTATTTCTTTTGAGAGCGTGTTTGTAAATTAAATAAGTTTGAATATCTGGAAATGAGTTGTGAACATGAGAGGTTTTTATATTGTTGTTATCATCATACTCAGGAGGGTTGAGATAAGGAATGCGGTAGAGGGTAATGGGACGAGGAAAACCGCGGAAATTCGGAACGCGGGCGAGCGGAGAAAAGAGAGGATTGCACCCCCGGTTTAGAGCCATATTTGGCGTGAAATCTGGCAGAGGCTTCCTCCCTCTCTCTCCTCTCTTTTCTCCGGGGGGGGGGGGGTATATATGTTCTGAGCAACAAGTCAAATCCAATTATCAAATTGCAAAAACATATCGATTATAAGGAACTCGCGTCCGCGTCTTTGGGACTATGTTTTTTTAGTATAACCATAGAAAATAGGGTAAGGGTTAGGAAGACAAGTTATACTAAAAAACATCGTCCCAAAGACGCGGACGCGAGTTGCTTATCGATATGTTTTTGCAATTTGATCATTGGATTTGAGTTGTATATATATATATATATACTTTGCATATTTATATATGACTGTAAAACGGCTAAACGTAACCAAGTGTCAATGTTCTAGCGCCGTGTGAATGATGTAAATGACGGATGCTCCTGCTCCTCGGAATCCACCAAAGGTAGTTTTCACGAAAAATGGTCATTGAATCCCAAATCGAAATCCTAAACCTAACTTCGGCGATCAGAAAGTAGTTTTCTGAAGACGTTTTCCAACGCGATCTACCTTTGGTGGATGTCGAGGTGCGTTCCTCCTGCTCGTCCAGATCTTTTACTTTCCACGTATGAATATCAGACTCACTTTGCGTTAGCTAGGAGTCACCCAAAACAAGAGAAACAGAATTTCCTGAATGTACAAATTAACTGATTAAAATATTCTGTACTTATTAAAATTATCTATGATTCTAAGAAATGTTTCGATTTAGAGTTGCTTATCAATGAATTTCAAGATATCTCGCAGTGGCGTAGGCAGGTGCAGGGCCCCCAGCAAAACTAGTGCTGTCGGTAAATAAAGGATTTGTCGGCAAATGAAATCTTTGTGGGGTTTGCTAAATAACCGCTAACCCCAAACCAACTTAGATCCTAACCCTAATGCCCCACCTAATGAGTTTTCTAACCCTAATCCCCCGGTTTAAGTGTCTTCCTAACGTTGATGTGACTGGTGACCACAAGATTTCATGCTCATCCTCGATCATCGCCCGGACAAACCCCAACTTTTGTCGGCAAATCTTTTTTCGTCAAGACAGCAAATTACTGTTCGAAAATCGAAATCACGAGATATACAGCAGAGGAAGTGAAGTGTGATGTACGCCAGGCCTTTCTATACTATTCTTTTAGTTAAACCCCACTTTCATTGACCCCCTAGAAGCCAATATATACCGACAGTTCCATCTTTCCTGTGAGTCGGAGTTTTTGGTGCATGGTTTGGTCGTTCATGTCTGGGTTTATTATTTTTGAACGACCACACCCATTTGTTGCCAAAATTAATTCTCACACCCCCCTGCTAAATCCACAGCGCGAGATCATTGGATTCGCATCGGAGATGCTCGGGGCGAGGGAAAATAATAATTTTGAAATCTAGAACCTCTGAAACGCAATTTCCTTCATTCTGAGCCAACGTTTACAACTAATTTTGCGGTAAGGGCGGCTCAAATTTTATGCAAAAATAAAGAACCAAAATCATAATTTACAGTGAATTTCACGTTATCTTACAATAGATAAACAAATTAACAAAACGCGGTATTTATCAAACTTTTTATGTAAAGCATAAAGGTATATAATATATTTAATTCCAAATCATCTTCAGTAGTGTAACAACAACAGCAGCATGGCATAGGTTAGGACTGGATGTTATTTTGTTCAAAATCATTTCATAAAATGTTATATTTTTTCTAATACTTCTATTAATTTCAACAGCTATAAAGAAACAGACATAAGTAATACAGAGATTGCATGTATATGGATATTCTAATTATAAATATCAAAGCCCAGCATATTATTTTCATAAAAGCCATTGAGTCGGACACGAGAGTAAAATCATAATATTTAATAAAGTTCTAACGTTTCGTTGTTATTATCACAACATCTTCAGAGAATAATTTACATGAGTGTAGTGATATTAATCTAAATTCTGCTCAAAGGCATCGAAAAAGGACCTTAATTCGCTCACTTGAATCCGCGAATTCCTTCGCTATCTTGTGAAGATCAAGAGTGTCACATTCACTCTAGAACGCTCTTCGAAGCACCGAAAATGTGCGTTTAGCAGTCGCAGATGTGGCTGGCACGGTAAGGTATAGCTTTTATAAGAGCTTATCGATCTCTGAAAACAGCTTCCTGTTGCTTTGTATACTAAAGAGCGACGACCGTAAGGGTTAGGATCAAGGTTAGGATCAGGGTTAGTGTTAGGATTGAGATTAGGGGTAGGATTAGTAGTTTTAAAAAATGTGAAAGACGTCCTTTTAGCCTTCACCGTTTAAAGGAACAGCGTTATGCTCACGTGTCCTTTTAGAGCAGTTCATATAATAGTTCTTAGGCGCCATGTTGGCTGCCACGAGATTTTTAGTTCCTGTTCTTATATTGTTTATTCTTGTTAATAGTTGCCTATTTCAAGGCACATTTTGTTCTAGTATTAAACTAAAATGCTGCTTCATCGACCTAAGTGGAAAATGGTTAGACCACCATTCAGAAATGGAGTATATTCAAAGCTGTTATTTTCGACCTGCATTGACGATTCGTATTACGAAGCGTAGTCGGATACGCAGACCTATAGTTTCATGGGGAATACATGGTCATCTTCTTTTGGCGGCTGCGGAAGAAGAAGTGTTTATTGATATCACTGTCTTTATGGACATCGAACGAAATCCTGGACCGGTAGCTGAAGAACGACCTGGCATGAATCTAACATGGCATTCAAAGGGCTTGGAGAAATATAGCAGAAGCGAACTATTTGCATTACGAACAAACATCATTAGTCCTGCCAGCAATGTTATCTCAATTTTTAAGAAGTATGGCATATTCAAATATCGAGGATGTCGAGCCGGATTTTATCACAGTAAAAATATCAATAATACTTGGACGTTGCCTTCTTATGGCCTTCTATCAAATCAAACTAACTGTGATTTCTATAACCTCTGGTTTTACATATTCAAAGTAGCACCTCTTCAAAAATTCAAATTAGCAACATTATTCCAACAATGATTACGTTACGGCCTTTTGGTTTTCCCTTGTGCCGCTCTGCTGATCGACCACCTTCACGCGGTAATTTGATATCTTTGCAATGTTCTAATCGAATGAGAACTCATTGCCGTAAACAACAAATGGTGCTATGTAACTTGAATGCTCGATCTGTTCGGAATAAAACTGCTGTAATTTTCGATTATATTTGTGAAGTAAAGCCCGACCTAGTAGCAATCACAGAACATTGGTTAACCGCTCGTGACTCTTGTGTAAGAGCAGAACTTTGTCCGGATGGTTATAGAATTTTGGATCATCCGAGACTGGGCCGACGCGGAGGGGGGACTGGGCTCATCTATCGCGAGTCATTGAATATTAATAAGGTCGATGCTGGTGAAAGTGTGCGGGCTTCTTTTGAGTTCTCTGAGTGGATTGTTAAGTCAAATACGTCTAGTTTACGGGTTGTCATCATCTATAAGACCGCCTTACTCTGAGGATCATCCCGTTACTACAAACGTATTTCTTATGGAACTACCGGAATATCTTGAATCTTTGCTACTTTGCAAAGAGCGACTATTAATAACGGGTGACTTCAATATCCACGTGGATGACCGTTGTGATGTAGATGCTCATAAGTTTTTGGCCCTACTGGAGTCTTTTGGACTTGAACAGCATGTCACTCAACCTACGCACCGCGACGGTCACATACTTGATCTGACTATTACGCGTAAGTCCGAATCACTTGTTGACGGAGTTCCACTCGTTGGTCAACTTATATCTGACCATGCAATAGTACTCAATCGACTGGTACTATCCCGATCAAGTCTTTCAATGAAAACTACCACCTATAGGAAAACAAAGTCCATTGATTTGGACTGCTTTAAAACGAGATCTACGATCCAGTTCACTGTGTAACGGACAATCAGATAGCTACTGCTGATGATTTGAACGCATGTGTGCACGATTATAATACCACCTTAACAGCACTGCTTGACAGCCATGCACCATTAAAAACACGTACAAGAATAACCAGGCCTGTTGTCCCCCTGGTACAATGAAGTAATTGATAACGCCCAAGCGGGCGCGCAGGAAAGCGGAGCGCAAATGGAGAACGACTAAGTCTGCTAATGATTTTTGTGACTTTAAGTCAAAGAAAAATCTTACGACCTACTTAATGAATAAGGCGAGGCGTGAGTTCTACTCTGAGTTTATGGAAGAAAACAACGTTGATCAAAGAAAATTGTTCAATGCTGCGAAAAGGCTGCTTGGCATGAATAATGATCTTTTGTTTCCTGATCACTTGGATAATACCATGGTTGCGAATGATGTTGGCAAGTTTTTTTATTCGGAAAGTGGAACGTATTCGTGAAGTAATTGATTCTACTTGCGTTAGTCAGTCTGACTATGATCTTGTACCAGCTGACAAGCCAGTGATGGATACAACCCCAATGCTGCGCTCTTTCAAGAACTTGGATGATCGTGACGTCTATAGTCTTATTCAGAAGTCGGCTAAAAAGTCATGCATTCTGGATCCTTTGCCAATCACTCTGGTCTCTGATTCTTTGGAAGTTTTGCTCCCCTGTAATCACAAAGATAGTGAATGCTTCTTTATTCAATTGCGCATTTCCCCGTTGAATGGAAAGAAGCGCTTGTTAACCCGCGTTTGAAAAAAAGGTGCACAGGACCCAGCCTTTAAGAACTTACGGCCTATTAGCAACCTTCAGTTTGTATCCAAAATTACTGAAAGAGCTGTTTTTGACCAGGTTTACACCCATGTGACTGACAATGAGCTGTTTCCTATATTACAGTCAGCTTACAGGAAATCTCATAGTACTGAGACAGCGTTGCTGAGAGTTGTTAATGACCTTCTGCTCAACATGAATCGGCAGCATGTGTCGGTGCTGGTACTACTTGATCTAAGTGCGGCATTTGACACCATTGATCGCGGCATATTGTTGCACCGTCTTGAGACTTCGTTTGGCATTACTGATTCTGCTCTTAAATAGTTCTCATCATATCTATCTGGACGGACCCAGCGTGTCTTAATCAATGGGGAAAGGTCAGACAGTTTCCATCTATCCTTTGGTGTTCCCCAGGGATCATGTCTTGGGCCCCTGCTCTTCAGTATCTATGCCAGCAAGCTCTTTGATGTTATCAAGTCTTACTTACCCAGCGCGCACGCATATGCTGATGATACACAACTCTATTTATCTTTTAAGGCCAGATGGCTCTCTAAGCGAAGCAGAAGCATTATACGCAGTGGAACAATGCATTAGAGCTGTAAAGACATGGATGTTGGTTGACAAGCTACAGTTGAACGAAGGAAAAACTGAAGTCATGATAATAGGAACTCGTCAACAATTAAGTAAGGTTAGCCTGGATAGTCTGTCTATTGGTAACACCACTGTTGCTACTGTTAACGAGGCAAGGAATCTTGGAGTCTGGTTCGATACGAAATTGAATTTTGATATTCATATTACTAGATCGTGTAGCCTGGCCTTCTATACTTTGCATAATATCAGGCGCATCAGAAAATACCTTACATACCAGTCTTCACAGGCGTTAATTTTAGCATTAGTCATTGGGCGTCTGGATTATTGCAACAGTCTGCTCTATGGCCTGCCAGCCACCCAGATTAACAGGCTGCAACGGGTGCAAAATGCGGCTGCTAGGCTGATCTCGAATGCACCTCGCTTCTGTCACATTACTCCAATTATGTATGAGTTACATTGGTTACCAGTTAAGTTCCGTATTATGTTTAAGGTAGTTTTAATTACTTTTAAGGCCTTACACGGTTATGCCCCGCCTTATATTAGTGAATTAATTGGTCCTAAAGTGCACTAACAATGAACGTCTACTTAAGCCACCAACTACAAGAACACGAAAGACAACAGGAGACAGATCGTTCACTGCGGCTGCCCCAGCTCTGTGGAACTCTCTTCCAAATCAACTTAGAGTTGAGGATAATTTTAATAATTTTAAATCAGCTCTTAAAACACACTTTTTTAGATTAGCTTATAATTCATAGTATTTTATTTTTATATAATTTTTTTCTAGTTTTAATTGTATTAATGTACAGCGCATTAGATCATATTTATATGTATTTTGCGCTTTATAAATATTAAAGTTATGTTATGTTCATCAACTTTGTCTTCCTCATCCCACGCACACTTACCTTACTTTCAATTCGTGCTTCTTCGCCGTTGATGTAGCGACGACCAAGATTTGAAACCAAATGCCAAAGCAATGGAAATGAGTTTTTTGTTCAACGTGGTTACCCCGGCGGGGGTGATTTGCAGAATGCAGATTGTAGAACTCGACTAAAGTATATTAGGAGCACGTTGTAACCAATAAATGTTGTACCTAATAAGTTATTGGATATTGTAAGCAACCCCAAAACAACAAAGATCCTGACATTAAACCTAACCATAACTATCCATAACCTAACGAAAAACAAAAAAACAGAAAAAAACAAAAAGGTCCTTTTGAGTCATCCCTTCTAGCCTTCCCCTTCCTAAACAGTCATCGATAAATCTGCCGAAGAAATCAGGCAAGAAATCAGGATTAAGGGTAAGCACTACTCTCTTCGCAAGCGAGGGTGATAAGGTATTATTATACATTCAAATTTCATTCTCGTTTCTTATTGGTCATTAACATACTCCAGTGAATTCTCAATGTCCGGCAGGCGCAACGTCATTTCCGTATAATACTGTGAATTATTGGACGGACGGTGGAAGGTCGGCGAAAATGGCCCTGGGATCGGCTGGTCACATGACACCCAGAATTTCTGTGTATTTAGATATGATAATTTTTGTGGTCTTTGTTCCATTGCCTTTGTCTACTTTGTTGACCTGAATAATTGAGAAATATTCAATGCTCTTCAGAGTTGTTCATGTCAGCATTCGTCGGCATAAAAGCAGCTAACAAGCTTAATAATCCACCATACATCCATGGTTATCTCTTACAAAAGGTATGAAGAAGCTATCACTTCTAATTTGCGAAAGAAGCGAAAGCTATTACTTCTAATTTGCTGTAAAATTTGAAGACAGCATTCAGATTTAGATGAATAAATTATACTCGGCTGAATTAATTGAGTTTTATGACAAGCCAATCGGATTATAGAATGGACCAGCCGTTTCCCAGGGCCATTTTCGCCGACCTTCCGTCGTGGAGGCAAAATGCCCTGTGAACGAGGTTGTGGACGGAGGTGTCCAAAAAATTATTATTGGACGCTGATGACGTCACTATACAAAGCGCGCGAAAATTACAAAATAAAAAATGGCTTGTAGTAGATTACTACCAGACTGTCACTTTGTTTGTATATTTTTAGTAAGACTATTTGAAACAATGTATAATAAAACAATTATTGGATTCGGCTTACGCATTATTCGGCTTCAGCCTTCGGCTTCGGCAGATAACATTGACCTCGGTCTGGATAATTCTTGATATCAAGTTTCTATCACAAATCCTCAATTTTCATTGGCTAACGCAGGCCGAGTTACTATCCGTTGATATAAACCTCTGCGGGAAAAGTCGTGTGATTTCGAAAGAATATTTCCTTTTTTTCATTATCAATTTGAAATAAAAGTTATTTCTTGGGTTAGAAACTTGTAAATTTGTACTAAAACAATTAGACAACTCGCCCTTGACACCTATTATACCTTGACACCTATATCTGCTAATAGAAAACGCGGGCTCGTTGCCTAATTGTTAAATATAAAATAGGTATGTATTTAGACTCTTCAATTCTAAATCTGTTTTCATAATTGAAAACGGTTAAATATTGATTGAGATAACGTTCAAAATAATATACTAGGCCTTCTATTTTTCCGGAGAATCTGAACACCGGCTGATTACCGAATAATTTCTAAGTACACTGATAAACCATTTTTACGAAGGGTGTGCACGTTCTCGTAATATAATAGACACGTATGTCATGTATTTAGACTCGGTAATTCCAAATCCGTTTTCAGAATTGAAATCGAGTAAATATTGGCCGAGATAACGTTCAAAATCTACGTTAGGGCCTGTTTATATGATCCCGGTACACCGGGTATATACCGGGATCTCGGCTTGTATATAATTTACTGTTATTTTCGCAGTTGCGTTTATATGGAGACCAGGAGATCCCGCTTGACCGGGATCCCGGTTGAAGCAATCGAGATCCTGGTACACCGGGACAGAATTTTTCCATATAAACGCAACATCCCGGTACACCGGGATGAAGTGAATTCGTCTGAACCCGGTAAAATATCCAAAAAGTGACAAAATGAAAAAAAACATTCGTTGGGATGCTTTTTATGCGAATAAAATTATTTTTTGTTCCATTGAGAAATTATTATCAATTATTATCAACATTTTCACGCATCCCGGTCACGTCTCGGGCAACCGGGACATCCCGGTGTACCGGGATCCGTAGGAACGGATTCAAAGTTGGGGGGGGGGGGGGGGGGGGCGGGGCTGAAGTCGACAAGCAGGTAATCGGTGACCGCATTTTTAGGGGGGTGCGGGGGTTCTCCCCGGAAAATTTTGAAATCTAGAAGCTCGGAAAGACAATTTGCAGCAATTTGAGCAAACTTTTTCATCTAATTCTACAGCGAGCATAGTTCAAATGAATCCAAGAGTTGCCTGCGCTGCCTCTTACCAGGTGTGGAACCAATCTAACACTCGCGTGGCGCAAAGGTTTAGGGGTTGGCTAACACTTCAGGTTACAGCCTACACCCGTTTGTAAAATCTTGTGTAGATGAAGCCTGTAGGTAGATTACCTTGAGTAGCTTCTCGCCTAGCCTCTATAGTCGTACGTACTAATACAATTGTGAAAAAAACATTAAATTTAGCAATGCTTGTCCTGATTTGGTGGGCTCAGTCCCCCGGTTCCTACGTCTATGGTAGTGGTAGAAAAGGCGAACGAGGGGATTCTTGCGGATTCGTATTTGCCCCCGAACGGGCGAAGAAGCGGACGAGCTGAGTAGCTGATCACTGAGGCCCCTCTCAGGCGCGTCTCTCATTGCTCTCAGCGGGCGGGGGGTAGGGCCCGCGCCTGAGAGGGGGTGTAAGTAAACTTAGGATGTTTCTGATTACTCGAGGTACTTTCACGTACTGACGTTGCCGCTGACAAGATGTGCCGCATGTTCGCAACGTGTACTCGCCAGTCGCCACCGGCCCACCGTCGACTCGTTCAGTTTGTTTATCTGATTGAAAAAATAAACGGCTTTTTTACCAACCAAGTTCCTGTGAAATGTCTGCTGCAAGCTGGATAGGATTTTTAGTGAATGTAGACTGTGGTGAGATAGGATATTTTGAAGGGAAGGTGTCTTCCATTGATGAACAACAAGGCTT
Source organism: Chrysogorgia sp. JL179-B06 (assembly GCA_035772405.1). Taxonomy (NCBI): domain Eukaryota; kingdom Metazoa; phylum Cnidaria; class Anthozoa; order Scleralcyonacea; family Chrysogorgiidae; genus Chrysogorgia; species Chrysogorgia sp. JL179-B06. Next base: position 1,097,102 of record JAYKKM010000134.1, read on the forward strand.
TCTTCTCTTACAAAATGGTGAGTTTAGACACTAGGAGTCTTTGATGAACGCGTGCTGTGTGTCAAATACTGCTTTTATTTGGTGATTTTAAATCTTAAGACTCGAATGTCGACGATTTAGTGATTTTCAAACTCTTTACCATGGAAACTGCGATGACGTTGAATGACGTCATGTGGAGCTGTGAGTGAAACAATGCTGTTATTCATTCAGACTAAAGAAATACCTAATGTTTTCCATGTTTGGATACTGTGATCCAAACATACAGAAGTTGCGAGACTGGAGAAAAGAAACACGAGCCGCTAGTCGAGTGTTTTTAGCTTTTCGAAAGTCGAGCAACTTCCATGAAGTGTTCGGTTCACAGTATCCAACCACACTTGCAGTGAGCAGGGAAATTTTTGGTGGGAAATCTTGATCCACGCACAGGTATTGACCAATCAGAGCCTGCATAGCATACCTGTTATTTTATACAAGCTCTTATAAAATAACAGGTATGCTACGCAACCTCTGATTGGTCAATACCTGTGTTTGGATCAGGCCAACCCACTGATCTCAAAAATAGGACTGGATCGAGCTTCTGTTGTTACAAAAATGAAGCCAACAGCGGCCATATTGGAGTGACCACCTAAGGAGTACTGTGGCATCACAGACATGTTGGGGAGGATTCTGACATTTGCTATTTAACTTTAGCAAAGGAAACATACTCGCTGGACAGTTATTAAATGTCAGAATTCTGCCTTTCCTCTCCGATTCACCACTGTATTCGTAATGAGGTCACTCCAATATGGCCGCCGTTTGCTCTAATTATCCAGTAAGAGAAGCCTAATATGAGACGTCAAATTAGGTTTAAGATTTTATGCATTTAATGTCAACAAAGAAAATATATTGGCGAGACACTAAACCTATTTTGCGAGCGTCGCATTTCGATTTGCTTGCAAACTCGGAGCTTTTGATGATCTCTCGTCAATTTGCATTATGCAAATATACAGGCTTCAAAATAAGCTCGTCACATACAATAGAAAGCTCAATCCAGTCCTATTTTTGAGATCAGTGGGCCAACCAAACACGGAAATTTCCCGCCAAAAGTTGGGATGTTGCAAGACTTGAGAAAAGCTAAAAAACACTCGCCTAAAGCTGCTCGTGTTTTTTACGCTTTTCTCAAGTCTCGCAACATCCCTTGTGTTCGGATCAGGCCATCCAAACACGGAAACAATTAGGTATTTCTTTAATAATGAATGCCCCAGGATAGTCACCAATTAAGGACTTTCTACACAATATGTTTCATCATACATGACCCTCCAAAAAAAAACATACCTTATCGTTTTTTATGGGAAAACATACCTTATCGTTTTCGCAAATGCCTTAAAAACGCCGTTCAAACATGTTTGTATGGTGTTCAAACAGCATTCGGGAACGCTAGTAGATAGCCATTCGAACGCCACTCGCTAGCCGTTTAGACTTCTAACTTCAAGCTTCTTCAGTCTCGCATTAATTTTGGATTGTCTGTATCCAAGCTTGTTCCCAGTACTCTTTTGACAATATTGCACCAGGACGTACGAGTGGCAAGAATACTAGCTGGGAATGAGATTTCCCAATAACTCACAATAACACTTCATCTATAACACAGTCTCCACTATGGACCACAACTACTGCGCTATAGCGAGGTTCCACTATACGACAAATCATATTGTGTAGATAGGCCTTTAGGGTATATTAGTGTTACAGTTAGTATTTAGTATTACAGTTTATTAGAGGGAGGCATTTATTAGAGGGAGGCGTTTATTAGAGGGAGGTGTTTATTAGAGGGAGGCGTTTATTAGAGGGAGGCGTTTATTAGAGGGAGGCGTTTATTAGAGAGGCGTTTATTAACGGGAGGCGTTTATTGGAGGGAGGCGTTTATTAGAGGGAGGCGTTTATTAGAGGGAGGCGTTTATTAGAGGGAGGCGTTTATTAGAGGGAGGGCATTTATTAGAGGGAGGCGTTTATTAGAGGGAGGTGTTTATTAGAGGGAGGCGTTTATTAGAGGGGGAGGTCGTTTATTAGAGGGAGGGAGTTTATTAGAGAGGCGGTTTATTAACGGGAGGCGTTTATTGGAGGGAGGCGTTTATTAGAGGGAGGCGTTTATTAGAGGGAGGCGTTTATTAGAGAGGCGTTTATTAGAGAGGCGTTTATTGGAGGGAGGCGTTTATTAGAGGGAGGCGTTTATTAGAGGGAGGCGTGTTTATTAGAGGGAGGCGTTTATTAGAGGGAGGGGTTTATTAGAGGGAGGTGCTTATTAGAGGGAGGGGTTTATTAGAGGGAAGCGTTTATTAGAGGGAGGGGTTTATTAGAGGGAGGTATTTATTAGAGGGAGGGGTTTAATTAGAGGGAGGGGTTTATTAGAGGGAGGTGTTTATTAGAGGGAGGGGTTTATTAGAGGGAGGGGTTTATTAGAGGGAGGTGTTTTATTAGGAGGGAGGTGTTTATTTGAGGGAGGGGTTTATTAGAGGGAGGGGTTTATTAGAGGGCTAGGTGTTTATTAGAGGGAGGCGTTTATTAGAGGGAGGCATTTATTAGAGGGAGGCGTTTATTAGAGGGAGGTGTTTATTTGAGACAATATTAGGTGTTTATTAGAGGGAGGTGTTTATTAGAGGGAGGTGTTTATTAGAGGGAGGCGTCTATTAGAGGGAGGCGTTTATTAGAGGGAGGCATTTATTAGAGGGAGGGGTTTATTAGAGGGAGGCGTTTATTAGAGGGAGGTGTTTATTAGAGGGAGGTGTTTATTAGAGGGAGGTGTTTATTAGAGGGAGGTGTTTATTAGAGGGAGGTGTTTATTTGAGACAATATTAGGTGTTTATTTGAGGACAAATTTAAGACAATTAAAAAATATGAGATTGGGGGCACTAAACCTATACTGGTAAATACACACTAGTAGGGTATCCTCCAGGTCAGTTTTCACTATTAGCATACCCTGTACAGCTCATCTCATCATATCTATTATTTTTTATAATCAAACTAGTATGTATAAAATGTTGAAGTGAAATAAAATTCTTCTTCTTCAACAATTTAGCAACACTTGATGGCGAATTTCTACCATGCAGTTCATGTAACAATTAAAGACATCAGTATTTCTTGAAAAATTGTTAGTACAGAAACTGTAGAATTCAAAGAAAATGAATGTACATACGAAGACTTGACCAGGTAATTTCTCATAGAATACTCTAAGGTAGAGTATTTGATTTGTATTTCTATGGTTACAACAACAGAAAATTTATTTTATTTTATATCACATAATCTGCAAGGTTTACATGCAAATTAATGTCAGAAATACATTTAACAAATATAATTAATATAATAAATAAATGAAAATATTATTGGTCGAGATAGATGAATTTATTATTATTTTATTTATATATCACATAATCTGCCAAGGTTGCCCATACATGCATTAATGTCAGAAAACATATTAATATAATAAGAAAAATAAATAATAAAATAATAATATAAATACTAAATGAACTAATATTATTATAAGCTATTTAAAATGAGAAATAGAGACTTATCTAAACGCTTGTTCTTAATATGATAGTTTTTCCTTCAAATTAACAAGCCATCTAATAATAGTTTTAGTGATGACAGAGAAACATGTTAACAGTGAGTGTTCCATAAAATGCTAGGCAGTTATTTATCATAATAAGTTTATATATTATAAAATTAACTATGATATAAATTTTATAATATAACATATACAGGATACTAATTATTTTAAATTTTTTTTTAAATAGATTTATATCTTATCTAAAGTTTGTTCTTAATATGATAGTTTTTCCTTCAAATTGAAAAAAAGCATCTTTAAATAATTGTTTTGGAATGATGACAGAGAAGATGCATTGCTGATGTCCATGTTGATGTTCATTTCCGAAGATGCTAAAAAGGCAAGTGCGTTTTTATGTTTTGTTTATTATTGGTTTAGTTATTTACACTGTTTATACCTGTAGAACATTTACACTATGAACATAGTGGTTTTACACTTGAACAGTTGGGGAGAGTGTCTTAGCCAGGATTTTCATATTCTGGGAGACCTCTCACCTCTGCAGTTTCAGGGTACAAACAACTTAAAAAGGTGAAGAGAAAGGCTGGGATCTCCGGCTCATATTCATATTTGTGACAAAACAAATAGATAAATGTGAGCAAAATTTCAACCTAGTAAGCAGCATTTAATAGCAATATTATGTATCAGAACCCATACGGCTTTATTAAAATTGATCAAAGCCTGTACGTTCAACGTTGCCGTGTTTTTTTCATTTTTGGTCATGCTAGCAGTGCGCCAACAGGGCTCTCTAGCTATTAGACACTTGTCGGGGAGAGAGTTCCATTTCCAACTGTTCTGGTAAAAAAGCTATATTTATAAGTAAAACAATAATTTTGTAAGATATTTAGGTTTACATGACATAGAAAATGTGGCATAATATAAAAAATGACGAAAATTGTAAAGTTGTTTATACTGTACTGAGGGTGTACCTTGAATTTATTGTCTGCTCACAAAGTATATTGGGCACTAAATGACCTGTCCCTAGCATTGCCGCTTATCTAGCAACGGAATATGCCTGTCATGAACACCATTAAGCAGTACCAGACTGTAACACACATCAAGGGTGCACATCATAAATCATTCAACTAAGCTTTGTCTTTATCTTCAAGGAACAATCAATATCTCAAAGAAAAGCGGCAGTGGCTAAGAAACTTTTTACTCCAGGTAAATACCAGTCAGTTAATATTTTGTATTTACACTCAGTGATGATAGAAAAGTTATGGTAAATTATGAGTGTTGAATCGTATACTTTTAAGGCCCAACTGGATCCACGCAGACTTGTGAAAAATTCAACTTTAACTAGGCCTTCTGGCTTGGAATTGAACCTGTGACCTTGCATCTCTAGATCAGCATTCTAAGGCCTGGTTTATACATCACACAATTGTTGATAACTTTGTTGATTAAAAAAACTACAACTACATTAGATCATCAATTTAGCAGCATCAGTTGTAAAAAATCCAAGTTCTGCAAGGCCTTCTGAGTGTAAATGCCTCGGTATAACACGGATTATCCTTGGACCCCAAAAATTTAACTTTGCCTGGTTATTATGATCACTGGAGACAATTTGAATGAACTTAACAATTGATGAACATCCTGAATGATCGCGATTATTACGAGATAGTGCGACAACGCGGCAGTGCGACAACGCGGCAGTGCGGCAGTGCGACAACGCGGCAGTGCGACAACGCGGCAGTGTGACAACGCGGCAGTGCGACAACGCGGCAGTGCGACAAGTAATGTATATAAAGAACTATACATGTAATACATATACGTAATACGTAATACATATTTAAATATTGGTTTTGCATGTAGGTAATTATAACAAGATGAATAACATAATGCATCTTGATTTTATTACAGATGTTAATATAAGGATCCAACAGAAAGTGCTTCTGGCAGTATCCAAACTTGTTCCCAGTACTCTTTCACAATATTGCAATAGGACCGAGTGGCAAGAGTACTGGGAACAAGATTTGCCCAGTAACTTGCAATAACACGCTTCATCTATAATGCAGTCTCCACTATGGACCCCAACTACCGCGCTATAGCGAGGCTCCACTGTATACATCAATACATGTACCTTGTTGCATCACCGACATAATACCCTCATCACTATACAGTATGAATAGTATTTTCTAAACCCATGGCTAAACTTCTGCCAAAGGCTTCTGTACTGTACTGTATAGCTGGGTTGGTTAGAGCACTTGTCTACAAATCCAGTGTCACAGTCTCTATTCCAATACGGAAGGCCTTGAAGTTGCATTTTTCACAACTGCATAATATATATGTAATATGAAAAAGATAAATAACAGAACTTCAATATGTTGAAAAATACTTAAATAATACACCTACTGTACTTGTCCATAGTATGAAGTTCTCTTATTTCTCCTTTTCATATTATTATACCCAGTTCTTTTAAGAACTTAGCAGCTTTCATATTCATTTATTGTTATTTTTCATAACTGATCCCGGTTGGGTCTTGAAAATATATGATTTACCATAACTTACCACAACATGTCCAGATCCTCAACATGTCCAAATCCTCTGGAGGATTTGTGAAACCTTCGCGAATCCTAACTCGGCTGTTGGGGACATATCACCGCTAATTTCTCTCATATGTCGTGGTACTTCATTACAAGGAATTAGTTACAAGTAATTAGTTTCAAGTAATTAGTTACAAGTAATTAGTTACAAGTAATTAGTTACAAGTAATTAGTTTCAAGTAATTAGTTACAGGTAATTAGTTACAGGTTATTAGTTACAAGTAATTAGTTACAAGTAATTAGTTACAAGTAATTAGTTACAAGTAATTAGTTACAAGTAATTAGTTACAAGTAATTAGTTACAAGTAATTAGTTACAGGTTATTAGTTACAAGTAATTAGTTACAAGTAATTAGTTACAAGGAATTAGTTACAAGTAATTTAGTTACAAGTAATTAGTTACAAGTAATTAGTTACAAGTAATTAGTTACAAGTAATTAGTTACAAGTAATTAGTTACAAGTAATTAGTTACAAGTAATTAGTTACAAGTAATTAGTTACAAGTAATTAGTTACAAGTAATTAGTTACAGGTAATTAGGTTACAAGTAATTAGTTACAAGTAATTAGTTACAAGTAATTAGTTTACAAAGTAATTAGTTACAAGTAATTAGTTACAGGTTATTAGTTACAAGTAATTAGTTACAAGTAATTAGTTACAAGTAATTAGTTACAAGTAAATTAGTTACAAGTAATTAGTTACAAGTAATTAGTTACAAGTAATTAGTTACAAGTAATTAGTTACAAGTAATTAGTTACAAGTAATTAGTTACAAGTAATTAGTTACAAGGAATTAGTTACAAGTAATTAGTTACAAGTAATTAGTTACAAGTAATTAGTTACAAGTAATTAGTTACAAGGAATTAGTTACAAGTAATTAGTTACAAGTAATTAGTTACAAGTAATTAGTTACAAGTAATTAGTTACAAGTAATTAGTTTACAAGTAATTAGTTACAAGTAATTAGTTACAAGTAATTAGTTACAAGTAATTAGTTACAAGTAATTAGTTACAAGTAATTAGTTACAAGTAATTAGTTACAGGTAATTAGTTACAGGTAATTAGTTACAAGTAATTAGTTACAAGTGATTAGTTACAAGTGATTAGTTACAAGTAATTAGTTACAAGTAATTAGTTACAAGTAATTAGTTACAAGTAATTAGTTACAAGTAATTAGTTACAAGTAATTAGTTACAAGTAATTAGTTACAAGTAATTAGTTACAAGTAATTAGTTACAAGTAATTAGTTACAAGTAATTAGTTACAAGTAATTAGTTACAAGTAATTAAGTTACAAGTAATTAGTTTCAAGTAATTAGTTTCAAGTAATTTGTTACAAGTAATTAGTTACAAGTAATTAGTTACAAGTAATTAGTTTAAGTAATAGTTGCAAGTAATTAGTTACAAGGAATTAGTTAGGAGTAATTAGTTACAAGTAATTAGTTACAAGTAATTAGTTACAAGTAATTAGTTACAAGTAATTAGTTACAAGTAATTAGTTACAAGTAATTAGTTACAAGTAATTAGTTACAAGTAATTAGTTACAAGTAAGTAGTTACAGTAATTAGTTACAAGTAATTAGTTACAAGTAATTAGTTTACAAGTAATTAGTTACAAGTAATTAGTTTACAAGTAATTAGTTACAAGTAATTAGTTACAAGTAATTAGTTTCAAGTAATTAGTTTCAAGTAATTAGTTTCAAGTAATTAGTTACAAGTAATTAGTTACAAGTAATTAGTTTCAAGTAATTAGTTTCAAGTAATTAGTTACAAGTAATTAGTTACAAGTAAGTAGTTACAAGTAATTAGTTACAAGTAATTAGTTGCAAGTACTTAGTTACAAGTAATTTGATACAAGTAATTAGTTACAAGTAATTAGTTACAAGTAATTAGTTACAAGTAATTAGTTACAAGGAATTAGTTACAAGTAATTAGTTACCAGTAATTAGTTACAAGTAATTAGTTACAAGTAATTAGTTACAAGTAATTAGTTACAAGTAATTAGTTACAAGTAATTAGTTACAAGTAATTAGTTACAAAGTAATTAGTTACAAGTAATTAGTTACAAGTAATTAGTTACAAATAATTAGTTACAAGTAATTAGGTTACAAGTAATTAGTTACAAGTAATTAGTTACAAGTAATTAGTTACAAGTAATTAGATACAGGTAATTAGTTACAGGTAATTAGTTACAAGTAATTAGTTACAAGTGATTAGTTACAAGTGAATAGTTTACAAAAGTAATTAGTTTCAAAGTAATTAGTTTTCAAACAAGTAATTTAGTTCCCACAAGTAATTTTAGTTACAAGTTAAATTAGTTACCAAAAGTAATTTAGTTACAAGTTAAATTAGATTGCACAAAGTAATTAAGTTTACCAAAGTTAATTTGAGTGACAAGTTAATTGAGGTTTACAAGTCATTAGTTACAAGGTACATTGTTTACAAGGCTAATTAGTTACACAGTAATTAGTTTTCAAGTAATAAGTTTTCAAGTAATTAGGTTACAAGGAATTAGGTTACCAAAGTAATTAGTTACAAGTAATTAGTTACAAGTAAATTAGTTTTGCAAAGGAAATTAGTTACCCAAAGTAAATTAGTTACCAAAGTAAATTAGTTTACACAGTTTAATTAGTTTTTTAACAAAGTAATTAGTTACAAGTAATTTATGTTTACAAGTGAATTACGTTACAAAGTAAATTAGTTTTACAAAGTTTAATTATAGTTACAAAAGTAATTTAGTTACAAGTAAATTAGTTCCAAGTACTTAGTTTACAAGTAATTAGTTACAAGTTTTTAATTAGTTTACAAGTAAATTAAGTTTAACAAGTAAATGTAGTTTTTACAAGTAAATTTAGTTTACAAGTAATTAGTTTACAAAGGTAATTAGTTTCAAGTAATTAGTTGTCAAGTAATTAGTTACAAGTAATTTAGTTTACAAGTAACTAGTTCACAAGTAATTTAGTTTACAAAGTAAATTAGGTTAACAAAAGCAAGTAAATTTAGTTACACGAGTAATTTTAGCTTAACAAGTTAATTAGTTACCAAAGTAAAAATTAGGTTTACAAGTAACTTAGGTTAAAAGTTAATTAGTTTTAACAAGTAATTTAGGTTACAAACAAGGTTTAATAGTTTACATAGTTAATTGAGTGGCCAAGTTAATTAGTTTACCAAGTAATTTAGTTTCACAAGGGGGTTAATTATAGTTTTACAAGTAATTTAGTTACCAAGTAATTAGTTACCAAAGTAATTAGTTACATAGTAAATTAGTTACATAGTAATTAAGTTTGGCAAGTTAAATTAGTTTTACAAAAACAAGTTAACATTTAGTTACAAGTAATAGTTTGAGTTTACCAAGTTAATTAGTTACAAGTAAAATTTAGTTACCAGTAATTAGTTTAACCAAGTTAATTAGTTAAACCAAGTAATTAGGTTTTACACAGTTAATTAGTTACAAGGAATTAGTTACAAGTAAAGGGTTTAACAAGTTAAAATTAGTTTTACAAAGTAATTAGTTACAAGTTAATTTAGTTAACAAGTTAATTATGTTACAAAACGTAATTCGTATACAAAGTAATTAGTTAACAAGTTAATTTAAGTTACAACAAGTTTTAAATTTAGTTTACCAAAGTAATTGTAGTTACAAAGTTAATTAGGTTACAAAGAGTAAAATTAAGTTACAAGTAAATTAGTTTAACCAAAAAGTAATTAAGTTAACAAGTAATGTAGTTAACAAGTAATTAGTTACAAAAAAGTTAATTAGTTACAAGTAATTAGTTACAAGTAATTAGTTACAAGTAATTAGGTTACAAGTTAATTAGTTTACAAGGTAATTAGTTACACAGTTAATTAGTTTTAACAGTAAATTTAGTTACAAAGGTAATTATGTTTAACAAGAAATTTAGGTTACAAGTAATTAGTTTACAAGTAATTAGTTACAAAGTAAATAGTTTACACAGTAATTAAGTTACAAGTAATTAGTTACCAAGTTAATTCTAGTTACCAAGTTATAGAGTTACAAGTAAATTAGGGTTGTACAAGTAATTAGTTACAAGTATATGTAGTTTACCAAGTATATTAGTTACAAGTAATATTAGTTTTTACAAGTAAATTAGTTTACAAGTAATTTTTAGTTTACAAGTAATTAGTTACAAGTAATTAGGATTTACAAGTAAATTAGTTACAAGTACTTCGAGTTACAAGTATATTAGTTTACCAAAGTATATTAGTTACACAGTAATTAGTTAATCAAGGTAGATTTAGTTACCAAAAGTAAATTAGTTACAAGTAATTATTTCCAAGTAATTAAGGTTACAAAGTAATTTTGTTACAAGTAATTAGTTACAAAGTAATTTTAGGTTTACAAAGTAATTATGTTTACAAAAATGTTTAAATTTAGTTTAACAAGTAATTAGTTACCAGTAATTAGTGACAAGTCATATTAGTTACAAGAAAAATTTAGTTACAAGTAAATTTAGTTACAAGTAATTAGGTTTCAAAGTTAATTAGGGTTAACCAAGTTATTAGTTACAAGTAATTAGTTACAAGTTAATTAGTTTACATAGTAATTAGTTACAAAAAGTAAAATTAGTTACCAAAGTTAATTAGGTTTACAAGTAATTAGTTTCAACTAATTAGTTTTTTCAAGTAACTTTAGTTTCAAGTAATTAGCTACCAAGTAATTAGTTTAACACAGTATAAATTTAAGTTACAAGTTATCAGTGACAAGTAATCAGTTTACAAGTAAATTTAAGTTTTTCAATTGTAAATTATGTTACAAGTAATTAGTTACTAGTAATTAAGTTACAAGGAATTAGATTTCATTAGTACTTACTTCCTCAAATTGGCAGATAGAAAAAGAACCTTCTGGAAATGAAAGCAAAAAGATATTGAAAAAAAGGACAGAAGGTACATGTAGTGTTCCAGTAATATCTCAGTTAAGATTACATTAGATTGATGAAGGTTTATGTTTTAGGAGTTTGCCT
>JAYKKM010000135.1:0-111248 GCA_035772405.1 Chrysogorgia sp. JL179-B06
AAAAAAAGCGAGAAAATAAGCGAGAAAATGACTTCAGAGTGATTCATGGAGCGACTATTCTTCGAATAAAAACGTTCTTGAAGAAGGGCCTTTCTGGACATTAGCGGGTGAGTAAGCGCATGGATTGCTGCACAGTAAATCATTCGGCTTCAGTGACATGTATGAATGGTTGATCTGTCAGGATCGCGTAGTTGTTGTGCTGGCAAGTATTTCTTAATACTTTTTTTGCTTGTTGAAATTGACAAGGTCTGGCGTTGTGCTCGATCAGTTGTTCGATAATTATCTCCTCGCGAGACAATGTTTTTTCAATTGTGTTGGCGCGAAATAAACCTGTTTCAGGTATTTTACAAAAGCTCCAAGTGCAAAGCACTTTCGCCTGGTTTCTTGTCGTTGTTTTCCTTTTCTATTTCCATTGTTGTAGGTTCGAGAATTAGTTTAGGTTGTAAATATAATTTCAGGACTATAAATTCACTAAATATTTTGAAAAACTATAGAGTTTTTTACCAATAAACTTTTTAAAATATTTAATATAAATATAGGAAATAAATCTCTCAATGTAAATATAGAAATATTATACTTATAATAATAAACTAGTCCATGTAGTTAAACCATAGATAGTGTAGTTAAATCGTAAGAATAATTCTAAATTTGTAGTTTAAATAATTTGTAGTTTATATAATAAAGTTATATCATAAAATATACAGTATATATATTTTATGATGGAGGATGAACCTTGTACTTCAGTGGAGGAAAAGGAACAATTGCTAGTTACAGAAACTACAAGAAATAAGAGCTTGAAAAAGAAAGGAAAATATGGTGGAACATGTTGCTGTGTCCCTAATTGTGTTAGCAACTCTAGAAAAAATCCAGAGCTCTCATTTTACAAATTTCCAAAAGACCTCAAGCTAAGAAAGACTTGGTTACATTGGGTGAGCAGAACTGACTTCACACCAAATGAGCACCATAGAGTTTGTTCAAAACACTTTGAGGGTTTGAAGAAGACTTATCTTGGCAACATACCAACTCTTGTACCCAAACTTATCAAGCCTACCCCAACCAAACCTCGACCAACATACAGATGTAGGGAAAGAACTCAGACTGTGCTGGATGATTTCCAAGCACAAGTGGACACTCTGAACACATGCAAGATAAGCTCCACAAACTCGAGGATTTGGTTGAGTTGCTGAAACAACAAAAGCAACAACAAGAAGTTGATATTTTAACTCTCAGGGAAAAGCTTGACCAACAAACATTTTCTGTTCAACGCTTTAAAAGCAGTGATGCTGATTTTGAATTATACACTGTATTTTCAAATTACAGTACATTCAAAGCTCTGTATGATTATCTTTGCCCTGCATGTTCATTTTCAGTTCCCCATTGACAACTTGCATTTCTTGCTGTGTGAGATGTCTTAATGACTTTGTTTATTATGCTCTTAGGGTAGATGGTTTGTCGTCTCTTCATCACTGAGCCAAATATTGATGATGTCAACCGACATCTTCTTTGGGCATACCATTCTGCACAATCACTCTGTGCACGTGTGTTTTACTCTATTTCTAAACATGTCTTGTTGTCGACTAGTAATCTGTCTTTGACAAACTCTGTGCATTTTTGTTGTACGGGAACTGCAGAAAAATCAATTTGTTCATTTAATTTTGCCAGGATATGCTGTCTTATAGCTGTTGCTTCTAGTTTACTTCCTGCTGCTTCTGCATTAAGCACTCTCTGCCTGGATGGTAATTTGTTGACATCAAATTCACATGGAATGCAGTCATTGTCTGTGAGAAGTCCAATTAAGGAGCAATTACTTCCAGCTGTTTCCAAGCCAACTTTAAGTCGTTCCAAGTCACTTTTGCTGATCTTCTCTGATGTTGAACTATACATTGCCCTCTTGCCTTCTACAATAGGACGTTTACGGCCATTTTTGTCCTTTTCATAGCTATCTTGGGGGAAAATAAGATCCTCAAAAAGAATGACTTCCTGTGATACAGCATTTTTGGGAACATGCCACTGTTGAAGTTCCTGAGTACACGTTTTGTCATCGGGTATCTCAATCAGTCCTAACTCTATAAAGTCCAAAAGTTGAAACAAAAGGACTGCTACATGCTTGCAACGAGCTCCAGCAGGGCAGTAACATTATGCAAACACAATATCCCCAGAGACTTGGTCCAAGTGAACATAAACCAGATACTCTTTTTTCGCATTTGGGCACTTACTTTACAACGAACAAGGAAATGGACTGCTTCAGGACCTTTCTTTACATTTGGTTTGACCTTGATTTGTGTTGTAAACCCAGCCTTAAAAAGGCGATATCCACCTTTCTTGTGTTTTAAGGCCTCTGCAGGCTTGTGATCTGCTGTTTTTTCAGATTCAAAAATTAAGTGTTCTTCCAATTTTTGATATGAAAAGCCAGGGATATCTGTTAAGTTCTTTGTCCACATTTCACCTCCTGGAACTAGCAATTGTATCTCTCTTTTACTCTCCACTGAAGTACAAGGTTCATCCTCCATCATAAAATATATATACTGTATATTTTATGATATAACTTTATTATATAAACTACAAATTATTTAAACTACAAATTTAGAATTATTCTTGCGATTTAACTACACTATCTATGGTTTAACTACATGGACTAGTTTATTATTATAAGTATAATATTTCTATATTTACATTGAGAGATTTATTTCCTATATTTACAATAAATATTTTAAAAGGTTTATTGGTAAAAAACTCCACAGTTTTTCAAAATATTTAGTGAATTTATAGTCCTGAAATTATATTTACAACCTAAACTAATTCTCGAACCTACAACAATGGAAATAGAAAAGGAAAACAACGACAAGAAACCAGGCGAAAGTGCTTTGCACTTGGAGCTTTTGTAAAATACCTGAACCGTTGCTCATAAAACAGGTTTATTTCGCGCCAACACAATTGAAAAAACATTGTCTCGCGAGGAGATAATTATCGAACAACTGATCGAGCACAACGCCAGACCTTGTCAATTTCAACAAGCAAAAAAAGTATTAAGAAATACTTGCCAGCACAACAACTACGCGATCCTGACAGATCAACCATTCATACATGTCACTGAAGCCGAATGATTTACTGTGCAGCAATCCATGCGCTTACTCACCCGCTAATGTCCAGAAAGGCCCTTCTTCAAGAACGTTTTTATTCGAAGAATAGTCGCTCCATGAATCACTCTGAAGTCATTTTCTCGCTTATTTCAGCTGCGATTTCACTGCCTTTGGCACAGAATGTGGTTCATACCCTCACAATCCTAATGAGAACTGTAAAATTCTCTTTGGTGGAAGAAAATATTATTAAAAAAGCCAGTAATTCTTTCAAGCAAAATGCTCGCTTGGTGGCGGCCATTTCGTCTGAAAGTGAAAGTATCCCACAACTCCCATGATGCATTGCTATAGCGGGAATTGCCTATTGTATTCTATTGTATATGAAAATTTCCTTAAGACCCGCAGGTCAGGGGGAACGCAGGCTCTGGGAACGAGATTGGGCCGTTTAATCCTAACCCCCCGCCTAAAGTTAACCCTAGGGTTAAGATTATCCTGAATCCTAGGTCAGATGACAATTCAGTATAATCCTTAGGTGAGAGGATAGCCTGCTCCGCATGCAACGCTGTGGCTTCTTTTTTCCGAGTCAAATCGCTTCCAGGCTGTGCGAGCAATGTTTTGGCTGGGATTGCATGGAAGTATAGGGATTGTGAAACCTTTGATTGACGAAGAGGGGACAGCAAGTTCGCTCGGCCAAATAATAAAGACACGCCGCACGCGTACGAATTCCCCAAAAAGAGACAAGTGCTGAGACAAGTGTTGCCTTCGCCCGAACCTTCACTTTTTTGCTCGGCCAAAGTCCAGAACAATGGGGACGAGTACTAATTTCCATCTATGAGATGGACGTAACATATTTTGTCCTTCACCTTTCTCTTTTCAGGATTAGGATTATTGTTTTCTTAGTGTTAGTTTTATGGTTAGGGTTATTTTTTTGGTTAGGTTATACCGGATAGTTATCGGCATTTATTGATAAAAAATTGGTGATAAAAGACATCACGTCAATTTCATAGATGGAAACTAGTGTTACTGTTATCGACTTAATCGTGGGAAAATATTGGGAGAAATGCTGAGGATGCTGTATATAGTACCTGTAGTCATTGTTGTCGTGAAACTAGAAAGATTTAATGGGAAAACGGCTTTAGTTCAAAATGTAAATTGTTAAAAGTTACTCGGTGTTTCTTCGTGGAAATGAGTGTAAGCAAGGAACGGTATGTCTTTGAATTTTCCTTGTTTTTAATTGATTTCACTTCAGTCTTCATTCATTATCTGTTCCAATCTGAAGACTTCAGATAGGGACATAATTATATGAATATAGTGCATGATCTACAAGACACGGTCTTTTATCAAGCTGACTATATCGTTAAACACTACTATAACTAAAGGCACTTGAATTTATTGGTATTAATCATTGTATTTCTTAGCCTTATTGGAACTTCTATTATTCATGTAGTAAATATATTTATTATACAAATTATAGACAGTGTTTTATTGATGGTTCCGCCACTAATAAAACTGATCATCACACATGTGCTATAATTTATGGTAATCACACATGTGTTGATAATCGTGTTTTGTAAAATGTTTGTAAAATCGCATTACGCTCTTGTGCTCTATTTTTGTTGATTATATAATAAACAGAAAAATACATGGATGCTTGGAAATATTAAATTGAATTCTCGTGTTGACCAGGATATCTCACTCGCTCGCTGCGATCACTCGTTCGATATCCTGGTCAACACTCAAAATAAATTTCATATTTCTGCACACCATTATTATTCTCTTTATAACATGTCTATATATATATATATAGTAAAGCCCGGTTTCCATATGATCGCAACGATCGCAGTGATTGCAACGATCGCAGCATAAATTATAATCGGCTTTGGCCGATTAATCGGCCAATTATATATGTGTCATGATCAGCCACCGATTAATCGTTTCGACTAATCAGTGATTTTTTGTGATCGGCTCATCTCTAATAAATATAATATATAAAAGGTTAGTGTACTCCCAAAATAAATCGTGTGTTACATGTTACAATAAGTTGTCTATCATGTTGAGCTTAGGCCTTTTCGTCAGAGAGTGAAATGTAAAGTGAAAGAATAACTGAGTGAGACTTTTATAGAATAAATAATCACGTAAGACAAAAATAAGCCAATCAGGTGCAAAGAAACAATAACAATTTATAATGGATGTAAAAATAGGAAATTAAGTCATTTGCTATTTTACTGACAATCAGCGAACAGACCATACAAAGGGATGCTAGTGAGTGGGAGGTGAAATAAAGAAATAGTCATGGGGATTAAGTGAGACAAAGATCAATAGAATGAAAATCTTTCATTCATATATCAGAAAGTCACTACAATCTTGGATCATATCACGATTACTAGCCTGTGAGCAGGCTCTCTCAAGATTCCCATGGGAGGGTGGCCCTCCCACCTAGAGAGAGCCCACCTGAAAATGACAACAATAATGCCAAATCACTACCAGGCCAAAAATACAAACAAATACTGCAATTAATTTATGCATGTATTAATAATAATGTCATTTTCTATTTCCATTTTAAATTATTCATAACGTATATATATATTGTAACCACACATTGTTTTCCATTTATCTTCTTCCGTTGAAGACCACAGACTGGTGGTCGAAAGCTCAAAATAAAATATTTTGATATATATGTCGTCTCATCTTGTAATATGTATTTTTTTAGTATTCTCTCTTGATTGGTTAATTAATCTCATAATTTATGACAACTTTGTAATTATATATTTAGGCTCATGGCCTAATAGCACCCCCCTAATCCCCAGAAGCAGGGGGCTGAGCCCCCCTAAAAATTAGACGTGAAAGCACAAGTTTTTTTGTGTGATCATTTCAGCTTTATTCTTTCATATCTACTTTGTAGCAGTGTAAGCATTGTTTCTACTTTCTAGTTGTGATACTAATTATTTTGATGATTTTGCAATAGTAATATAAACTTTAGTTAATGTTTGTCAACTGTGATTGTACAATTTCTGTGTCTCATAACGTATTATTGCGTTCGACGAATATTGCGTTCGACGAAGGAGAACGCATTCTAATATTGCATTTTATGGGGTACCTGTGCTTTACAGCTAAAAGAAATCAAGATAAAATCTTTCCCCTTTTTGAATTAATTACCGTTTTGGAATTTGGAATAAATTATTTGGAATAAATTACTAATATAATTAGTACTAGCTAGGAAAATTCTGCCTCGGGACTAACACAGGAGCAGTGGATACGAAGTTGCCTGTAGACGTGTTCAGGATTAGACATGCCAGCAGAATGATGCTAGGAATTTTCTATAGCATGGAGGATCAAATAAATAGAATGTAGGATATAAACCACGTATAAAGGCGATCATATAGCATAGCCTTGTAATAAATAACATGTCATATGGTAATCATATGGCGCGTTTATAATGTCAAAATTCAATCTGATCATTTGAACACCATACATCTAATTCGAACAACATTTACTCGAAACGAGCAAGCCTCGCAAAGTTATAAATTTTCCATTCAAGCGACACTTTGCCAAATCGAACTTCACGATTGTAATGTTTGCTGACTTATCTAGCGGTCGAGTGGTCATATTTCAAATCGAACTAACGAACGGGAATGCGGGATGTCACCGCATTTTTGTCAAAAACATTGAGGTTTATATAGTGTCTCCTTGAATTAAGACGCTGTCGTTTGTTGCCGTGTTCCAGTCGATAACAATCTAAACCACGTATCAAGTCTATCATATGGTCCAATCCATGGCCTTCTCATTTTAAAAATAACATACGGTATAACGGTAATCATATATGGCGCGTTTATAACTCAAAATTCATTTGAACACAATACATCTAATTCGAACAATGTTTACTCGAAACGAGCAAGCCTCGCGAAGTTATGAAACTTTTGCCAAATCGAACTTCACGATTGTAATATTTCTGAATAATACGGAAATAACGTACGGAAATCACTCAGGATGTCACCGTTGTCAGAAACATTGAGGTTACAGTGTCTCCTTCAATTAAGACGCTGTTATATATTTATTAGCTTTATTTATTTTCATAATTCGTTACAGCATAATTACCGATCTTCATTCGCCATTTACTGGTCCACATGCGTCGAACGCGTTTACATAATCTTTGATTACTCTTAGTAATAAATAATTAATATAATAATATCATTACTTTCAAAATTATTAGCCAGGCAATAATTTTGGTATTTTTTCTCTAAAATTCAAGAATCAAGGTAGAAAATCAAATATTCTGTAATTACTGCAATACTGCTGCTGCCTGATCATGTCTTAGATTGCACCAGAATTAACGTCGGAGCTTATAGATTTAAAAAAAATCGCAGGGCTTACAGACACCAGGCACCATGACCATGTGCAGCTAGTCTACTTAGTATGATATTGACAAAGGAAGTAAAGGTTATAAACTAAAATGTTGTTGCTTATGATCATAATATTTTGTTGTAAAACTGACCCCAAAATGCAGGAAATCGCGTTTCAGAGAGTTAGAAATCAAAAATTTTCAGGGGAAACATCTTCATAGGCTTTCTGCACTTATGTACCTGTAAATTATTATTCTCTGAAGATGTTGTGGTAACAATGAAACGTTAGAACTTTAATAAATATTATGATTTCACTTGTGTTTTACTTAATATAATGACATATATATATATATATATATATATATATATATATATATATATATATATATATATATATATATATATATATATATATATATATATATATATATATATATATATATATATATATATATATATATATATATATATATATATATATATATATATATATATATATATATATATATATATATATATATATATATATATAAAACCGACATGTTTAAAATAGCCAGGAAATTACTTTTAGCCAAAAAAGGGGGGTGGGCGCTGGCCCCAGCATGGGCGCTTAACTGCGGTCAAGTACGGTATATATATATAATATATATATATATATATATATATATATATATATATATATATATATATATATATATATATAGAAAGGATCCATGGTGAAGGAAAATTTCGAGTGTTGGAATACATACATTTTAAGACCAAACCGGGACCAGTTGCGAAAAATGCAACTTAGCGGCCTTCCGGTAGGAATTGAACCCGCGACCCTGCGATTGCTAGTGCAGCGCTCTGACCACTGAGCTACGGAAGCCGTTGCCGAGAGCCTAGTCACGAGTTCTGTATATATGGTGGTAATGCCGGGATAAGATTCTGGGTATATTATAGGTAATATTTGGCATTTCACTCGATCAAACTACATGTTGAAAGGATCCATGGTGAAGGAAAATTTCGAGTGTTGGAATACATACATTTTAAGACCAAACCGGGACCAGTTGCGAAAAATGCAACTTAGCGGCCTTCCGGTAGGAATTGAACCCGCGACCCTGCGATTGCTAGTGCAGCGCTCTGACCACTGAGCTACGGAAGCCGTTGCCGAGAGCCTAGTCACGAGTTCTGTATATATTTAAAAAGTGAAAAGGCTGTCGCTACTCGAGTTTCACGCTTACACGCGATCGTCACATATATATATATATATATATATATATATATATATATATATATAATATATATATATATATATATATATATATATATATATATATATATATATAATATATATATATATATATATATAATATATATATATATATATATATATATATATATATATATATATATATATATATATATATATGTATATATATATGTATATGTATATGTATATATAACAATTATACCAATTGAGCTTGAGTTATACATATGATCTATTCTTGCCTTGTAAACTCGTGTTTCTCGACAAATACAGTAGGGGCTGTGCTCCGAAACATTGACAATAAAGTTTTCTTAAAAGTTTATCTTGGCTATTATATATCTGATTTTTTTTAACTTTAGAGAAATTATAACAAAAATTATATTTATAGATATAGATATAGGGTGATGAAAAGATTCAAACCAATCACAAGAAATCTTTTCGCGATTCGAAACACTCAACAGAAACAGTTTTATCAAGTTACAGTATATCTGGAAGACGATACGTGGACGATCGTCAAGCTCATATCCTCAGAAAAATTATTAGTAATGAAAACTCGCATTTGAAGATATTTGGCTGATCGAATCCAATTTCCTAAAACCAAATATTTTCTTGTTTGCATCATATACCAACCAGGTAATACTAATTATTGGAGAGATGAGCTAAATTGTATGCTTGATGAGATCGACAACATAAAGAAATTATGATGCTTGGAGATTTTAATACAAATTACCTTAATATAGCGAAGCGCGGTAATGACGTCAGTATATAAGTTTGTCTATAATTTATTCTTGTTTATTCTTGCATTCCCAACAATAGAAAACGGCTATTTATGAATCCCTTGAGATTTAATTTTGGTTTGTTTGTCTGAGTTTTGCGGTTTCTATAAATAGCATTAACGCGCTTCGCAATAAGAAAGACTATAAATATTTATTTAATATTACTTCTCAATACCAATTCAATCAGGTTATTGAATCAGTTACTTTATAGACCTGTAGACCTGTATATTGAATCAGTTACTGACACGTGTTGGGAACTATTATTGATCATATTTATACATCACGTGAAGTCAGGTGTTTTACCAATTGGTTTAAGCGACCACCTACCTATACTGTAGTAACTATAGGAAAGTAAGTGCAAAAATGTTAAATAATATCATAAAATATCGTAGCAAAAAAACATAGACATTAATAGTTCCTGTCGGGATCTTGAATCTATTTCCTCTGATGTTTTGAGTAAGTTTGATAACCCTAATAACATGTTTGAATTTTGGCATAAACACTTTTTGTTAGTGCTAAAAAAACATGCGCCGATACTTAGTAAACGAGTGCGAATAAAACGTCTACCAGGGTGGTTGACGGACAAATAACCATAACAAATGGTTTCAATTTAGAAAATGGAGAAATAGGACAGTCTACCTCATTAAAAATTCTAAGAATGCCTACTATCAGAAACTTTTAACTGATAATATCACTAATCCACGTCAATTGTGGAGTTTCTTTAAAAATCTTATGCCTTCTAATGGAAAACCACCACCTAGTGCTTTGGTTATTGATGATACAATTATAGAAGATCCTAAAGAAAGTGCGAACCTTTTGAATTCATATTACGCTTCGATAGCAGTATATCTTTCCTCATCATCAGCACCATCAAATCTAAATTATCAAGACACACAGGGTACTAAAGCTGATGAGACTACATTTTCAATTCCTCCTATGACTCTTGATAATGTTCATGATCATCTCAATAAACTCGATATAACCAAAGCAACTGGTCTTGATGTTATTGCTGCATACTTTATAAAAGTTTGTAAAACATCCATAGCCCCCCAAAAAGCTAAACCTGTGTATGAGGCAGATAACCAATTGGAAAGAGGCAATTATTATAGGCCTATTTCTATTTTAGCAATTGTTTCAAAAATCCTTGAGCGACATGTATCTATTTCATATACGTTTTATCTTACAATTAACAATATTCTCATTTCTCACCAACATGGTTTTAGGGCTTATCATTCTTGTGAAACATCTTTAATTACAATTTTTGAATCTCTTTAACGACAATTGAACAAGGCGAAATGAATGGCATGCTCTTAATTGATTTCTCTAAATTAAGCTTTCGATCTAGTTGATCGATCACATAATTCTCCTACATAATTCACCTAATTATGCCATTTCCTTAGCAACCTTGAATTGGTTTAGATCAGTGGCGGCGCCGCAATTTTCCGTTTCGTAAACGGTCGTTGCCACCAGTTACGGTCGATGCACCATTTCACTGGCGTTAACGTGTCACATCCTGTCCTTCTGAAACACGATATGATCGCACACGCGTATGAAAATTTCACGCCACGCAAACTGTATTTTCATCAGTGATTTTCATACACCAACAATGGCGTTAATACACGGAAAATTAATACATGGAAACCTATCGATTGTATTTAATAAATAAAGAAAGAATGGTTATGTTAAGAACAGTTGAACTCGTGTTATAAATCGGTAATATAAATCTTGCGAAAATATTTATAACATATGAGTTTAAGACATAACCATTCTTTCTTTATTTATTAAATACAAGCGATAGGTTTCCGTGTATTCGTTGGTCTATTTAGATATAGATAAATATGTAAACAGCGGTTGTCGTTTTGATTCAGTAATTAATTATTCACCATTGACAGTTATTAATATTTTTATCGTCCAGTGATAGGTCGGAGCAATTCATGCAAGTTGCACGAAATTTTCAAACGCGTGGTGTGACGCGTTAACACCAGTGAAATGGTGGCATCGACCGTAACTGGTGGTAACGACCGTTTACGAAACGGAAAATTGCGGCGGCGCCAGGGTACGAGAAGTGGGGGGGGGGGGGGACAATGCGAGCGCCGAAGGCGCGAGCACTAGGGGGGGGGTGATCTCCGAAATTTTTTGAAATCTAGAGTTTCTGAAATGCCATTTCCTGCATTTTGGGGGAGATTTTACAGAATTTTGAAAATTATAAAACGTCATAAAAACACTAAAAACTACACATTTCAGGTCTTTGTAAAACGATCGGCTTCGGGTTTCATTCGGATGTTGTAATCAGCGCCTGCGATACGCTAATGATATATACCGCTTGATTAAAAAATTGAAAACGAAGACTATTCACTCAGGTGTTTTTTTACTTGTCTTCATTCTTATATTCAAAAGTTTATTTAGGATGAGCCAGATTTCAAATCTCAGTCAAAAACCTACCCCCCCCCCCCCCCCCCCACACTTTTCTCCTCGGATTTGGACGAATTGGAATATTATATATATATATATATATAGCAATGGACCGGCAAGGATGCATTGTTACCAATACTTATTTGTTGTCTTATATACGTTTGATATTATTCAATATGTAGGGTTGCCGAGTATAATCTGCCTGATGCCATACAAGCCACGGCTGTTGCATTAAACCTTTGTTTGGCCAATAAGTTTGTCATGGCTCAGGAAAAGCTGCGGCCATGGTAAGTTGAACTTGGACAAAATCCCATCCGTTTCACAGTGGATGAATATATCTGCTTTAAAAAATGTAAATGTTTTTTTACCAGATATGTTGTAGAATGTACACTGTGATGTATTTAGTTAATCTTATACAAACAAGCTGTTGGACAGGAGGAACAACTGTCGCCAGCATGGATGTGAACACGTCTGGGTTGAGTAGAACCACCACCCGAAATGGCGTGCGTAGGCCTGTGCAGTAAAGGCTAATTTCCAGTCGTCGCACGAAGCACGCACAAGCTCGCTGGAGTGTTTTAGCCCTCGTGGCAGATATTTTGAACTATTTTTTTGAACTATTTTTTACTTGCGGCAAGCACTCGCAGTAAATATAACCAATCAAAACAAATTATGTCAATATTTCAAACCATTAGTAATTCATGGGGAAAACTGAAATAAAAGAAAATAATTACCGTGTCGGTGGTTAACTTGCATAGATATTGAAGGAAGAAATCAGATAAATTAATCGAACTTTCACCTCGATTTTCTCGTAAATACCGATTTGTTTGAGGTGCTATATCTGAAACACTCAGGATATCCAAACACCTCGAAGTTTGTTAAAGAAACTTGGCTATCGCTTCATCAGTCTTGAAACCCCGTGAGTTAATATCGCAACGAGCTGCATGTGGTGGAAAGACAGTGGAAACCATGCGAGTACCCGCAGCGAGCTGCGAGTTGCTTCGTGCGAGGACTGGAAATCCACCTTTATACAGCCCTTTCAGTTTCCAGAAGGGAAGGAATCTTTGGCTATACATGAGCTACGAAAGACAGTTTCTTTACCTGAGATCTATATCTGAGCAACTCTCCTAGCGGGCTAGGATGATAGGTGGAAGCGTCAACAATGACGTCTTTAGATTTGACGTGATAGTGGAAATGAGCTAAGATTTAAGGACAATTAATTGCTATTCTATACAGAACAAAAACAGCAAACAAGTGAATTGGATGAAAATGTTTAACGATAAGACGTTTGTATGGTTTACTTGGTTCGCGTTTAAACGAAATAACTGGAGACAAAAAACATTTCAAAATGTCGCTCGCTTAACGTTGCCTTTATAACGTTACTTAACGTTATCTTTACGAGCAAAGTTTACTGCCAAAAACTAAGGCTAAAAATGTTCCTTTCGATATTTTTCAACAATTGGATAAAAATAGATTGTCTTAATACATCAACTGCATAGATTGACAAAACAAACAAAACTTTTGACAAATTAATAGAAATTATCTTGTCATGTATTAAGACAATCTATTTATATACAGTTGATGTATTAAGACAATCTTAATACAGTACATCAACTGGATAGAAATAGATTGTCTTAATACATCTTAATACATCGTGTTGTATTTCGACCTGTTTGCCGTCTCTCTAGTTTCTTCCGCTTCAAAGACCGGATTCCTATGCGATTAAGATCTCATGTTGTATATAAATTTACGTGCCAACGATGTAATTCGTTGTATATTGGCGAGACTTGCCGTATTTTACACATAAGAGCTTCGGAACATATGGGTATTTCGCCATACACTGGAAACACTATCTCTCAATCTTCTTTGTCTGGTATTTCTGCTCATATAAGGCAAACAGATCACCCTATTTCTTTTGGCGATTTTACCATTATATCCTCTGGTAATTCACAATTTCATCTTCTCCTTCGTGAAAGTTTACTTATAAGTAAATTTAATCCTTCTCTAAATGCCAATATCAGATCTTTCCCTTTGATGCTATTTTGAGTTGTCACTTTTGACATATCTCACTGACTTCCTTTTCCTTTACATTCTTTTATTATTGTTACTAAATCCTATATTGCAATAGCATAGTTATATAAACTGAGACATGTAAATATAATTAGTTACTCTGAAGATGTTACTGGTTAAGTGACGAAACGTTAGTCTAAATAAATTTTCATAAAATGTTCAATCCCGTGTTTTAATATGGCGTTCCTGAGAATTATCTGCTGGGCAATTATTTTTATTACCAAATCTTTATTCCTTGATGTATTCGTGTCTAATATGATCTTTTTGAAAGTTATTTAGTTAAGGAGGTCGAAGCTCGAGTTAACTTCGCTAATAGAGAACGAGGGCGAGTTGTCTAATTGTTTTAGTAAATATTTTTCAACTCAAGTTCCTTAGCTACAAACGTCCTTGAACATAAAAGCAATTCTAAACGCATATTCCGATCTGCAACAACAAATATCGGCGAGCCATTTCCTTACACTTACAGACTTATAAATATTATTGCCCAGCATCAGCTCATAGAGAACTCGGGATTCTATCACAAATTCGCAATTCGTATTGGTTAATTAAATAATCTATCAGCCGATAGTTAAAACATGGCGTCTTCAGATAAACTAATAAAGATTTTAAGCAAAGTTTATGCAAATTTGTTGACGTAGAAAGAACAAAAACAGTACACAAATGAATGGGATGAACATGTTTAATGGCGAGATGTTTATATTGTTTACAGATGTTTAAACTAAATAACTAGAAGCAAAACCCATTTCAAAATCTCGCTCGCGGTTGGCTTCACTGCCAATATTTTATTAGCTCCCACATTCACTATAAATCAGATTATGAGTCCATGAAGTTCGTTTGTTATAAATATTTTATTTGTATAAATTCATGTATGTTTATTGTTCATGATTATGTTTCGATTTTAGGGCAAATGAGAGTATGTATCATGCTCTTGGCTATGGGACGATTATGTTTCTGCAAGCAGTGATGACATTTGATAAGGTAACATGTATGTACTGTAATCTATTGACTATTATATTGTGAATGTATTGGAATTTCAAGTATCACGAATTTGCCTCGACTGCCCTGTGCGCAATAATAATAATAATAATAATAATAATAATAATAATTGAAACTTTTTTGAAATTCTTTATATTTATACAATTATAAATCTCGCTAATTTAGGTAATTTATAATTGACTACTTGAACCTATTTATAGTTACAAACTATAGAAAAAAAGAAAAAAAAGAATAATAATAATACGTATAAAATCCGAGATCCGAGTTCCAAAATCCGAAAATCCGAGATCCGAAAATCCGAGATCCGAAAATCCGAGATCCGAAAATGGTCGTGGCTCTTTAGTATACCGAAAAAGGTCGAAATGTGGAGAGAGGACTGTAACCAACCAACCCCAAAACAACAAAGATCCCAACCCTAACCGCCCGCCTAACGAGTTTTTTCGAGAACACGGCCAGGGGATTAGAAAACTCGTTAGGCGGGGGGTTGTTGTTTTGGCGTAGGTTACAGTCTTCTCTCCATTCTTCGACCTTTTGGGTATAGTAAAGAGCCACGAGCATTTTCGGATCTTGGATTCTCGCATTTTCGGATCTCAGATTTTCGGATTTTGGCAACTCGGATCTCGGATTTTCGCATGATACTTATACGCTTCCGTATAATAATAATAATAATAATAGTAATAATGATGATAATTTTTTACTCGCTGTAGGCTTTCTGCCACCCAGATATCCAGTACTTTTAAACATCTTTTGCCATTAAAAATTACATATTTCTGTTCGATGACTGTAGGATTACATTGAAGAAGCATGCCAGAGTATCAAGTCTGCCCTAGACGTGTGTGAAAGGTATTTATTTATTTACGAATATTTACAGAAGATGAAAATTTCAGTGTATATACCAAAACATACTGCTATAAATATGTGTGCTCAAAAAAAGACCTATTACTAAGTGCAATAAAAAGAATACTTGAAATACTTAAAATTACTTAAAGGGGAACTGTACCCAAAAAATAAATTACTTTTAAATAAAAGGCCTTTAAGTATAATGTTTAGAAATGTTAATAGTTTTACGGTATCTGCTCTTGTACTCGAGAAATAACGTTTTCATTCTCGTATTTTATGCTTCTGGACGCCGCCATTTTAGAGTTTGCTCGACGGCTCAAGATTGATGTACAGCGGTGATTTTCTTTTCAATTTTGACGTCATTGAGTGTTTTTCTTTTGTTCCTTGCACTCAAGTGACGTCAAAATTGAAAAGAAACCCCCGCTGGACCTCGAGTCTGAGCCGTCGAGCAAACTCGAAAATGGCGGCGTCCAGAAGCATAAAATACGAGAATGAAAACGAATACAAGAGCAGATATCGTAAAACTATTAATATTTCTAAACATTATACTTAAAGCCCTTTTATTTAAGAGTAATTTATTTTTTGAGTACAGTTCCCCTTTAAAATGCTTCTTTACAATCTGAAGGTATGCATCGTAATCATTAATTTAAGTCATTATAAAGGGGGCTTAATAGAGGCAGGGGGCTTAATAGAGGGAGGGAGCTTAATGGAGGGAGGGGTCTTAATAGAGGGAGGGGGGCTTAAAAGAGGGAGGGGGCTTAATAGAGGGAGGGAGCTTAGTAGAGGGAGGGGGGCTTAATAGAGGGAGGGGTCTTAATAGAGGGAGGGGGCTTAATAGAGGGAGGGACTTAATAGAGGGAGGGGCTTAATAGAGGGAGGGAGCTTAGTAGAGGAAATACGGTATCACGTCTAATCCAAAATGGTAAATCGTTGTAAATTTTCAAACCGAATAGTAAAACGACTATTTCGCAAATTGCAGTTTTATTTTTGGAAGTTTTAAAAAATATGTATTATTTCTTGTGTCTTATCTGCGTATTAATCTCAAAGTAATTATTAATCTCAAAGTAATTATCAATCCGAGTTGATGTGGATCCGACCGTCGAAGTATTTTCTTACAATGGTACATGACTCTGTATAGTACTCGATTTTCTCTGGAGTTGATGATATATTGCGCTCGGTGTTCAATCTATTAAATTTCATTCAACTGCATTTTTGAGAACTGCAACTTCAGTAACTCTGTATACGTCACAACTGGAACAATACTTGCTTGCAGCGTCTGCAAAATTATTTTTTGGGATCACTTTTTTTGGGACCTTGATAGCCAATCAGATGGTTTCCCATGGAAAGTTTTCCCCCAAAAATTTTTTGCTCAGGGGTGTGGGTGTTATGATTAGGGTTAGGATAAAAGTTGTTTCGAGTTAGCCAATCAGATGGCTTCCCATGGAAAGTGATCCCCAAAAAAATTTCTGCGCAGCGTCTATCTCATTAATTTCTGCGCAGCGTCTTATCCTCTAAAGATGGTTATTAATAAAGTTATTATTATTATTATTATTATTATTATTAGTAGTCAATTGTAAATTACCTCATTGAGCGAGATTTATAATTGTATATATAACAAAAGATTTAAATAAAGTTTCCATTATTATTATTATTATTATTATTATTATTATTATTATTATTATATATTAGTTAGTTAGATAATCTTATATATATTGGTCTTTAGTTTTAATTATTATTATTTTTATATTGATTTATTGTAAATAATTATCATAATATAGTTTGTTATTATTATTATTATTATTATTATTATTATTATTATTATTATTAGAATGGTAAATCCTTTCGATACTTAAGTCGCTACTTTAACTTCAATATGTCTGACGAAGATCACAAATCTGAATTATATGACACACTGACTAATACCATGAATGAAATCGACGAACTACCATTACATCCGAAGAACAAAATTCTAGTGTACAGTCGCTATGTACTTTCAAAAATCTCTTGGCACTTCACCGTTTCTGATATAGGTAAAACCTGGGTAAACGAGAATCTAGATAATATCGCGTCAAAATATATCCGAAAGTGGCTCGAGCTTCCAATTTCCGCAACTCTTAGCAACGTCCTACTTCCTCATAACAAATTCGGCTTAAATATCATTCTCCCATCAACTAAATTTCTTCAATGTCAAACTGTATCTCGGAAAGCTTTGAAATCATCACCAAATGAAGATATCAAAAACCTATGGATGGCAACAAGCAATCACAAAAATGTACAATATGACAAGTACAAAAACACAAAAGACGTACTGAACACTATCAGGAAAGAAAATGAAAATAGGCTTCAAAATCACCTCATTTCACATGGTTCATTCTTCTCCAATATCATCAAATACTCTACACTCTCGCTCAACTCTATATGGTCCTCGGTCCAAAACAAACTTCCTAAGAATATCTTTAACTTCACCATCCGGTACATAAATAATACGCTCCCAACTCGCAAGAATCTGTTGAAATGGGGAATATCACCGACATCCGACTGCTCTTTCTGCTTGGAACCCGAAACCTTGCTCCACGTCGTCGCTGGATGCAAGACATACCTAAACGAAGGACGTTTTACGTGGCGACACGATTCCGTTCTTAATTTCATTGCAACCTCTCTTAAATCCGTCCTGGCTTCATCAGTCCATCTGTTATCACCGGAGATAGGTTGCGCCCTGATCTTCTGGTAACAATCGAAAACAAATACATCTACATACTCGAACTGACTGTTGGTTTTGAATCTAATCTTCTTACTAATGCAACCCGTAAGAGACAAAAATATCTAGAACTTATTAACGAACAGCACAAAAATTATGAAAAAGTGAAATTTGTAAATTTATCTATCAGTTCGCTTGGAGTTTTTAATCAGTAAAAATTTTCATCCGTAGACTTTATTGAAATGCTGAAAGACCTGAAATTTGACGAACGATGTAGAAAGTACTATACTCAGAAAATTATGAACACTTGCATAAGGACATCTTACTATATAATATTTTTATACCATATAGTGTTAATTCAAGTAGACATTGGTAAACTACCTGTAAAAGAGAGGTTTATCACTGTAGTATACGTTAATCATAAATGAATAAAGTTCCCATTATTATTATTATTATTATTATTATTATTATTATTATTATTATTATTATTATTATTAGACATAGAGCAGACGTGTGTTAACGCGCTCTGTACATGTCCTCAGTTTCAACGAAAAATTTTACTTGAATTGACACACTAACGTCGTATATTGATAATTTTATTAATATTGAATCTAAAATGATTCGTGCAAGCCTACTTGCACTGTTCGCAACCCTAATAATATGTGGATTTTGTGGTAAAGATTTCGTATCGCTGGGCTCGTCGCTGGGCAGACACTCATGGCGCTGTAAAAGCAAAGTGAACTATGAGCAAGAAACCACCACGGATGATACTCCAACAATGGAAATGCCAGCACAAGAATGTCTGCCAGTCATATCGTACACAGCTGTTAAATGTTGCTGTGGTAAAGTCTGTAAAGGACCTCGCGACCTCAAAATGCATCAACGAAGCTGCCGAGTTATTGATGACCTTCAAGACGAACTACAACAGCAAATGACAGAAGCGTTAAATGATCAACAAAATGAGGACAACGTAGAACAAGACGATGCTGAAATTCCAACTTCGTATTGCAAAGAAAACTTCCCTATCCTAAAAAAGGGAATTAAACTACCGAAATCGCCATTACAATGGTCAACCGCTAACGACTTTTTCAAACTGACCTTTTTAAACCACCCAATCACACCGCACGATTTGAATAACAACATCAACACCATGGCAACAGTTATATACAACTACTTTAGCGAAAATTTTGGACACGTTGATAACCACAACGATGTAAATTTGAGAAAAAAGTATGCGAAATCCTCGGTCAAGGACCTGAAAATCGCCTTAAAGAAATTAAAATCAGAAACGGAGAAGTGCTAGAAATCAAATTCGTAGCCAAGAAACTGCGCAACCTTCTTAAACCTAATAATGCCGATCAAGATAACATCAACAGTCAAAAGTCAGCGGAAATTGATCATGACAGTGTAATTACTAAAAACTTCTGGGGTTACGTTAAAAGAGTTTTTAAAAAGAAAATTTGCTCACTTCCATCATTTAATATGGCTCAATGCACATCATACTTCACTAAGACATTCTCTGCCATCAACCCAAATAAAGCGTTCAGCATCCCAAGCTGGATTCCAAAATTTGCTTCACCTCAAAAGCCATTTAATCTCGACCCCCCGACCTATCAAGAGATTACCAATGTCATCCGTAAAATGAAACCGTCTGGCTCACCATGTCCACTTGACCAAATATCTATAATCTGTTTTAAACGCTGTCCCTGCTTACGTTCTTATCTATCCGACATAATCCACTCAGCCTGGTCTCACGGCGCTGTCCCTTCTGATTGGAAAAAAGCATGTACAATACTTATACACAAGAAAGGAGAGACAGACGAACCAGCAAACTTTAGACCAATAACACTTGAATCCATTCCACTTAAAGTTTTAACATCGTGCATTCGCAATAAAACATTTCAATTTCTTGCGGAAAACAAGTATATAGAACAGAATATCCAAAAAGGCTTCACCCCAAAACCTTCCGGAACACTAGAACATACAGCTCAGATGGCGCATATAATCAACAAAGCGCGCACAAAACAACGATCTCTCGTCATAACATTACTAGACCTAAAAAACGCATTTGGTGAAGTCCATCATAACCTTATTCACGAAGTCCTTGATTTTCACCATATCCCTGATCACATAAAGAATCTCATTAGCAGCCTCTATACCGATTTCAAAACTTCCATCATCACAGATGAATTCAACACCCCATTCATCACTGTTGACCGAGGTGTGCTCCAAGGCGATTCTCTCAGTCCTCTCTTGTTCAATATGTCGTTCAATACTTTTATTCAACACATCAAGTCTGAAAAATACGGTCAACTTGGCTTCCGGAAACCAAACGATAGTACTACCTTATTCAACCCAATCCACTGGTTACAATTTGCAGACGACGCTGCCGTTATCAGTGGTCAAGAAAAAGAAAATCAAATGCTTCTCAATCGCTTTACGATCTGGTGTCAGTGGGCCAACATGATTATACGTGTGGATAAATGTTCAACATTTGGCATTAAAAAGGATTCAACAAAATCGGTCCAATATCTCCCCAAACTGTTTGTAAATAACCATCTCGTACCACGTGTTGAAAATGGGAAATCGTTTCGTTACCTAGGCCGCTACTTTGACTTTAATATGTCCGAAGAAAATCACAAATCTGAGCTACACGACACACTAACCGACATCATGAATGAAATTGACGAACTGCCATTACATCCAAAAAATAAAATTATGTTGTACAGCCGCTACGCACTTGCAAAAATCTCTTGGCACTTCACTGTTTCAGACATAGGTAAAACCTGGGTGAATGAAAAACTAGATGGTATTGCGTCGAAATATATACGGAAATGGCTTGAACTTCCCATCTCAGCAACACTTAGCAACGTCCTACTTCCTCGCAGTAAGTACGGTCTAAATATCATTCTCCCTTCAACGAAATTTCTTCAATGCCAAACTGTTTCGCGAAAAGCTTTAAAATTATCACCAAATGAAGAAATTAGAAACCTATGGACTGTCACAAGTAATCACAAGAATGTGCAATACGACAAGTACAAAAACACAAAGGACGTACTAAACACTTTCAGAAAAGAACACGAAGAAAGGCTTCAACATCACCTTATTTCACAAGGTTCATTCTTTTCCAACATCATTAAATATTCGACTCTCTCGTTCAACTCCACATGGTCCTCAGTCCAAAGCAAACTCCCTAAGAACATATTTAACTTCACCATCCGATACATCAACAACACGCTTCCGACTCGCAAAAACCTTGTGAAATGGGGAATATCACCTACATCTGACTGTTCATTCTGCTTGCAACCTGAGACCCTACTTCACGTCATTGCTGGTTGCCAAACATACCTAAACGAAGGGCGGTTTACTTGGCGACATGACTCTGTTTTAAATTTTATTGCCTCCTCACTCAACTCCGTACAAAATTATAGCCTCTACGCTGACATACCTGGCTACATCAGCCCATCTGTTCTCACCGGAGATAGATTACGCCCCGATCTTTTGGTAACAATCGAAAACAAATGTATATATATTCTCGAACTCACAGTCGGATTTGAATCCAATCTACTCAATAATGCCACCCGTAAGAGACAGAAGTATCAGGAACTAATTACGGAACAGAACAACAATTATGAACAAGTTAAATTTGTGAATCTGTCCATCAGCTCACTCGGAGTCTTCAGTCAACCATCATTAGAATTTATTGAAATGCTGAAAGATCTCAAATTTGACGAACGTTGCCGAAAGTACTTCATGAAAAGAATAATTAACATTTGTATAAGAACCTCATACTATATTTTCTGTAAACGTAACAAAACCTGGGACAACCCAACACTAATGCAAAACTAATATTATATATCATATATATCGTTAATTCAAGTAGACATTGGTGAACTACCTGTAAAAGAGAGGTTTATCATTGTAGTATATATCAATTATGAATAAATAAAGTTTACATTATTATTATTATTATTATTATTATTATTATTATTATTATTATTATTATTATTATTATTATTATTATTATTATTATTATTATTATTATTATTATAGGTTAACATGGTCTCTAGATAATTGTTGTAAGCGATTACAACACTTTTTGTAGATGGCGTCAAAATTTTCTCTTAACATAAGACTTTTATCAAGTGTGTGTAACCAAGATACGTGATTAGTATATGAATGTTGTTTATCGATACCTCGATACTTGATGTGTGTAAAACATCAGCCAATCAGATACGATAAACAATAACAAATAATTAATGAGATGTAAAAGAGGGAAAGCCATTTGTACTGGCTACCCACGGTCTGGGGTTGACGCCCTTGGACGATGGGTCAGCATACACATGACTGGATTGGTGAGTTTGGAGATAACTCCTTAGTAGACGAACTTGCAAGCTCCTCCTCGCCACAGCTGACTACCGCGCTCGACAGGAACCTCCCGCTAAAGGCTATTAGATTCCATCCCACCGATAAGCCCTGAATTACCTCATTCATTAAGCATCTCATTAATGAGCGCCAAAAAGGTTTTCACAGTGGCAACCAATACCAGTGGCGGCTGTTGAGGTACAGAGTCCAGAGTGAGATCGGCTTGAGGAAAATGGTAGTATAGGGATAACGTCCAGCACCTCAGGAAAGATGACTGCTGGAAGTGGTGGAAAGCTGTGAATCAAATGTCCGGTAGATCTGAGAGTTCAAACATTCGCCTTGAACGTGATGACAGAACTCTCTGAGTTGGAGTTAGTGAACTCGCTCAACAGACATTCTTCGACTTGACCTATCTACGCTTCCTGCCTACCTTCCCGCTCCAGACAAGCCACCCATGGTTCAGTCTCATGAGGTATGTAAGAAACTTGTGTAAGAAACTCCTAGCTATCCAGCCTTTTAAGGCAAGCGGCCCTGATAACATACTATCCCGGCTGTTGAAGGAGTTTGCGTATGAGTTTGCGCAGCCCGTGTCTGCTATTTTCAATGCATTCCTTTCCTCTGGGGCCTTCCGGTATTCTGGAAGGATTCTAACATCTCACCAATACCGAAAACACCGCAGCATGCTAGTGAAGTGGATATTAGACCTACAATGTATATCACTCACGTCCTGAAGTCTTTGAAGACTTTGTTATAAAATGGATGATCTCTGACGCCGGGAATAAAATCGATGCGCAGCAATTTGGTTCTCTAAAAGGCATGTCTACGACATACTGTCTACTAGATATGCATGATACACAATTAGTTGTCGCACCTTGACCCTTCAGGTCACCACATTCGCCTTCTCTTTCTGGACTTCTCGAAGGCATTTGAACGATGTCTTCATGCAAACGTTTGTGGATATCGTAGTAAGAAGATCGCTAATACTGTGGATTGCTATCTTCTTGACCAATCGTCGACAGTGTCAAAGTAGTTGAGGTAATTTCAGCGTTGCTGCCAGTCACTTCTCGTGTATCCCAAGGGACAAAGTTAGGTCCAGTGCTTTTCTTAATCATGGTGAATGATCTGAAGATTACATCCCCAGGCAGTCCTGGATTTGGAAATATGCGGATCACCATCTCCGATTCCATCCCAAGGAATGGCGTATCCTTAATCCAGACGCATCTCGACACCGTTGCATCGTGGGCAGAGTCTAACTGGATGAAGCTCAATGCGAAGAAATGCAAGGAAATGTGCGTGTGTTTCTTAAAAGAACAACCGGTCCTTGCACCTCACCTCTCCTTTTGTTGGTTTATATCCATATATACTGTACCTCACGGTGAGGGATTGAATTGTATGAAGGAAATTATTGAGGAATTCGTTAGTGAATCAGAGTTGAATAATATGTGTATCAGAGCGGAGGATTTGGTAGATGTGGCCAAGTTTATTTTAGAAAATTATTTTTTTGAATTTGAGGACAACATCTATAGACAGAAATTGGGCATCGCTATAGGTACTAAGTTTGCTCCAACTTTTGATAACATGTTTATGAGTAAACTCGATAGTAGAATGTTGAAGGATTATCACCTGGCACCTTGGGTAAGTGGGTTTGCTGGAGCTTTTTAGATGATATTTTTCTAATATGGTTACATGGAGAAGAGGCTTTACCTGAATGTTTTACTTATGCAAATTCTTATCATGAAACCATTAAGTTTACATGGGGATGGTCTAAAAGTGAGCTCCCATTCTTGGATGTTTTAGTTAAACTTAGAAATAATAGGCTATAACGGATGTGTATATTGTAAACCTACAGATACACATCAATATTTGGGTTACAAATCATGTCATCCGTTGCATGTCAAGAAAGGCATACCTTAAGAGCAGGCATTAAGGCTTAGGCAGATTTGTGACTCAGATGAAGTTTTTGAAGAACGGTTGAAGGAAATGAAGGGACATTTTATCAAGATGGGATTTAAACGCAAGATAGTTGAATCTCAGTTTATCAAAGCAAAAAGACAAAGTAGTGACAGTCTTCTTTGTCAGGATAGAGGTAGGAATAAATCCAAGGTTAACAGGATGCCTTTAGCAATGAATTTTCATCCAGTGTTGTCAGGGGTAAGGAATATTATTGATTCTATCTGGCCAATTTGGCATACTTCGGATGACATGAAGGAAGTGTTTGGGGAGAAGCCTATGATTGCATATAGGAGGCCAACAATTTTAAGGATGTTTTGGTTAGAGCAAAATTGAAAAGTGAAGATTCAGATTTAAGGGATAAAGGTATGAAAAATGCGGTAAGTCTCGCTGTCAAATTTGTAAATATGTTGATGAAGGATGTAACTTTGCAGGGGCGGTAATACATACTTCATCAATTACTCATTTGATTGCGATTCAGTTGGAGTTATTTACCTTATAACATGTAAGAAATGTGCTAAGATTTACGTGGGAAGCACGATTACATCATTTAGGAAAATATTTAATAACCATGAGCAGTTTGAATAGGTTTGGCAAGGGTTGTAGGGGATATATAATGTGATTGTTGCTACTCGAAGTTTTACGCCCGTGGACGATCTTCAGACAACTGTTCGTGAAACTCCGAGTAACAACAATCACATTTTATTACAAATATAAAATATATATATATATATACTACCTGAATATATTAAATCTTTTTGTCAGATTTAGGAGAAAGCAAACATGGACGGAGTCGTTTACTAGTTTTCTATGGAAACCATCTTACGAAGATGCCACAGAAGGTATTGTATTCATATGGA
The DNA here is from genome assembly GCA_035772405.1 of Chrysogorgia sp. JL179-B06. NCBI lineage: Eukaryota > Metazoa > Cnidaria > Anthozoa > Scleralcyonacea > Chrysogorgiidae > Chrysogorgia > Chrysogorgia sp. JL179-B06. The sequence continues at coordinate 25,631 of JAYKKM010000135.1, forward strand.
GGGTTCTCATGCATGCTCGTGGAAAAGTAACGCAGAGTCATTGTTTCTAAGAAAGCATCGAGTTTAGTAAAATAAGCGTAGACATACAATGAAAGGTTATGCAGTTTTAGTTTTTTTCTCCATAACAATGTTTTGGTGATAGAAAATGTTTCAAAGAAGTTTAGAACATTATGTTCCAAAAACTTTCAGCGAAATTCGTTCAGGGTGTCACTGCCACTTATCAAGATCCATGAATTTAATGTGGGATGACATTTTCTTCAGAAAGAAACGCTTTTTTGTTAATCTCTTCTTTTTCCGTAGATAAATGTTCATATAGAGTCTTGTGTTGGTTGCTTGGTTTATTGTGTTGTATTAGTAATGTTGATTAACAAAATCATCACCTCGCGAGCGAGGGTGATAATCTCGCCGCGGCAGGGATCGATTTCAACACAGTAGGAACAAAAATAAAAACTGCTTGAATACGAGATAAGTGTTATGCAATATGGTGGATTGGTGGCTGAAAAAAAATGGGTGCGGTTTGTGTTGCATGAGAGAAAAAGAATTGAAGCGTAGAAGGATATTGTAGGTTCGTGTTTTTATATCGGGAGTAACCCTCGACGCTTTCGACCTTTTGGTCTTCATCAGGAGGGCTTTTTAGGGCTGGGAGTTGATGTTTTGATCGTTGGTATGAAGGAAGATGGTAAAGACAGGAAAATGTGTGTATATTGTTAGCAAAACGAGTATTAGATGAATAAAAATCGAATGAAGTATATAATGATAAAGTAATTAGTCTTACTGAATGTCTTGTTCATTGGTAGTCCGTAACGTCCAGCCATCTCGATTCCGATTTTGTTGAATTCCAAAGAAGGAGATTGCAATTTGCAAGTGAAAGACTGGGTAGTTATGTGGGTCTTGTATTTATAGCAATTGGTTGGGTTGTTGTGACGTCATGTTAAAAAGGGCATTTCCGCATCAAGTAATCTACTTTAAAAACACAACACCCTTCACAACGCTAACCTTGACGTCCTTCACGATACTCTCGAATTAATACTTAACAACAACTACTTTGAATTTAACGGTCAATACTACCTACAAACGCACGGAACTGCTATGGGCACACCTATGGCACCATCTTATGCCAACTTATTCATGGCGGCCTTGGAAAAAGATATGCTTTTAAATGACCTGATGGACTTACTCCACTTGAGTGTATTAGGTTCATCGATGACATTTTCGCACTATGGCCTCATGGAATAGAATCCCTTCTTAAATTCCTTAATCACATCAACCATTTCCATCCAACTATCAAATTCGACTACGAATACTCAAACAAATCGGTACACTTTCTAGACACAACTATTTACTTCAACGACAAACATGAACTTGTTTCTGATTTATATATCAAACCTACAGACAAAACATTATTACTGCACAAAAATTCATTCCACCCAAACTCATGTAAACGAGGTGTTATCTATAGTCAAGCACTACGATACAGACGAATAATCACAGACGACAAAAAATTAACTAACCAATTAAAAAAACTTAAAATAATCCTCATTAGTAGAGGCTACAAAGAGAATGACATTGTGAAGCATTTACTAATGCAACACAGTTGACACAGCACCAACTCATTTATGACCAAAAGACAACCAACAATAACATACCACTAACTTTCAACATCCCGTATAACACAAATACAACCCACATCGCACGAGTACTCAAAAGACATTGGCACCTAATTGAAGAGGAGCCAACATTAAAAATCTTATGGCCCGATGTGCCACTGGTTGCGTACAAACGAAACAAAAATATCAAAGATATTGTTGTACACAGCCAACTTACAAACAATAACTAAAATAAACGAACAATTGGAAACTAATACGAACAACACTAAGACTGGACAGCAAAAACTAACCAACAACTTCATACAATGCCCATATCGAGGCCGACATATCCTACGAAAATACAAGATCAAGATGATGATTATCCAACTGAATAATTCCTATCCATATATCAAGAAAAGATACAGAAAAAAGAACAGAAACCGGAAGATGTCCTCCAACGCCAGCAAAGAGGCCGCCAACAACAGAAACTAATTGTAAAGAAAACCCTAATAAAATATCAATTATATTATACTAACACATATAAATATATTATACATCTACCGGAACTGGTATAACAAGATTACCCAATCTTAATATTGGGCAATTATACGTCCACACATTTTAATTATTCAGAGTATTTTTAAGCATATACTCCTCATACTGACAAATGATTCCTTCAACAGATACTTAAATATTGAACAATCCACGTCCATATATACATTTTTTCAACTAATAAGGGTATTTTTCAGCATATATTGGTATACTACATAATATACCTAAGTGGTTTTTCATATTACATTTGAATGGACGACAAGGACAAAAATAGTTTGCAGTGTATATACGTTTGATCTCACAATTTATAAATATCTTAAAAATTAAATAAAACCATTATGTTAACCAAATAATTAAATAGAATTCAATTTATATATACATATATTTATATGTGTGGCCTTCTTACTATGACAACCACAAATCACTTCACGCCCACTTGCATGTCACACCCTTTTTAACATGACGTCACAACAACGTAACCCAACCAATTGCTATAAATACAAGACCCACATAACTACCCAGTCTTTCACTTGCAAAAAATCGGAATCGAGATGGCTGGACATTACGGACTACCAATGAACAAGACATTCAGTAAGACTAATTACTTTATCATTATATACTTCATTCGATTTTTATTCATCTAATACTCGTTTTCCTAACAATATACACACATTTTCCTGTCTTTACCATCTTCCTTCATACCAACGATCAAAACATCAACTCCCAGCCCTAAAAAGCCCTCCTGATGAAGACCAAAAGGTCGAAAGTGTCGAGGGTTACTCCCGATATAAAAACACGAACCTACAATATCCTTCTACGCTTCAATTCTTTTTCTCTCATGCAACACAAACCGCACCCATTTTTTTTTCAGCCACCAATCCACCATATTGCATAACACTTATCTCGTATTCAATCAGTTTTTCTTTTTGTTCCTACTGTGTTATTCATGTTTACTACACTACAACCGTGTTGGTAATACAACGCCAGTGGAGGTCTAACTACCTATTTTTTATACAAAACACAAGTTAGAACTATTAGATTTTTGCTGAATAGTTTTTCAGAATGCAGGAAATGCCATTTCAGACAAGCAAATTTAAAAAAAATTTCGGAGGGTCATGCCCCCGTACCCCCCTAGAAATGCGGTCAGTTTTGACGTAGTTCAAAAAATTCCTAAATCCGCCCCTGACATAATAGGCATGTATGTTATGCACTTTGGACTGGGTAATTCCAAATCTGTTTTCAGAATTGAAAACGGTTAAATATTGGCCGAGATAACGTTCAAAATCTACGACGAAACGGCCTTTGTAATATTTTGTGATCTACAAATAGACGGCGTGCGAAATCTGGAGACCAATGTGTGAATATGTGATTCTCAGATCCCTTTGACACCTCATTATATTTCAGGTGATCTAACCACTAAGCTAAGGTGACTACAGCGAAATGAGGCATTTATGCATTGGGAAACTTTATATGCTTCATATAATAAACCAAAGACACTGGCCAGATTATTACTCGGACCTACCTGTGGTAGCACGAGTCTTAAATTCGGCTTCGTTATTTTTATTTTTGGGGTTCCACAAATCTGCAAAATTGCGCAATAATATTTTCCGTCAGGTTTTGCGAACCTCGAGGCATGTAAAGCCGAGTCATGTGGCCGAGTTCTTTCTTTTCGACAGCTTTGCCTTTGGTCGAGTTGTACTTTGACTCAGTTGATAGATTTTGGAAGTGACTGGCTAACTTAATCAGCGATGTGGCTGATAACTGTCTTGATCGTGTATATGCTCACAACGCTTACAACTGCACACGCCGATCGCGGACTTGATCGTTTTATTGGCAATGAATCGCAGTTGAAAAAGTTTACCGAGACCTGTAAACCCGCAAACCATTGCAAAGATTCTCTCCAAGATGAGAGAAACACAGATGAGAGATCAATCATGAAGACGGAATGGATAGCTTCCGAAGGATAGGGAAATATTATTATGCTGTGTTGACATTTATCCCGTGAAACTCCGTAATATTTATCATTATGAAACGTTGTGTTTTTGTACGATTTAAATCAATTCTAATCGAAATGATCACTTCAAATCTGGCGAATCGAACGCTGTAGATTTCGTCTACTTAAAATGTGAAGATCAGAGGTTCTGAGAAAATGTGTAAGCGATTAAAGTAACAAAAACTCGTCTTTAAAATCAAAGGACATGGCTTCAAGATCTGTTCGTCGTTTACCCGATGATTTAATGCTTTTATGTCCATTAGACCGTTGTAATTTCGTAACAGATATGTTTCATATACCTTGCCATTAATTTGTATACAAGTCTTGACACACGAAGACCTTCAATCGAACAGATATTTAGAAAAATTAGCATTGCCGTGGCCCTGGCGGTGTTTAGTGTTTACATTAAATTTCGTCTGCGTGTCAGGCGTTCTGCATTGGGGGGAGGGCTAGCTTGCGTGCAGACGCCTGATTTTTCTTCGTACCCTCATCAAATCTTGCATATACGTACAATCAAAATAGCTCTCACAGTTCTAGCACAACTCAACGTAACTATAAGCACTGCACAACGCCTTCAGTCCTGATTACAGAAATCAGTAGCCGAGTAAACGCCTGGACAGGCGTCTTGTTTTAATACATACATCAAACATATTAGAAATATTCATAACTACAGCACAAAACCTGCCTCCAATAATGATATTACAACACCAGCTTGTAACAGGAACTCTGTCCTAAGAACATTTCACCCAAGCACTTGCCGTTTGTGGAACGTTCTTGATCCTAATTATCGGGAAATTAACTACATTAACTAGATTAGTTAACTACATTAACATTATATAGAATAATATGTTTAGTACAATAATTAGGTTATCGGTAACCGGTAATTAATGTATTCCACCCTCATAAAATACAGTTATTTCTTTCTTCTTTCTTTCAAATGAGGCGAAAATTCAAAGAACACTCGTGTTCATTGTTTAGTTGCCTCTGTATAACTTAAATTGCCCCTATTATTCTCAAAAATTTGTATTGTCTTATTTGGAAGAACTTTTAAAATGATAAAGTAACTTCTTTTGAAGATTTTCGTTTCTTAGCTTTCATTTTGAGGTATATCAGTTTGTTTGATATGCAAATGTCCGGAATTTCGTCACACATGCATAATGAGTTATCAGATAATGCTATATATAGTTGCGTTCATCAAATAAAAACACTAAAGTGTAAATAACACGTGTGCGTGTTTCTCCCACAACATCAAACTTCTCGATTTTAAAGGTTTCGTTCGAGAATGAAAGAGATATACACATTTCTCCAATAAGTCATTATGCATATCAAACAAACTGATATATTTCAAAAAGAAAGCAAGAAACGAAAATCTTCAAAAGAAGTTACTTTATCATTTTGAAAGTTCTTCCAAATAAGACAATAAAAATGTTGAGGTTAGGGGCACTTTAACCGTTATAGCACATCCATGACATGGAGGAGTCGTTGGCTCGTATCTTGCTCTGGGCATTTAACCTCATTGATGATGATCGCATCCGTTGAAATATTCGTTTATAATTTGTATTGACAGAAACATACTGGTTGAGAGAAAAATGTGAACACTACATGACAACATTAGTTTTAGTCTTATATTTAGAGTGTTTCTATATGATTTAGGCAGTGAACGTTCCTCGTAGCGAAGTCAATATCGAGCGAGATTTTGAAATGTTTTTTGTCTCCAATTATTCCTTTTAAACGAACTTAGAAAACAATTTAAAAATCTTACCATTAAAATTTTCATCCCATTCATTTAAATCTGAAGGCGCTATTGTTGAAGTTTGACCGGTGTTGCCAAGTCAAGTTTCGTAAAAATCCCAATAAAGGTCTGAAAATATCACAAGATTCCCTATTTTTTACCAAAAAATCCCAAGGTTCATCAGAGGTTCACTTCCTGTCTAGTTCCCAGGTCTCTATCGCCGTTTAAGTACGGTCCCGAGAGACAAGAGCTTTCAAATAGAAAATCTATTTCTTTAATTAAACATATTGTACAAATTCACACGCGTTTAAGGGTATTGAAATTGAAATCAGCTTTTTAAAACCTAAACTGTTTGCTCTGGAAAAATCCCAAGGTCGAATCCCTGAGAAAATATGCCAACAAAATCCTAACTACTTCAAAAAATCCCAAGATCTTGGGATAAAATCCCAAGATCTTGGGATAAAATCCCAAGGTTGGCAACACTGCGTTTGACCGCTGGCTCTCTCCATTCATTAACTGTCGTCGAATGGATAATTATTTTATTAACCAATATAAGTATCGACGATTGGCGATAGGACATGATCGATATTTTCTGATGGCCGATACATGTATAGATATCAAGCAGCGGTATGGCCGATTTTTGCGTGAAAAACAATGCTTTAATATGCCTCGAGGATATGAGAAGATAACAAACATAAGTTAGTTTCTATCTCATAATGTAAATGTTAATTAATGAATGATTCTATATTTTTTATCAGAGGAACTCCATGCGGAACTATGCTACGCCGAGTGTCTTCTTCAAAGGGCGTTACTTAATTTTATCCAGGTTTGTGTGTTTCTTATTATTTTGAAATTTCTCTCAATCTTGTTTGGCTGTGAACTCGCTATAATAATCTGCATATAGTATAGTATAGTATAGTATAGTATAATATAATATAATATAAATATAATATAGTAATAATAATCTGTACATGCTCATAACACATACAAACTTAAGTTAAGTAGTTGCAGCTTGAAATTAGTAAAGTTGTAAAGGTTTTGCTCTGCAAGCTATGTTAAGTTGTCAATACTCAGAAAAAACTCTGAGCTCCAGACAGGACTCGAACCCGCAACCTTCTGAATCCTAGCCAGACGCTGTAAACAATTAAGTCACTAGATGGCAGTGCAAGGTTAATTATGGTATTTAAACTTGAGTGGGAGGAGTCGTGTCATGTGTTCACAAGGTCCTGTCTGGAGCTCATAGTTTTTCTGAATATTAACAACTTAACACAGCTTTGCACAGCAAAACCTTAACTATACATACAAACGTTGTCTTGCAGCAAATTTTAGTCTGCTTACGTTTAACTCACTGTCGATGGGCCTCGAAACGTTAGACTTCTGCTAATGCGCGTTAACCTGCGAAAATGTAATGTAAATGTCCCTGGGAAAACGTAAACTAATGTTTAAAATAATTTGAATAATAAAACCAATATCGAGTGTCTCCCAGATCAATTACTCGGCATCATTATTACGACATTTCGCTCCACGTCGCCCCGAATATTTCAAGTAATTATTAGGCGTTTACACTCGATTATCGTTACGAGGACAAGCAGCAGTTGTTGAGGAAAATTTCGAGCTTGAATTTATAGTTTTAAGACGCAGCGGAAGTAATTGCGAAAATGCAACATCAAGGGATAGCGAAGAGAGAAGGTGGGGAGCACGCGAAGAACGAAACCTTCTATCCCAAGCCTCCTCCGCGCTCACCTCCCGCAGGGCCTGGGTACGACGTGGCAAGAAGTTTTAGATTCACTATAGCGTGAGAATATTAGACTCCCTCTCAGGCGTGCGGGCTTTCCCCGCTGAAACAGGGTATGACACTCGAGTCGGGAAATTCCATGCAGTTGACGTCATCTGTACCCAGATCTGGGTATTGAATCTGATTGGTCAACTATCATGCACAGAAAATCCAAAATGGCGGTAACGAATATCAGGGGTTTTCCTCATCCAGTTGGCATATTAACAAATACATCTCTTACACAGAGAAACTGTTTAATGCAGTAGAATTGCTCGTACTTTAACGAGCGAAACCCAAATTCTGCACACACTAAATCGACACACATTTGCAAATTTTCTTCTTACAATGCGCCATTTTGAAAAATTAATGTATGTTTAAAGATCAACTGTATGGAATTTACCATCTCGAGTCTCAGACCTTCTCTCAGTGTGGAAGCCCGCGCGCCTGAAAGTGGGCTGATCTTCTCAGGCTATAGATTCACAAGATTTCGAGAGTTGAGAATTGTTTTTTAAATACTTGAAATATTTTAACGGCCTTGCAGTTTTCAGTTTGACGAATGGTATGGTTGGCACGATTTCGTATGGCACAACAATAAAGCTTTTAGCTTCTTATTTATTTACTTACAAGATTCGCCAGACAATAAACACATGACAAACAAATATACAGGCAGGAACTGACCACAGAGATAGAATCTCCAATAGCGGGGTCTGTAGACCTTGAAGAACGCGATGCGTACTAAGATAAGGCAAAGGAAGCTCATTGAAATCTTAAAGAAGAACTTACTTTTAGATAAAAGGCCTTAAAGTATAATGTTTAGAAATGTTAATAGTTTTACGGTATCTGCTCTTTTACTCGAGAAACAACGTTTTCGTTCGGTCGTGGCTAGATGGTACAGAGAGGTTGGACGAAATGAGAGATTAGTTACGATCGGACATGTTTGTATGATGAAATACATCCCTAATCCCCCGCCTAATGGGTTTTCTAACCCCCCGCCTAATAGTTTTCTAATACTAACCTCAATACTAATAAAAAGATCGTCCAGAAGACGACTCAGTCCTAGTACCTCACGGTCACCTCAACTGCGAGTGTACCATCTATAGCCACGACCTTTTCATTCTCGTATTTTATGATTTTGGAGTTTCCTAAAAAATTTTAGAGTTTCCTCGATGGCTAAAAGTTGATGTGCATGCGGTGGTTTTCTTTTCAATTTTGACGTCATTAAGTGGTTGTTAATGTCGTTCGTTCTTTGCACTTAATGACGTCAAAATTAAAAAGAAACCCCCATTGTACATCGAACCTGAGCCGTCGAGCAAACTCCAGAATGACACAAAATGGCGCGTCATCCAGAAGCATAAAATACGAGAATGAAAACGTTATTTCTCGAGTATACAAGAGCAAATACAGTAAAACTATTAAGATTTCTAAACATTATACTGAAAGATTAAACTTAAACATTAAATTTCTGGATACAGTTCCTCTTTAAATACGAATCGTTTTTAACTATCTGGGACCTGTTGTCAGTAGCAATTGACAAACCATGGGAAGACGCGAAATCCTGTCAAAAATACAATTGCCCACCAAATAGTATTCAGTAAATCCATAACCACAAAATATTTGAAAACATTTAAATAGATCGTTAGGTTGCGTCACTATTCAAGTAACATTATTCTGATGGTTACTTATGTACATGGTGACGAAACGTTAGTCTATTAAAATATGTTTTCAAATATTTTTGTGGTTATGGCTTTACTTAAATATTATTTGCTGGGCAATTGTTTTTTTTACTGTAGACCTTATAACGTTTTGCTTGTTTTTCGCCATTTTAGGACGAAAGTTTAATTTCTTTTTTGAAAGGTGGACTTAAGATCAGAAGCAGTTATCACACCTACAAGTATGTTAACGTATTTGTTGTCAGTTTTACTGTATATTTTTAACAATTGAAGTTTGAGAAACAGTGAATAATATGTGTGTCTATCAAATCTTCATGTGATCGTCTTCATCTTCTAGCTAAACTATATAGCTGTGTATTAAGGACATTACCAAATGGTGAACTCTAATGGTCTTACATGTAATCCAAGTAAAACAGACATTGTCCACACTTTATGCATTGTGAACTAATACCAGAAATCTGTGTTGATGTATTAATCCAACCGGTTCCCGTTGCACGTGATCTTGGGCATGTAGATATAGACATCTTATGTTAAATACATTAAATATCATTTGTAAATCAGCCACATTGGCTATTAGAAATATTTTCAAGATCAGGAAATATCTGAGTACAGTTAAACAGGACTGTAAGAAGCTACCGTAGTACACGCATTTATAACATGTAGACTTGGCAGTTGCACGAGCATCCTTTATGGCTTACCCGAAGCTGACGCCACTGGTCAAACAGAGGAAGTACATGGTCCTGCTGTTGTTGGAAACTTCCCAACAATGACGCCAAATGCGAAATTTGAATACGTTAGTTGCGTTCGTTTTTCAACTCCAACTGGAACAATGGAAGGATATTACACATTCAAATTCCTTTTCAAAGAGGGAACTATAAATGCTAAAATTTCTCCAGTGCATTTTAAGGCTCCACCCTTCGAACTAGCTTCAGAAAGAATGCAGAGATGCATGAGTACTGAACAGTATTTTTCAAAATATTTGTCACGCAAGCTACAGCGAATTAAGAATACAGCTTCCAGACTTGTCGCGAGGGTTAAAAAATCAGATCACATCTCCCGTGTGCTTAACACTGGTTATACCAGTAAGATCAAAGATTATTTTCACGATACTGTTTAGGTAGATACTGTAGATAGATAGATAGATAGATTTTATTAACAACCACTTTGTAAATTCATGAGAATCTAAAAATACGTGATGTTACAATGTTTAAAAATATTAAGTAAGATAAGAATAAGTTATAATATTAAAACTATACTATATACAGTTTTTAAAAAAGAAATAGAAAACATAAAACTATGATCGATCCCAAATGCTAACGCATTTAGGGATAAAACTGTTCTTATAACGTTCAGTTCTGCATTTATACTATGGGTAAGTGCGTGGATTTCTCAGACGGTAACTGTGGAGTGTGGCGTTGGGTAGATGTTTTGTTATCTTGTTTTCTGGGTATTGGTCGATATTCTTATAAAGTGACAGGCACTGATTTTCTCTTCGTTGCTGCACCGTTTAAATATTCATTAAATACAAAAAAAAAGACTAGAATGGAAAATCAATTTTTGCATCTTTAAACTCGATATATTGTCAATTTAAAATCTATTCTGTTGTCCGTCCCAGTCCTCCCTCAAGCTGATTGCCAACATGCATGGCCAGAGAAAAATGGCCGCAAGAAGTGCTTGCGGAAGAGGCAGTGATGAATTCTAATGACTTACGATATTGTCGAAGGTGATATCTCTATATATACGTGTTTAGCGTTAAACATCGTTGAAGTATTCCAACACCTATCGATAGAGAGTAAACTTGGAAAACATTCGCAATCGCGTGTATTTTTTGGATACTCTAAAGCTTATAATGAAACTTTTTCATAAAGCCAGCATGCACTATTTCCAAAGATTAACGTCATCAGGCGTATTATTTTGGATTCTCGATGAATAAAAAGAGTGTGCAGCATGTCGTCAAGCGCGGAAAGTAGTGCATGTTGGTATTTATGAAAAGGTCGATTTTATTTTGTTTTTGATAGAGTTTGCCAGGACATGATGGAGGATCTTCGCAAAAATGGACAAGTCTCTACACGATTCTCTGATTTTAAAGGGGGTGTGAGTTTAGGATTGGGTACATTCAACTTGGTAAGCACTTTGTATTTAAAGAATGGTTCAATTAGATTCTCAGCTGAATTTGTTTGATTTCTGATAGTTCGGATGATTGACGCGAAAAATGTCAACTAGAGTGAAAGCTATAATCATATTCCCTGTAACAATTTAAAGGGGAAAGTTGGGTGAAATTCCATATAAAATTTCGAAATGACGTCACACAGACTATCGGCAGTAAAATTCGAAATTAAAATTAGCTGTTATTTCTAAAATAAATTAGCATTATCGTAAGAGTTAGGGTTAGTATTGGGTTAGGACCTGTGTTAAATTTGGGGATATTTATATCATTAAAAACCGGTCATTACGGAACCAATGAAAAGATTTAAAAAATTACGAAAAATTGAAAAGTGAGAAATTTAAAAAACCTTATTAACCTCGTTTTGTCGGTCTTTACGGCAAAATTATCCTGCCCTTGGTCTTTTTGCAGAAAACCTCGCTCGATCTGTACTGAAAGATCGCGGGCAGGATAATTTGGCCATTTGGATAATTTGGATAATTTAGACAAATAATTTGGATAATTTGGATAATTTAGATAATTTGGATAATTTGGATAATTTGGATAATTTGGATAATTTAGACAAATAATTTGGATAATTTGGATAATTTAGACAAATAGAGAAAACCCAATTTGACCACAACTGGGGATTCGAACCTGCGACCTGTAGAGCGATGCTCTACCATCAGTTCACAAACTAACGAGGTTGTGCAACGCGTTCACCAGAGCAAGAGTATCCCTTAAGGCCCCATTATCACCAATATACAAGGCCAAACGTCAAACCGCCCTCTTGAAAACACTCAAAGCGGCGGGCCGATGACGAACTAGTCGGGCCGCAAATACGTTTGCAGCCCTGCTTATCAAATTAACTGCATCTTCAACTAGATTAATGGTGCCTTTCATAATTATTTGTCCTTGTATAATAATACGACTTTCGTCGGGTCATATTGTTTATTTGTGGCCGTTGTATAAGTAACATTTGCAGCCTCGCTCCGCTCGGGCGCAAATGTTACTACGCGGGCCACAAATAAACAATATGCCCTCCAAAAGTCATGTTATTCCCTTATTTACACTAGCTATTTTTGCTGCAATTTTGTTTTGCTGACGTGAATGTGGGATATCGATTGTGTAAACTATCGGCGATATTTACAGCGATTTGTCTGAAATAATTTTTCGTACGTCTCATTTATAGCATATCTATTTGTTTCTTGCTTGTAAGAAATCGATAAAGATTTTTATATATATATATATATATAAGATATAAATCTGATATATTATATAAATTTGATATATTATATAAATTTGATATATTATAGACTTCCCGTTGGTAAAATGCAATGCAAGACCGTCATCAAATTCAGCAACGCCAGATTTTTATAAATAATTAGTACATAAGGGTGGCTTGAACCCTTGTAGATTCACCCATCCGCTTCCTGGGCCGCTGCATTCATTGTTAGAAGTGTCAAATCGTTGATTCATAACTCGTGAATAGTAATGTTTTAAGATGTATTCATTATTTTTCAATCCAGAATATCTTCAAACCATAAGAGGTTGGCGCAATGCCGAAATAGTGTGTAGGAGGTCTATGGTTTCGTCGAATAGTGAAACCTAATGTGAGGGGAGGGGGGAGGGGGAAATGGGGGTCTTCTCGCGAGTTCACGAAATATTTTTTTGCATTCACTCACGAATCACGAAAAATAAAATTTCATTTTCACGATTATTCATGAAAACAGTAAAAACATTCCATGATATTCCAGACATCAGAATTAGTTTAAAAAGATCACTATAATTAAAGCCACGGTAAATATGACAGCGGTAATCATCAGCGAAATCAAGCGAGGCGTTACGAAGAAAGATCAAGAACGTTTATTGATCAATTATTGACTTTATTGGGGTCAGAATGCAGAAATTCACAATCTAAGTCAAAATATCGGTCAAATTACAGTTTTCAAGCAAGCTTTTTTCACGGAATACATTTAATCACGATTCACAGAACGATATTTCTTTAAATTGCGATTTACGAAGCACAAATAATACGTAATCACGGGTCACGAAAATACCCTTGCCTGGCCCCTAATGTGACGAAGGGCTCTAAACGTTATACCTCCTGTACACCATTTCGGTAGTACAGCAACCTTCTAGAGTCTTATAGATTTGTTTATTTGATAACTTTGCTTGATAAATCGTCTTTCTTCTTAGTTATTGTCCCTGTTGCCAACGAAGGTTCTCAGAGTACTGGAATTTGTTGGATTTTCAGGCGACAAGGTGGGATTGAGTCTTTTTTTCTTCTAGCTCATGGACTTACTTCTTACGTATCTATCATATCTCATGCACGCCAGTTCGGTTGAACACTTGCACTCAGATAGTAACATCCCTCAATGTTTATTTTTAGTATTTAGGGCTGGATTTATTGGACCAGGGGTTCCTCGACGAAGGTCTAAGGTCACCATTATGTGCAATGGTACTTCTTGCTTATCACACCGTTATAACGTACATTTTTGGTAAGTTTTAACGAGTTATAGACGCATACGATGATACATGGACGATCGTCAAGCTCATATCCTCAGAGTCTCGGAGTCTCATATCCTCTGAGTCTTGGTAGCTCATTGGTGAGCGTCTCACCGGCAATCAGAAGGTTACAGGTTCGATTCCTGTACGGGACACAGAATAATTTTTCTGAGGATATGAACTTGACGATCGTCCATGTATCGTCTGTCTACTCCAAGCTCTCCCATATTCACTACAGAACACATTTAACATATTATAGAGTCACACTGTGTTTACGCGTGCACACTGTGGTTCTGATACAGAAAATCCATTCATCTCGTGTCAAATGTAAATCTTAAGGCAAAAGGAAATCTTTAAGCCAGAACATTTTCCCTTTCGTTTCCTTCTTTGAATTGTTTTGAAAAGTTACACACTTCAAGATGAGGTTTATAACTTTTGAAGTTTAATATGTTTTTTCAAAAAAATTAGTTGTGCAAATTTTGCTTAGTGTTAAAAAACATTAAATTTGGTGATAGTGACACAACCATCTGAACAACCCTACATTTATGTTTTACTAAACTCACGAAGTAATTCTCACAAGACTGTGAAGTTTGAAGAAATTTCACTTAAGGAAACGCGAGAAATGGCAGAGAAAAGATGAGAAAAATTATTAAAAAAACTGTTGTATTTTATACTCGTTGTTGCCATAGCAATGATCTTGAAAACGTAAATAACAATGGAGAATTTCATGAAGTCACAAGGGGAAAACTATGCTTCCTTAAGCACTTTAGTCCAATATAATTATGCATTATGTAGGAACTTAATACTCCTTCACATCGATACCGGCATGCAATTTTGTATCAGAATGAATTTTTATTTTTTGTCGAGGACCGGTATGAACTCCTTCCGGATTGAGCATCATCTAATGCCGGTTTCATGTAAACAGCGAAATGGATTTCAAGAAAAACAGCCCCTGTAAAGTTTGTGACTTGATGCGAAGAGAACGTTTTCAACAGGTCGCTAAATTATATATAATTATATAGCATAAACGCCCTGGTTTTCAATGCATGGCTACGCGTTTTTCGTCTAGGTAACGGGGAAGGAAACAGCGAGTATGCGGAGAAGATTTTAGAACCGTGCATCAAAATATTTCCAAAGGTACTGTTCATATGCATTATTTAGGTTGGTGTACTGGAACCACTGATCTAGAAATACTGGAACCTGTTGTTCAATATATAGCTTGATATAACCACTGATCTCTAAATAAAGACTGGATCGAGCAACTATTGTTTGAATGCTGGTTTGTTTTGAAATTGTTTGAAATCACCGTGGTCCCTCCAATATGCAGCGTTTCAGGTTTTTGTGAAACGGTCTGGAGAATGAAATTGATGACCCGGAGAATCAGGGCCGAAGTCCCTGCATGGTCCGGAGGACCATCCTTCTAGGGGGTCCTGGGCCATGCCCCCCTGGAAATTGTGAAATTCAGATTTCAGAAGTAAAAAATTCATTACATGTTAAATTTGCATATTGGCCGCCATATTGAGTTCCACCGCGCTGGAGTCTGGTAATGGTAGATCCCAGACTCCAGCGCGCCGTAGAATTCAATATGGTGAGTGACGAAGAGCAAGTTTACTTCGAACATTTTCACAGAAACGGGGTTTCAAAACATTATTTATCCAGCCACAGCGAAATACGATGGAGACACGGCGAATTAGCTACAAAATCCGGTCAACCACCGGCGAAATTCGCAGTTCGCCGGCCAAAATCTGAAACGCTGAATATGATTTTTTCAATATGATTTTTTTCGCACAGACCTCGCTCCTTCGACGCTCGGTCTGTACTGAAAGTCCGTGGGCAAGATAATTTTGCCGTAAAGACCTCCCACTCGGTCAATAAGTCTTTAATATCCAACGGATAAATTTGCTATCAAAACTATAGCGCAAGCACGATTTATCTGGCATTGATAATATTTCATGTAAAATTATCAAGATAGCTGCACCTGCCATTGCAGATTCACTAACATATATTTTTAATCAGGCTATTACTCTATCCTCTTTCCCTAATGAATGGAAAATGGCTAGAGTAACTCCTCTGTATAAAAATGGCCATCGAAATATACCAGGAAACTTCCGGCCAATTTCAGTTTTGCCTGCCATAAGCAAGATCATGGAACGAATTCTGTATGATCAACTGTACAATTATTTAACTGAATTTGGACTGCTAAGTAATTCCCAATTTGGTTTTCGGAAATCTCACTCTACAGCTACAGCATTACTGGACTGTACAAATGACTGGTATGTGAATTTAGACAGAAAAATGTTTAACCTAGTTTTCATTGACTTAAAAAAAAGCATTGATACAGTTGATCATCAAATTCTATTGAAAAAGTTGGAGTTCTATGGAATAAAAGGACAGGCTCTTTCCTTGCTAAAATCATATCTAACAAATCGAAGCCAGAAGTGCCAAATTAATGGATTTGTCTCATCAGAACGTTCGATCAGATGTGGTGTACCTCAAGGTTCTATCTTATAGGACCACTATTATTTTTATTGTATATTAATGACCTACCACATTGTCTTAATAATACAAAACCTAGGCTTTTTGCTGATGATACAAATCTTACAGCTTCTGGAGACTCGATTACTGATATTGAAATTGCAGTGAATTCTGATTTAGAAAACCTTAAAAAATGGTTGATGGCCAATAAATATTTGCAAAAAAATAACAGCAGGAATCTCTGCCCTCCGTCGTGTCAAACCTTTTGTTGATAAAGATACACTTATCTCCATATATAATGCTATTGTTCGCCCATACTTCGATTATTGTTGTGAAGTGTGGGATGTGTTTGGCGAAACACAATCAAAAAGACTTCAAAAACTACAAAATAGAGCTGCTTGAATTATCACAAACATGAGCAATGATATAGATCATTCTATTGCTTTACATGCCCTGGGCTGGGAGCCACTTAAAATGATGAGAAAAGGGGTAAAAGCAAAAATGATGTTTAAAATTTTAAACAAAATGGGTCCCGAGTCACTCACTGACCTTTTAACTTATAAAAGTGAGATGACAAACTATCAACTTCGAGACATTTCAAGTAGTCTTTGTTTACCACAACCACGTACCAACAATATGAAAAACAGTTTCATATATGACGGTGCTCACCTATGGAACTCTATTCCAAACGAAATCAGGGAGAGTAAATCCCTTTCTTGTTTTAAAAAGAAAATTGCTACTCACATTTTTCAATCGTGACAAAAACAAACACTATATTACTGTAAATAGTTACTTATTCATAAATTTTATTACTTATTAGACACTATATCTCATATTTTGTAAATACTTTGAATATTGCTATGTTGCTTGTTGGACACTATAACTGTGCCTCATATTTTGTAAATAACATTAACTATTGTATATATTCCTATTTTTTACACGCCCCCTGTGGAAATCAGCTTCGGTTGACGGGGTCAGCGTGGTTAAATAAAGTTAATCTATCTATCTATCTATCTATCTATCTATCTATCTATCTATCTATCTATCTATCTATCTATCTATCTATCTATCTATCTATCTATCTATCTATCCGCTATTGATAGCTAGTTATCCACTAGATAATGACTTATTCGAGCTTCGTACAACCGGGCTCTCTGTTTATTTTATTTGCTTTTGTTGCTTGTTTACAGGGAGCCATATTCCTCTACTATGGAGGTCGTGTTAAGCACGTTGATGGGCATATTAACGAGGTAAACGTACACCTGTATTCATCTCCACGGTGAAGCTTAAAAGGGATGACTCAAAAGGACCTTCACATTTTCAAGAACTATACCAACCCTAACCTTGACCCTAACATTTAACCTACAACAGAAAGGTCCTTTTTTAGTCATCCCTTTTAGTCATATCCCATCTTTTTAATTTTAATTTTTTTCAGTTTCATCTGTCTTTAATGTTCTTTTCTATTGATTATCCGTAGGCAATTGTGAAATATCACGAGTCTATTGCCTCGCAGTCAGAGTGGAAACAGTTTCATCATTTGTGTTACTGGGAATTGATGTGGTGTCATTGGTATGCATTTATTACTATACTTTTGATGCATTTATTACTATACTTTTGTAAAATGATGAAGTTGTGGATCTGGTGGTAGAGCAGTTAAATAAGAAGATGTTTTCGAAAATTTAATTTTTTTCATGATACGTCTTCCTCTCTATCCGGAACCTATTATTGGTGCCGCTAGGTAGCTTCCTATTCTGAACATGTATATAGTTGATTTTTGTCCAGATGATATCGACCACATGGAATGCTTTGACCCCGTCGTCTATAGTCACAATGCTTCTTTTACACGTACAAGGATGGGCTACTTATTAAGGATTGTCTTCAGATTGCAGTTCATTCATACACTTAAAGTTATCTTAATTGCCCAAGGTGTATAAGACCGTGTTTTCACAGGAAAAACGAAGCCTCTCTATACTATGTAAATAATATGCAATTTCTCTGGAAATAGACTGTAAATCCAATTTACATACTAATTGTAGTTTGACATACTATGTAAATTGCATGCCTTCTTTGTAAAAATTTTGTAAACTGTTTGTAAATTTACAAGGTTTCTCCTAAACTGTTTGTCAATAGTTTGATCTAGTTTGTAAATTACTGGAATTTGTTTGTCAATAGTTTGTAAATTACTGGGAAGTTGTTTGTGAAATACGTGCAACTTATTTGTAAATACTTTGTAAACTACTGGCAACTTCTATGTAAATAACTTGTAAAATAATAATAATAATATTAATAATAATAATGGTTAATTTAACAGATCCATTTTACATGGCTCTTCCCTGTTAAAGTTATAATATAATAAGAAATAATAACATTAAATTAAATTAAAATAAAATACTAATGTACAACAATATAAGGAACAAAAAAAATAGAAAGCTAAACATGCATATATAAGTCAATTTACAGGCATACTTGATGTGCTTTTTCATATAAAAATTATTTAGTATAATTAATAAATTGTTTACAGTTTTCACAGTTCCTAATGTTGTCTGGTAGAGAGTTGAAAAGTCTCGCAGCATTGTCTTGACAAGTTCCTGTTTCATTGGGAACGGAACATTTCATTGGCAACTCGTTTATAAATAGTTTGTAAATTACTGGAAACTTATTTGTAAATAGTTTGTAAAAATTTGCTGAAATATTGTCGTTGCCATGATAAAAAAATGTATGTAAAATCGGGTTTAATTTTCGATTATGTCAGGAATTCAAATACGTTTGTAATCTGCCGGCAGGGTTTTCAAGGACGTTAAACTTGAAATAAGTTGCACGTATTTCACAAACAACTTCCCAGCTTCCCAGTAATTTACAAACTCTTTACAAACAAATCCCAGTAATTTACAAACTAGATTAGGAGAAACAACAGTTTAGGAGAAACAACAGTTTAGGAGAAACCTTGTAAATTTACAAACAGTTTACAACATTTTTAGCAATTTTTAGCAATTTACATAGTATGTCAAACTACAATTAGTATGTAAATTGGATTTACAGTCTATTTCCAAAGAAATTACATATTATTTACATAGTATGGAAGAGGCTTCGTTTTTCCAGTGAATTTTTACGCATCCGTGGCTTTCTGCAAGTTTCGTTTTTTTATACACACTGTAGAAATATACACACGTAAAGCACACGTAAAGCTCAAATCATAAAACATTTTGACATTCACTGCATGTACAATCTATGTCAGTAATAACTAATTGGGGTGAAAGGCACTTTAAAGATACAAGTGCCTGTTAACTAACAATTGCTTTCTTTGTTTAGTTTTCAACGACAATGGAAGGAAGCGTACGGTTATGCAATGAAATTGTTGAAGGAAAGTCGTTGGTCCGTTGTGAGTAAAAATATCTTGGAAAATAATGTTTAGTGTAGATAATCATATGATAGCGAGTACAATAGCCGTTTAAGCGGTTGCTATTAATAGCTCAAAATGCAGACAAACAAACCAAATTTGACTCACAAATGATTGCCATTTGCTATTTTCTTTTGTTATGGCCGCAATAATTATGGGTAAATACGGACAAACATGGGTACTGACGTCATCTCGACAAAGTGCTATTTAGGATTTACACTATTAATAATTGAAAATTTTGCCAAAATTGCACGAGCCGTTAGGTGAGTGCAATTTGGCACAATTTTCAAATATCACGAGTGGTGTAAATCCTTAATTGTACGAGCAATATTATATGATTACTTGTTTATTACATGCATGACAAAATACATGCGGCTTAAAGTTGACCTGCTCCAGACTAAAAATATTAACCCCTCGATTACGTCATTATGATTATGGATATTACCATACACGCTATCTGTCAATCAACCTCGTACCCAGGGTCTTATCTCCGCTCCCCTCCCGCTCCGCGCGGGGGGGGGGGGGGTGTGCGTGGTTGTCTGTCAAGTTGTAATCCCTAAGGCAATACACGCACTTAAATATAATATTTTGAGATCCTAATCAGTCATGTAAAACATGTTTTCATATCCAAGTTGAAACAACGCGAGTGGAAACTATATCGACAGATTCGTTGTCTTACTTAGATGTTTTTCCGCGATTCAAATTGTATCTAGTATCTAGAAAGTATCTAAAACGTTTCTATTCTCAATTAACTCTTTGTGATTTCGCATGGCCAACGTTTGGCCACGTGCTCTGACAACAGTACCATGTGTAACATGAGCCCCGTTGCGGTTCAGCGGTGTTGCTATTTTTAGTCTGGAGTAGGTCAGCTTTTAGCCGCATGTGACAAAATTTGATCCGCCATTTTGTTTGTTTTGGGAAAATCATTAATTGTACTGCAGTACAATTTTAAACAAGTGTTGGATGAGGTTTTTGTGATATCTGGAATAATCAAGGTCGAGGTACTGTAAATGTTATCAACCGAAGCCGAAGGCTGAGGCTGATAACACTTACCGAGACCTTGATTATCCAGATATCACAAAAACCGAATCCAATAATTGTTTTATTATATATATTTTATTATATATATTTTATTATATATATTATATATTTTTATTAAAAATATTTTATTATATATATTTTCATTATACATTGTTATTATGCATATATTGTTTTAAGGAAATTAACAATAAACGCACGGAACACAGTTTATTATTTTCAAAAAATAGAAATCACAACAACAAATAGCGCAACATCTCACATTGTGGGCGCAACCTACAGATTAGTGAACAATCTGCTAGAAGATTATTCACTAATCTGTAGGTTGCGCTGATTCCCATAATTAACTGTATACGTTTGCCAATGAGAAGACAGGAAGTGACTACAATGTATAATAAATAAAATAATTGTACTTCTCTCAACCAATTAGAATGCAGTAATTTTGTGATACATATAAAAGTTTACTAATTACTAATTATCAAATATATGTGTATGAAAATTTGACTGCCCCAACCGGGAATCGAACCCGAGGTCTCCGAATCAACGCATCGGTGCTCTAACCACTGAGCTATTGAGACACGGTCAGAACAGTCAAACATCATAATATACTGTAAAGCCTCCTGTATACAAGAGCCGGTGATAAGCTCGCTACTTGAGGAAGTCCTGCGAGAGGCTTCGCTCTACTTCGTCGAAGATGAGATGTCTTCCTGTTTTGAGAGTCGGGGCGATGTGTAAATATGTATATGATGTTTGACTGTTCTGACCGTGTCTCAATAGCTCAGTGGTTAGAGCACCGATGCGTTGATTCGGAGACCTCGGGTTCGATTCCCGGTTGGGGCAGTTAAGTTTTCATATACATATATTTGACCATTACTAAATATAGAAATTGAGAGCAAATAATCTAATTGTTTTAGTAATAACCAACTTATGTTCATTATTTCTTCAAAGTTATTTCTAAAACCGAGTCACAAGCATTGTTTTTTTGCGAAATTATCGGCGATATCGTGTCACTTGCCGCTACTCGATATCTATCAAATGCATACGCACTACAGTAAAAACCCGCGTATAAGAACCTAGATTTTCCCAAGTTAGCCTAAAAAGGTTTTTATATAAATGGTGTAATTACTGCAAAATTAGGCTATTTAGGTTCTTAAACAGGTTCTTGTAAAGCGACTTGGTTTTGGTAAATGTGGTCTATTATTTATATAAATTATGCATATATCCAAATGACTGCAATCTAAGCAAATACAAACCCTATATGCACTTTAAAGCTACACTGTATGCAATTTACAGCTTACTGTGTGTAAATTCATTTGAACAAAATAACGTACACAACTGTAGACCTATATACACTATTTGTAATATTTGGCATTTCACTCGATCAAACTACAGGTTCTAAGGATTTATGGTGAAGGAAAATTTCGAGTGTCGGAATATATACATTTTGAGACCAAACCGGGACCAGTTGCGAAAAATGCAACTTATAGAGGCCTTCCGGCTGGAATTGAACCCGGTCTAGTTCTGGCTCATATTCATTACCTTTGTAGAGTTTATTTTGTTTGCTTTATAAATTTTTAGTTTTGACTATTTGATAAAATAAGAACCTGCTTTCAAATTTTAGCCTAAAACAGGTTCTTATGTAAAGGGGGTCTAAATGGCAAATCTTAGCCTAACAGGTTCTTAAAATCTAGGTTCTTATACGCGGGTTTTTACTGTATCCAATGGGATGTTTTTAAGGTCAGAAAGGAATGCCAACTCATCAATTGTTTTCATGGTTCTGAATTCAGTTCGTTTACATTTTGGCTTTGGTAATTTTTGCTTTCTGATAGTATATATCAAATCATGGTCACTGATGACCAATTTCATATTCGCACTTTCTGAGAATCTTTCTTGATGCGAGGCAAGGGTTACGTCAATTAGACTCTCGGTTGACAGGGTAGGTTGCTCAAGTAAAACTGATCACAAAATGTCGGAAGTTCGTTTTTGGTGTCTTGATAATTGAGTTTTTGTATTTATTGGGGGATATGTATCATGAACATATAATAAACTCTCATTCTCTTCAACATCCAAACAAAAGACTCGACATCCTTGGGTCTAGGTTATTCTATAGGAAATGTAGTGTCATTATTTTGTAATTCCACCTGCACCTTTTTTCCCATCCATTCTAATAATTCGATATTGCAGGTGAGAGAACATCTTCGATGGCACAGATTTATCAATTTTGGTTTCACTAATAAATAATTATCTCGGATAACGACCTTAAATCGTAGGCCCTCGGAACCCCTATAATTGTGCTTTTAGCCTGTTGGGTATTCCATTCACCTAAGAGTGATAAATCTAATAAACTAAACTATAAACTAATAATATCAAACTGGCGTTAACTCTTTCCCGACAGGCTGAAAAACATCCAAAATTGAACTACCTCTTTGTTCTATTGATATCTCTTGAAATAACCATAACTGTTGCGAAAGCTATACATTTTCTGAAAGCCCAATAAACCGGCTTTTACTTGTGCTTTTAAATTTCCCGAACAAAACACATTATGTTAATATAAATTAGCATTAATTATCATAAATCAGGTTGAAAAATTTACATTTTTCTAGAAAAGGCCATCTTTTGCACGCCCGCGTAGCATCTTGAAAACTCAAAATGCCACCAATCGCATAGTTGTTCATGAAATCAAATCAAACTTGGCGTGTGCGTGGATCTCATGTTCCTGGCGCTTGTCGAATTTCAATTTTTAATCTTGCCTTACCGTGTGCCGTGTTTTTCGATTGACGACTTTGCGGGTCTTCTAAGACCCGTTTTGACTGGGCCGGTAAGGAAAGAGTTAATTTAATAATCCAATGACTTTATCAGCATTATTTATAATACTGTTAATGTTGAGACGCGAATTTTTCAGGTTCTTTTTATAATATCGATTTATGTTACCCTTAAACAATACAACAGTCGTTGAGGCATCGATATATCTTCCCCCACCCCACACGTCCAACATTAATTTGCTCTCTACGTCATTGTTGATTAACTACGTGCCTCGACGAAGAGTATTGGTGTACATAAACGGTAATTTGAACATATTCTTTTGCAGTGCTCTTATATGTACTTTTGTGCTGTGTTCAAATTAATGAGTAGAGTCGACCCCAAAGGTGGAACATTCCCGGCGGATGAAGAGACTCCTGAGGAAAAAGAAGATAATATGTTGAGGTTTGTGAACACAACCTAACATTACTGGCAAGACAATGATGGCGCTCAATTTTCTAGACGAAATCATTTGTCCGGATATGGGGTTTGCTGTGACCGCAGATTATGTACAAATACTCCACTCTCTGTATTTATCTGTGCTCCATGTCTTACATAATTTTTGTACGTTTTATCTGATTATGGAACTTACTTGAAATATTTTATCGGGTTTGTATAGGAGGGCTCCAGAACTCAAGCAAAGATTAGCAGGAAAATCCATCCCTTTTGAAAAGTTTGTCGTCAACAGATGCAGGAGTTATTTTGAAAAGGATAATTATTTGTGGCTGCCAGCACTGGTAAGCTTCAAGCCTTCAATTTACTCTGCTATATTTTAGATTATTCCCTTTAATTATGGAATCAATAGGCACACCAGTTGTTCCGCGTAATCATCGATGAGACGAATCGTGTAATAAGCCGCCTTGAGAATAGGATTTTTAGGGAAGAAAAGGGGAGGGAGATCGCGAGAAGTAATGTGAGAGAAAGAGAGAGAGAGGGGGGAAAACTTAAATTCATTTTTTTCGAGTCTGAGATTTCAAAAGAATCTATGACGTCAAAGACTCAACAGAGTAACAAATGTGGTGCTGTACGACGTATTTCCCCAAGGTATTTCCCGTGGTTTTCCTTAATTATTGAGTTATAAGACTATTTGCAAGGTAGTAGTTTCCCTAGCCACCCTTTATATTAATATGATAATGAGCCATGTGGTTTTTAGCTTTGAGTCTTTAACGTCACTTCCGGAACATTCTTGATTAATGGCGGCCGTATAATCCGGTAACTTTCCATACTGATAATGACTTGAAATTTGGCTAGTGTGGTATAAACGTTTTCTGCTGCGTATAGGCATGTGTAGAAATACGAATCGAAAACTCGAAAAGGTTGGTGTACTGCCGAAATATTGTGTACGAGGACTAACTTTTCGAGCGAAGGCTCTAGCTCGTCGGAGAGTGAAACGTAAGTCTACTTTACATTACTTAAGAAATGAAAAACGTGTCGCGTGTGATTGTCGAGTTACAGTATAATGGCATGAGAGATGCGTGTAAAACACGAGGCGATGGCCGAGTGTTTTGCTAGCTTCTCGAGTGCCATTATAACTCGATAATCACACAAGAGAAAGCCTTGTATCCAGGTATTCTTTGATTTTCTTTTGTGATTTAAACTACTTAAAATCCGTCAAAAACGACAAAATCTACGCGAGGAATCCACGTCATCTTATGCTTTATTGAGTTATAATGACACGGTTTTTGAGCTCAGTATTAACCAATAACTGTTATTTTATAAATGTATGTAAAGGCCTTTTCTCTAACATTAGACCTCCTACACACTACTTCGCCAGTACAACCTAATTAGAGTTTTAGATTTGCATTTGATAACCTTGATTATCTTTTATTTAGCATTATGCGTGTCTTAATAACTCGTTTATAGAATAGAAATGTTTTTCTTTTTATAGGAACTAATTCTGTTGTGGAATGGCTTTAGGATTATTTACAAAAGACCCGATTTGGTGAAAGCGTTGCTTGAATTGGTGCATGAAGCTCAGCGAAAACAGTCGATTACCAGAAGCAATAGTAATAGCTCTACTGAATTTATATGTACCCAGTCAAATAAAAATAAAAATAACGATAACGATACGAAATTTATATATATGAAGCATTTTAGTTGTAGTATTTCAGTATAAATACTTCCTCAATTCATTAGTATAGGTAATCGTATGATAGCGAATGCAATTATAGGATTTACACTACGAGAGAAATTTGAAAATTGTGCCAAAATTGCACGACCTGTTAGGTGATTCCATCGATTTTTGCACAATTTTCTATTATCACGAGCAACTTGTCAAAACGTTTCTTATCATCTGAAAGTTTGTTAGCCATATATAAACTACAAACAAAATAACTAGAATGCTCGTTCTCAGAAGCCAATTCATTTTTACAGGAAAATTTCGTGAAAATGAATAAACAACCAAAAAAGTAAACGTTATATACTAAATATACTTACGTACTTACTGAGCGAAAGTTTACTACCCTTCACTGGGTTTAATGCGATTTAGCTTACTCTTCATTATGCACGTTTTGGACAGTCTATGAGAACCCGAAGGCACGGTACAAAGCGTCTCACTGCCGATTATTCTGGGATTCTGTGACTCGGAAACCTTTTCTGATTAAGTCGATGAATCGTCCCTCCAAAGAAATAGTAAAAGAAATAACACTGTTTTAGAAAAATTAATAAAAAATCCCAATATATAGCACTAGTGCTATTACGAATATTTCTCCAAACACAAATGCGATTTTTCATTAATTATTAAATACCAAGTCTTATTTGCTTTTAATAAAATTTCAATCAATTATTTAAGGCGCTGTTACACTGCAATTTTTCATGCAACTTGTCTCGCAACACTGATCTAGAGGCATGTTAAGTAAGAAAAAGGTCAGCAGAGTGCAACGTGGGCCCATGCTTGCATTTATACTTAGCATGCATCTAGATCAGTGTTGCGAGACAAGTTGCATGAAAAATTGCACAGTGTATCAGCGCCTTTACGTATGCAGTGGCGAAGCTGGCCGCAGCAACTTGTCATGCTATGCTAATTTATAAACATCTGCATATTTTGAAATCAATATATTTCTAAAGATCTGAATACGTAAATCGTTTCAAAATTTGCATAGCATGACCAGTTGCTACTGTATGGCCAACTTCGCTACTGTACTTATGACAGTTGAGGCTGTATTCGCTTTAGCGTGAAGACGAGGCTATGAACCGCTGAATTATTCAGTTGATCCGCTAAAGTACAAAGTACACTTGCCCCGAAACGTTAAGGATTTTGTATTGGAGGAACACAGCTAAGAAAATCAGTTGTGTAATGTATAAATTATATTACATATTACATTACATATATTCCATAACTTTCATCTGATTTTTTTGTTAAGAACTTTCTTACAAAACGGAGGATGTCTGCCTTTTGAAGCTTTTGGAGGGAATGTGCGTTCGTTGCTTGAACCAGAAAGACTTGGCCGAGCTATGTTTCAAGGAGGTTTTAAGTCGGTAAGTAATCGTATTTTGTGGATCATATTGTCACACTTTATGCAGATGACACCGCCCTGAGCTATTCTTATGCAACAAATGTATCTGATCTACAGGAAGTCATCAATAAAGATCTTGCGAAAAAATTTTCCTGGCTGAAACAAAACCACCTATCATTAAATACTACCAAGTCTAAATTTATACTGATTGGTAGTCCCAGCAAATTAAGATCAACAAATTGTATTAATTTAGAAATCAAAGGAATGGAGATTGATAAAGTGGATACTTTTAAGTATTTAGGGGTAACCCTAAATAGTACTCTAACATGGGATGACCATATACATCTAATATATAGGAAGGTGATGAAGAAACTTTGCCTCTTCCGAAGAGTTAAATCCTATCTTCCTTTTTATGCGAGGAAGCTTTTTTTAATACTTTTATATTACCGCTTTTTGATTACTGTGATATAATATGGGGAGACAGAGGAAATACTATTCTTATGCAGTCTTTGCAGACCTTACAAAACAAGGCAGCTAAAGAAATCTTAGACAGACCATATAGCTCTTCAGCTACTGATGCATTTTAAGCACTAGAAGAAAACAACGTTGCTGTATTTTCTTACACAAACTGATTAACGGAAATATTGATTATGACTTTTATATGGTTTTTAACAAGGATGTTCATGAGTATAATACTAGGCATAAAATAATATAAGAAAGCCACATGCTAACCGCAGATGGGGTCATTGGACATTGGTATCTCATACCTCTGATGCCTGGAACACCTGCATTGATCTATCTATTAGATCAATAACTGATGCTAATAAATTTAAAAACGCTTTGTATAAAATGGATTTTTAGTTTAGTCTATATATATAGCACTCTTATCTTTTATCATATTTTCTTATTTCATAAATCTTGTTAGGACCCTAACGAAAAACACTGTAATTAGTGATTAGGCATCCTGTTTAAAGATTAAAGAATAATAATAATAATATCCTAACGTTTCTCGGTATGACCCTCTATCTCCAATCAACCAATAGAACAGTGCTGAACAAGAGTAAAATGATAGAATGATGAGATGAGACAATGATGAGTAAGTGACGAGAAAGAGTCAAATGATTTCTAGTTAAAATAGACAACATGTCCTAAAACACGGAGGGAGCGTATAAAAGGGAGAACACCCCCCGTGAAATGCATTGTTTGAAAACATGGCGAGTTAATTAACGGTCAACAAGACTCAAGATACGAGCTTGACACAATAAGATATTTATATGAATTTGCTCCAGCGAAAATCTTTCAAATTCACACACAAGGCCAGAATGACTAAAAATAGTCTCCGAATCAACGTTTCGGCGCTCTAACCTTTGAGCTAATGAGACACGGTCAGAACAGTCAGTGATTTCTCCATATATATACTAAATTCCCGCTTTCACTCGATACCAACAGGCAGACATCGCATCTAACCATAACGTGGAGCTCGAAGGTTAGAGTTCAAAGGTTAGCTCAAAGGTTAGAGCGCCGAAACGTTGATTCGGAGACCAGGGTTCGATTTCTGGTTGGGGCAGTCACTTTTTCCATATATCTATTTGACTATATTAAATCCTCTCTAATATTAATTATTATTCTTAAAGCCCTCTGTATACAAGAAGTTGTGTATCGCTTCGCTACTTTGGGAAGTGCGCTCGAGAGGCCTTGCTCCACGTTATGGTTAGATGCGATGTCTGCCTGTTGGTGTCGAGTGAAAGCGGCGAATTTAGTATATATATGGAGAAATCACTGACTGTTCTGACCGTGTCTCAGCTCAAAGGTTAGAGCGCCGAAACGTTGATTCGGAGACCAGGGTTCGACTCCCGGTTGGGGCAGTCACTTTTTCCATATATGTATTTGACGATATTAAATCCTCTCTAATATTAATTAAAAATAGTCTGTGCTCACTGCTCAATTGATCAATAATATCCGCTCCCAGTTAAAGTGCCCCTGAAATCAAATGAAATGAAATCATATTTTTGAAGATCATGTCCTCCTTATTTCACTTGTCAAATTTCAAATCATTACAAGCCTTTTCGACTGTTTCTATGCATGATTTTACGCCCGCCATTAATCAAGCATGTTCCGGAAGTGACGTCAAAGACTCGAAACTAAAAACCACATGGTTCGTCATCATATTGATATACAGGTTGGTTAAAGGGATAAAGGTTGCAAATAATAATTACAGAAAACTAAGAGAAATAAGTCGTACAGAACCAAATTTGTTACTCTGTTGAGTCTTTGACGTCATAGATCCTTTGAAAATTGCGGGTTCGTTAGGAACATGTTTTGAGCAATGGCGGACAGGTGAGTTTGGAGCTTGAATTACTTGTTATAAAATGTACATTGTTAACTTCTTTTGCAAATGAGAACGCTTATTAACCGAAAACGATATTCTGTAATAGAAAACGACTGAAAAACTGCCATCATATTTCGTCTTTGGGGCATGATAATCTCCTTATGCGCTATAGCCTGATTCTCAGACGGTACGGTGTCGTCGCTTAAAAGCTACACGTACGGACATTGTTGTACAACATAGTTGGATCACAATGTTGGTAATATGGCTACATGCACGTGCACGAACATTGTTGGGAAGCACTCCTCCGCAGATGCTTCTTGCGCTTTTTTTAGAATAACGCGTCCCGATTCTCTCCACGCGTCCCCAAAACACCCTGCGAGCCCAATAATAGCCCACCTATAGTATTACCTGAACTCCTACCTCAGCCTGAACTCTAAAAAAGCGCAAGAAGCCTCTGCGGAGGAGAGTGGTTGGGAAGTATCACTATAGTTTTGGTGTTTTCGCGGGCAAATTCAAAATGGCGGCATTTGCTAGAAAAACGAAAGCAATTGCCGCTATTGTCATACTAGAATGACTATATATGATCAAGCAGTCAATAGAAAAGAAAAACGACGACATAAAAAGAAGTAGATAAGGAAAAGAGCGGAAAAGTGATTGTACAGAGCGTTAGTTCTACAGCTTTTTGTAAACGACCATTTGGGATTCAAGGAGATGATGCGAATAGTTCCAAGAGATTTACGTGCCATATAGAGCCGGAAATCAATAAGAAAAGTACCGTTATGTGTGGAATACCAATTACTCAATTCGTATTTTCCGCTTAAGTTTATTAGCGGTTGCTGAAGCCAAAATTTCGATTATACTTCAGCCATTTTGACACTCGCATAATTTTCCAGAAGTCTGGGTACTTAAATATGATTGGTTGTTTAGTTCTATTTTGTTGCCACATTGTTGGAGACCTGGCTAAACGCTCCAATATTTGTTGTGCTTCAGCATTTGTTGGGCGAAATGCTTGACCAAAGATCAAAGTTTCATCCACCATCAGAATGTTGTACAACATTGTCCAAAAATGTTGTACAACATTGCCCAACATGGGGTGATAAACAGCCTAACATTCATCCTTGATGAAGACACTAGATAGGGGTGTCGAAATGTTGGGTCATGGAAAGTAACTTTTAAAGTTACGTTCAAAAAACTTTTTAAAGCCAGAGTAGCGTCAAACTGTCTAGTCTAACATTGTTGGTCCAGCAAATATTGGCTTATGTTGTACAACATTGTTCATTGTTCCTGACGTCTATTTATCCTTTTACTGCAAGAACCAATATAAGTAACACTCATAATAAATGGACCGTGAACGACATGAAAACATAAACATGAACTTGTCAAATTTCTACGTCTACTCCAATGAAAGCCGTTATTTGGACGTCCCAGATTTAATGTCGGCAGCACATATTAAACACTAGAGAGCGATATCAGTATTTGGGCGTTCTCAGTGTGATTTATTGGGCATTATTGCTAAGACTATTGGAGGAGATTTGCAATAATCAGTTATGATAGCGAAGATATGCAAGGTCATTTTATATGCAAAAAGAAATGTTATCCAAGGCTAACGAAACTGGAGAAAATGTCCTTTGCAGATTCTTGGGGGATTAAAAGAAGAAATTTTGAGGAGCAATTGGTAGTGAGAATACGAGGAACAATTGGTAGTCAAGGACAAATTTGTTCCGTAAAGCACCTAAGTTTTACAGAACAACGCCGCCAGACTTATCCTCGATCTTCCTAACTACGCGTCTGCTACTATGTCACTAAAGTATCTTAACTGGAAACCACTATCTCTTCGTCGTCGCTACCATCGTTGTCTCTCAATTTTTGAGCATGTCATTCATCCATATCGCAGACTTTGATTTTGAACTTCTGAAGACTTCCAACATTCACCACTACAACACACGTCGGCGAAACAATTTCCATCTACCGCGACCACGTACTAACTGGGGTAAACAGCAAATGAAGTATCATTCTGTGTGTGATTGGAATTTATTGTCAACCGAGCTAAGGGAATCTTTTAAAAAAAATTTTAAAACCAACCTAAAGAAACTATTCTAATCACACCAATTTTCAAATTGCTCTATTTGTTTGAACGCGTAACGTTTATCTTATAGTTTTATATCTTAAAATCTCTCATGTATTTTACATTGCTTATATATTTACGACAGGACCTCCCTGAAAACCACCATTGGTGAGCGGAGCATCTTGTATAAATATTAAATTAAATAAAAAAATAAACCTACCGCAATACGCTGCTTGTTCCCAAATCAAGTCTGCTCCTGTATTGATGCATCAGTCATTTCCACTATGTCTTACTAGTGCTATACTAGTATTTTCCTCCGATTCCACTAGAGAACACTCACATTCAAGACAACATTGCCAAGAAATAACATTAAATTCTAGATATTCGTTCTACGGGTAGTGCTACGGGAAATAATGGACACACTACTTCTCAAGATGACGTCATTTATCTCCCTAGTTTGCTATTTAAAACGCGTCGTTTGAAAAGAAAACAATGAAATATTTTTCACATCAGGATTTTTGTTTTCACTTAAAAGATGGTGGTCTTACGTTTATATTTAGAGTTAGTGAAAGGGTATTAATTAAGAAAATAAAATAAATGTCGCGTGTGATTTTCGAGTATTTTTCTATCAAGCCAAGAATTGTTTGATCAATAAGACATTAGATGCATTACGGAACGAATGCAGTGAACTGTGTTGTTATTGTCTGAATTTTGACCACAATCTTCAAGATATGAAAGCAAGTCAGAAGAAAAGAATGACCAATCCTTCTCTTGGTTCTGGTAATGTAAATGGCAGTGGAACATAGACTTTATTGGAACATAGACTTTATAAAGAACATTTTAGAATTTAACAGATGCCAGCTTCTCCCAAATGCAGCTGATCATGTAAACTAAGAAAGGACTTCATTCACATTATTAGCCGTTTAATAGTGAGACACCTTCCACGCCTACAGTTTTACGAGAAGCAGATCTATTTTTGGCCTTATTATGTACTACAATCACTGTACCATCACAGCACCTGCCCAATTTTCGGATGTGGTCCTGCGTAATATGGACAATGATATGGTAATCGTTATTTTTTTAGATCTTGCGAAAGCGAAATCTTCTGAAGTAATTGCACCAACACTAACTTCTCTATTTAACAAATCTATTGAAACCAAAGCTTTTCCGCGTCCATATGGAAGGATGCCCGAGTCTCAGTATTATTTAAATCCTGTGACCATCAGGATCCACCAAATTATCGGCCTATATCTGTCCTATAGCGACGACAAAACCAAGCTTCTGAAAAGGTGAAAATAACAACAATTTACTTTTTTAAACCAATTTGGCTTTAGTCCACAATCTTCTACCATCACAGCACTTACCAAATTTTTGGATGTGGTCCTTCGTAATATGGACAGTGATATGGTAACCGGAGTTATTTGTTGCGACCTTGCGAAAGCGTTTGACACGGTTAATCACCGCATATTGTTGGAAAAATTATCTAATCTTGACGCAAAGGAGTCTGATCGTAATTGGTTTGAGTCTTATCTCTCCAACAGACTGACCGGAAATCCGTTCATATTGGAGTGGCACAAGGATCTACCTTCATTGTTTATAATTTTTATGAATGATTTATCCAATATTCTCAAATAATAATATGCTGCATACAGACGACGCTCAGTTATATATCGTGCAAGTCAGTTTGTCGATGAACTTCAATATAAATTAAACTCGGAACTGAACCATGTTACTAGCTGGTTAAAATATAACAATCTGACGTTAAATATTTCAAAATCAAAATTTATGTTGCTTGGTAGCAGCAAACGTCTAGATAAACTAAACTCAATTAATATTCACATAAACGAAGAGCTTTTATAGAAGATGTAGAATCTTTACTAATTACTTAGGAGTTGTGATTAATAAGCAGATCTTACCTGTGAAAACCATATAGAACAGATTCGGAGATCAATAGGAAGTTAGGTCTACTAAGACGAATCAAACATCTTTCACCATGCATTCCAGGATTTTGTTTTATAGTAGCTTGCTTATCCCACTCTTAGACTATGGTGACATAACCTGAGGAGATAGAGGAAATTTAGTTCTGATAAAGAGTCTACAGGATTTACAAAATAAGGCACTCCGGTTATCCTAGACTTAACCCTTACCATTCAGGAAGTGATGCTCTGGCACAATTATCATGGAAACCCTTAGAATTATGGAGATCAGAACACCGTGCAATTTTTATGTATAAATGTCTGAATAATAATGTTTTGCATAAATTTCAGTATAATGTAAATAAGATATATATGATACAAGGCATAAGAATAATATTTCGTAAATCATTTTTAAGACTAACTATGGACCATGGACTTCCATCAACAAATTAGCAACCGAAGACTGGAACAAGCTGGATATAGCGACTCGTTCAGCCTCAAGTTTAGCTATTTTTAAAAGGAGACTGTGTATTTAATATTTTATATCATACTTTTTTATAATATTTCTTATTTCATATTATGATTTTTTAAGAATTAATGTATTTAGTTAGTTTCAGGTCCCATCTGTAAAACACTTTTGGGTGAAGTTGGTTATTCTAATTAAAGATTATTATAATTATATAATGTGGGGATATAACCCCACAGCATCCATTGTACAAATCAGAGCGGCCTCTGGGACGACACCAAGCCTTCTCAAATTTCTAAGAAATTCATTCGTATCTTATTCTTTTGACTAATATATAACCATATTTTGTCAATTTTTCTAAAACTCGACCAACAAGAGTGGATACCTCATTAATAGAATTTCATTTCAATAATTTGCTTACCTACAGTAATCTTCCCTGCCACAAATCAACAACCTTTATCTTCTTCTTATCTTCTTCCTTCATAATAATATCCCGATAACCCTTAAGATGTTTAAGCGTTTCCCTTTTAGCAGTTGAAAGATTACTAGAATTTCTTCCTCTCCTTGAACGATCCGTAAAAATTGCCAAATAGACATCAACAATAAGATCAACTTCCTTGGCAAACCGAGCTGACTTTTCTCTAAATCCAATCTAAATCGTTATCTAAATTTTCTCTAAATTGTTATGCTCATCAAATCTAACCCACTTCATGATCAAAATCCTTTAAATCCCTTTGTATAGAAAATAAATCCCAAGGGGTAATACGAAACATCAAACGTTGAGACAAAAGAGAAATCTCAGCTTCGGTCAAAACACTTTCCGACAAATTAACGACTGCATTATCACTAACAAATTTCGATACCTCTTGTCCCTGGTTTAGTTCAACTCCATTGTTTGCTTCCATACAAATTTCTTCTACCATCGAATCTTCTTCACTATTCTTCATTTTGTGTATTTCATTAATTAAAGTGTCCAGCATATCTTCCCCATTACCTTCAATATTGCCCGTGTCTCATTTCGGCTCGTGTCCATCCGCACCTTCTTACCCCAATACCAAATTTATTTCCGTCGTTTTCTTTGTTGCTCGTTAAAATTCATCGCCGACACAATAACCACAATAACATTTCTCAACCTTCCAACCGTGTCCTTTGACGAACACCGCCTCATACTAACATCCGACTGTTTCTTCACTTCCGCGTCCAACCCATTCATCCATTCATCTGCCATCACACCTCTTCTTTCCCTCAAATGCATTACTCCCAATTCAAAATCCCTCATCGCATCCCCACTTAACCTCGTGGTCTCAACCTTCAGTAAATCCAAAATCCGACGCTCATTCTCACGCTCATTCTTGGCTTTTTCCTAGGTGTCACTTTAGTCGCCAAACTTCTGTAAACTTCTTCGTGATTTTTACGGTGTGTCGTCTTTCAATTGTAAACATTATTCCTCACTCGCTCAGAATAACTAGAAATACGTGTACTCAACAACCCCTCCCCTCTTACTATTGAAGCTTTTATGAAAATACAGTGTAACCCATTCATTTCCCAGGCCAAACTAAATAGTGGACACTCTGAGAGACTTTATTTATTTCCTGTCGGGCTGAAAATCATCCAAAATTGAACCACCTCTTTGTTCTATTGATATAACCATAACTGTTGCGAAAGCTATACATTTTCTGAAAGCCCAAGAAACCGGCTTTTACCAATGCTTTTAAATTTTCCGAACAAGACACATTATGTTAATATAACTTAGCGTTAATTATCATAAATCAGGTTGAAAAACTTTCATTTTTCATGAAATCAAATCAAACTTGTCTTGTGAGTGGATCTCATGTGCCTGGCGCTTGTCGAGTTTCAATTTTTAATCTTGCGTTATCGTGTGCCGTGTTTTTCGATTCACGACTTCACCCGTCTTATACGACCGATTTTGACTGGGTCAGACAGGAAAGATTTAAACTATAAAGCTTGTGTTGTCTGAATTTCATAAGGCATATAAAAGTTACTAAATAGCCAGAATTGTTCAATTGAACAAAACAGTGTGAAAGTGTACTGGTATACCACTCGTGTTTGCTTACTTTCCCTGTCGTCAAATTTATAAAACCAATTCAACCATAGGTGACTTCTCTTCTTTAGTGAAGGTGAATTCGAACAGGGCAGCTACTTGGCTCCTTTCACATGTGCTGAGATGGGTTTTATGTATTTGGATAATGGAGACCTCGTGAACGGCAAGAATTATCTGGAAATGACCAGGTGAGTTAACATCAAATTGTAATAAATTTCTCACTCCGAATCTAAACGTCCAACTTTTGTGCGTAGCGGATACAATTAAAATTAAAATCGCCGGCAAAGTTAGAATATTAGGGAACTTAAGCAAACTATAGAACAACAGCGTAAATAAACATTTTAAATGCTGGTACTTAGAAATACGACAACTGACTACATATTGCATTATAAAAGTGTAGAATGACAGCCTGTGTAGCGGCGCAAAGGGGCTGCGGGTTGGGTCGGCTGGGCATTGGTGCAGTATTGGGGGCGGGAATGGGGCGAGGAGGAGGGTAGATTGCAGTAGTCCCATTGTCTTGGCGTTTTCCGTCTCCCGTCATACGCCATTAGTACTTGTCAAAATTCGTCCAATCGTGAAGGTTGAAAAATTAGCGCTGGCAATATATCATCTAAGTTCTCTAGATGTTCCACTATAGAGAGCAAGCAGCAAGTCCCATGGACGAAACTTCTAATATCTGATCTTGAATCAATGCTATTTAGCGGAGAAATCACAAGGACAAAACCAAATCCTTCTTGACTTAATTTCTCCCTTATCTTCTGCATGAGAACGAAGGCTTTACAAACAATCAATCTTTTCCCGAAACCAGTTGATAAAACGATCACTAAATCTTTGCCAGAGAAAAGCTGGCGCAGAGACATCTGTTCTTCTTTGAAAGAAAAGTAAAAACCAACATTCTCCCTAAAAATTGAAATAACATCGACACGACTCAAACTTATCCTCCGCCATTTTGAAAAGTACGTTTTTCGATCAGCGACCTCTCATCCATGAATAGGAAATTTCCGTTCTATCAGAGAACGAAGAAAACGCCGAGAAAATGGGACCACTGCAGGGTGTTCCCTCTCCGCTCCTCGCCCTACCCCCAATCTCGCCCCAATCCCCTTAGACGACTATTATTCATTTCGCATGAGAAGTCGTTGAAAGTTTTAAATCCCTTAATACGTCTTAAGTACGACTTCGATTGTGTGTATATACATGTAATTTAATTCACTTTCTCACATTGTATAGCAAAAACTACCATGGATACCTTCTGGAAAACCGCCTGCGCTTTAGGATTCACGGAGCGTTGCAGGACATCAGCTGTGATAAATACAAAATACCTGCATATTTTCCCGTTGACCTACCCGACCATAAATCAGAATCGATGCTCAAATGCTTGGAAACTGCTGACGGTGAAAAAATAACCAATCAATCGGCTAGCAAGACGATTGCGAGTTTTAAAGAAACTTCAGTATAATTATTATTTTCTTACGCATAATATATAAATACTGTAGACCAACTTACATTATGCGTAATGACCATTCGTATGGGTATTGTATTCAGCTTTATTAATGTATATATATTTATTAAATCTTCTTGAATCGCTACCAGTCACTTTTTTATTAGATAATACTAAAAGGAGTGGGACATGGTGGGACATTGCTTTTAATAATACTGCAGCTGTTCTGTGAATGGTATATACACGAAGACCAATAATTTAGTGTTTATAAAACGAAATGTTTTTCAGCTGGGTTTAATATAGTATTTTATGCTCCGAACAACGTGAGCTTATTTTTAGCGTAAAAGCTTATTTTGAATTAAAAAGCTTATTTTGACTTCTAAATCGGGCAATTTTTTAAAATAAGGCGTCCGGTGGCCTTGAACCAAGTTAGGTATTTATACTGGGCTACATCACGTGAAAAGCTATAAATTACAAATGATAGAAATAGTATATTTTACAAATTTAAATATTCATCATTGAGAGCCATATATAGGTATGTGTATGTCTATATAACTATATTATATAGACAATTTACTACTCGGGTTACTGTGGTAGCACCAACTCAGAGAAAGACGTTTCCAGATATGCAACAAAGTCTTCAACAAGGCCTTTTACGGTTTTACCCAATTCACGACTGCACCATCCCATTCCACCGACGAGGTCCAGTGACCATGATCGCTTACTGTACTTCGTAATAGTGATAGACCATCTTTATTTAACTGTCGTATTGAGCGCTTTAAGCGCAGATTTATTCCCATTATGTGCAGCATAGGGACCATGCAAGCGTTTAGAGCCCTTGCTCACCATATCGTTAATATTGTGCGACTGGACATTCTCAAGTGCTATGTTATTGATTGTCAAAGAAGTAAGGGTGATTTGCTTGCGAGGAAAACAGATGGTGAATCTTTGCATTTCGTGGAATTTAGATTTATGTCATTTGCTGCAGCCCAAAGGCAAAGGTTGATATAATCAAGCTCCAATTGGATTACTTGGAACCCGGAAATTTTGCAAAAAGACATTTTGTCGAAAGACATTTTGCCGGACGGACTATTTGCCGAACGGACTATTTGCCGAACGTAGTAAAAAAGTAGAGTGCTGCGTAGACAATGTTTTGGATATATAGCAAAGTGAAAAGGTGGTGAACTGCCGACATTTTTAGTGACGACATACTGACGTTTCTAGCGGAGCCCTTCATCAGAGTAAGACAAGATGAAATAAAATAAATAGGGCTTATATATATGCCAAAAGGGAGATAAACATGCACGGAGATAAACAAACTAATAATTAATGATATGCGAAAAGTTAAATAATTTGCTATTTTACAGTCGATCAGTAAACAGATGTTGATTGCCGTTTGCGGTTATCATTACCACCTGAGATGGGAAGAATGGCACAGACTTTCATGTCTGAAACGACCAAGTGGGCTACAGGTTTGTCAACAACATTGTTCCTCACGGAACGAAGATGTTCAGCAAACCTGTCTGAGAGGCGTCGCCCAGTAAAAACTGTAAAAATAGCAAATGATTTAACTTTTCGCATCTCATGATGATTAATTATTATTTTGTTTATCTCCCATGCATTTGATTGGCTACTTTCTACTTGTGACACCCTTTTGGTACTGTATATAAGCCATATAACATATTTATTTTATTTCATCTCGTCGTCTTATACTGATGAAGGGCTTCTCTCGAAACGTCAGTATTTCGTTACCAAAAATCTTAGCGGATTATTTTCTGAACTGACAATTTACTGAACTGTTTTCCGCCATTTCTACCAAGATTAAGAAGAGGAAATAACAATTGTTTATTTATACGTTTTACTAAATATTTAAAAGTATATTATGTAGTTTCACAAACTATATATGAAAAAAGTCGTTCTCGTACGTGTCATAGTCTCTGACAATTTTTTAAAATTTTTGATTCACTTTGGTGTGGTGGCAGAGGTATGCGTGTAGACACTTGCTCAAGGAGAAGTTCACTCTCCGTCGTTCGCATCTCTTCCAGTAAGACGTATCACCTTTCTTTTTGTCAAGGACGAAACCTTGACAAAAAACGGGGAAAAAAACGGAAAAACGGGGGGGGAAAAAGGAAAAAAACAAACGAAAAAACGAAACCTTCAAAAAACTAGAGTGCTAAATGGGGTAATGGTAATTTTTGTTCTTCCAAAGCTCATCAATTTTTGTTCTTCCATTGCTCAAGACTTGCGTCCTCATCAGTGTCGGACAATGTCAAAAAGGTTTCCCATTACCTATCAAGGCCCTTTACTCTGGAATTCATTGGAAGAAAGTTTTAAAAATTTGGGAAGTTTAAAGTAATTATTTTAGAGGCTTCTACCAGCGTCTGATGTTGCGCGGTCTATTTTATCTAAACTGTATACGTCCCGTAGCTTAGGGCCTGTTTATATGATCCCGGTATACCGGGATCTCGGCTTGTATATAATTTACTGTTATTTTCGCAGTTGCGTTTATATGGAGACCGGGACATCCCGCCTGACCGGGATCCCGGTTGAAGCAACCGAGATCCTGGTACACCGGGACAGATTTTTTCCATATAAACGCAACATCCCGGTATACACCGGGATGAAGTGAATTGAAATTAAAAACGTCGTCTGACTAGGTAAAATATCCAAAAAAGTGGTAAAATATCAAAAAAATAATGAAAAAAAACATTAGTTGGGATGCTTTTATGCGAATAAAATTACAGTTTTTGTTTCATTGAGAAGTTATTATCAACATTTTCACGCATCCCGGTCACGCGGGACATCCCGGTGTACCGAGATCATATAAACACGGGATGAAAACGTCTCAGGCAACCGGGACATCCCGGTATACCGGGATCATATAAACAGGCCCTAACTAGTAATTATTTTCCTAACTATACTGCATGCCTATTCTAATTAACTTGAAATAACAAAACTTTACTAAATTGAAACTCTCGAACCGCCAAATTATAATTTGTTAACAATCTTACTTGTAACAACTGAGGAAGCCTAAAAGGTTACAAGCTTCGGCTTCTTTTTTTAGGCTTCCTTGTCACTATAATATATTCTATACTATTTAGTTTTTTCTCTTTCAATTCTTGTATATCGTGACAAATCAAATAAAATTCAATAATTTAAAAGGTACCAAACTCAGTGGGTCTGCAAAAAACGAGAATAAGACCTGATGAATAAGCTGTCCCGTGAATCTGTCCCGTGAGGAAATAGCCATCAATGCTGCCTTTCTCGAGCCCTTGCAAAAATACGAACCACTTGATTCTGATGCCGCACGTTTGCTTGTGGACGAAAACGATTAATTCCTTGAAGTTCCAGTTACCGTGTTTATACCAACCTATCAAATTTGAACAGAAATAAAACCGCTGGACCAGACGGTTCTAAAAGAATATGCAATTATTTTAGCCGAACCTGTCGCTAACATTTTGAATTCGCCTACAGAGAAGAATATTAATTTTTACACAACTTTCTTTTCTTTGTTGACTTTTGGTAGAACTTAAAAAGTCAGCCGTTTTATTTTTTTTTGTATCGTGAGCGGGCGGAATCCTAGCCTTTCCTGCAACCTGATTGGCTGCAGCACGGTCACGGAATCCTAAATGTTAAAATTTTTTATCGTGATTTTTGCTTCGTTATTAACTGGAAAATGGAAAACTAATACAGCCATTTGATTCAACTTTCCTTATCCAAATAATGCAGTTTTACCGAACTAAAGTAACTCAAGTCTTTTACTTTGTATAATAAAAAAATTAATATGTTATTTACCGTTTTTGGTCGGTCCGGATAGAGAAATATTTGCCCCAGGTCTCAAAAACGCCTCCCAACCGGTAAATAATAACCTAGTCTCCACCTAGTTAATGTAGGTCTACATTGGCAACGTGTAGCTGTTAATGTACGATGTCTACATTAACTCAACTCGCGCTAAAATAACGATAGTTAGCGCATGCGTTTAACTCTTTCCCGACAGGCTGGAAAACATCAAAAATTGAGCCACCTCGTTGTTCTATTGATATCTCTTGAAATAACCATAACTGTTGCGAAAGCTATACATTTTCTGGAAGCCCAATAAACCGGCTTTTACTTGTGCTTTTAAATTTCCCGAACAAAACACATCATGTTAATATAAATTAGCATTAATTATCATAAATCAGGTTGCAAAAATTTACATTTTTCTAGAAAAGGCCATCTTGCACGCCCGCGTAGCATCTTGAAAACTCAAAATGCCACCAATCGCAGAGTTGTTTATGAAATCAAATCAAACTTGGCGTGTGCGTGGATCTCATGTTCTTGGCGCTTGTCGAATTTCAATTTTTAATCTTGCGTTACCGTGTGTGCTGTGTTTTTCGATTGACGACTTTGCGGGTCTTCTACGACCCATTGTGACTGGGCCGGTCAGGAAAGAGTTAACAGTCAATTTCTAATCCCAGTGGATGTGGTGCGGGTTAGGGATGGCTAGAAAACCCGGGGGGTTAGGGTTAGAAAACTCGTTAGGCGGGGGGTTAGGGTTAGGATCTTTGTTGTTTTGGGGTTAGCGATTATTTGTTAATGTAGACATCATACATTCACAGCTACACGTTACCAATGTAGACTGTCTACATTAACTAGATGGAGACTGGGTTGATAACATTTATATTTTATCAGAATGGAAGGCTAGCTGTCGCTGAAGGTATAAAGCCGGTTTTCCACTAGGCGCGGTTTTTCGCGCGAAGCGACTTTTTCTTTTGTCTTATAAGCTCTCGGCTGGAACTAATTAGAAATCTTAAATAAATTTCAAGATTAACGTACGGTAACTGTTTCTTCTGAAAATAAAGGGTGTATTTATCGATTTTAGGAAGCTAATTCATTGGTTGTAGGGGCAACGCGTTTGTTTACACCTTTATTTTTTGTCCGAACAGTGACAAATTGTTAAACACATTACTCGTTTATCTGGGTTTTCCTGTGTCATACAGCAAAGAAAGACTGGAGGGGGGGGGGGGGGGGGGGGGGGGGGGGGGTTAGGGGCTCATTTCAAAGTGAGTTTTCTCTGTTTTCCTTAATTTTTATTTTAAACTTCTTTAATTGTTTATTATGGCAAAGCATATAGTACTGCATGTAAGGCGCAAAAAGAGAAGATTCTATGATGATACAGGAAATGGAAGAGAAGAAAGGAAGAAGGACACCATCGTCGATGCAGAAGCTTGTGGTTCAAGAACAACAAGCCCTAATGAATCAAAGGCTCCTGTATGTAAATCTG
This sequence comes from Chrysogorgia sp. JL179-B06, assembly GCA_035772405.1. Taxonomy (NCBI): domain Eukaryota; kingdom Metazoa; phylum Cnidaria; class Anthozoa; order Scleralcyonacea; family Chrysogorgiidae; genus Chrysogorgia; species Chrysogorgia sp. JL179-B06. Next base: position 68,292 of record JAYKKM010000135.1, read on the forward strand.
TTTCCTCCTCTAAATCAGCTGCTTGGTTTAGAGACAGTTCAGGAAGACTCAACGTCAAGTCGCCAACCAAAGTCTCGATACAGGTTCTGTGATACGAACATTCTTGGTAATGCTTTGTTCATCGGACCACCACTCAGGGTCTTAAAATAATTGAGGAGAAGGTGCTGCCTTTGCAACAACACCAGCAAATGGTAAGACTTTCGGGTCTTCTCGGAAAATGACCTTAAATCGTAGGCCCTCGGAATCCCTATCAGTTGGGTTTTCCGTTCACCTAAGAGTGATAAACTGAATAGTCGAACGCTTAAAACATGAGCCTCTGGCTCTGATAAATAGGGCAACCTTATCCTGCGTGATCGACTATAAATAAATCATACTCAAAAATCATACTCAATCATCGCTGAGTTGTATTGACTGTGGAAACTTCAGTGTGAGCCGTGAGGCTTATGGAAAACCATTTGGCTGCAAAGGGCTGTACATCCAGTCTTAAACTTTTGTGTGAACATTGCGGTTGGAAACAAGAGTTTTATTCATAAAAAAGCAAGCCAAAATCTTCGAAGTGAATAGGCTTTTTAGTATCTATTCAATGCGATCATTAGGCAAAGGGCATAGTGGGGCAAAGAAATTTTGCACACTGATGAACATACCACCACGTGCTACCAAAGAAGCTTATTGGAAAATATCCAAGACACTTGCAAAGCATATTAAAAACATTGCCAAGGAAAGTATGGTAGAAGTGCCAATAAAATAAAAAATGCCGGAAGTGCTGAAGAAAACGAAGTGGTCAACTGTGGAGTATCCTTTGATGGCACTTGACAGAGACGTGGAGTGTCGAAACGTCATGGACAGTAACTTTTAAAGTTACGTTATAAAAACGTAAACATTTTAAGCCGGAGTAGTGTCAAACTGTCTGACATGATTTATCATCTGATTGCGCTGTGAAATTATTACGAGAAAAATACAATCATATTGTCACAAGAACGTCGACTTGTTAACATCTGAGTCCGTGTTTCTATAAGTTAACGCTGGGGCAGTAAAAGAAGGAATATTGACAGTACCTTGTTAATGTTGACCACTGGCATTTCCCTTTTCGTGTGAAGCCGAAGAGGCGCTTAACCGTTGGGGCTCGAGATGTTTCCATCGCCTGGGTGAGGAAGGGAAGAGCGTTGCCTCGTTGTTCCAGAAGGCGTACTTAACCCAGAGAGTAGAGTGGGGTCGTATGTTGTTGAACCACTTCGGCGCGCATCGCCACAGATGGCTAGTTTTGCGACATAACCGGCTGAGTGAGAATTTGTTGGACGGATGTAATAAACTCCGGAGAACTCCAGTGTGGCGCTTGGGTCGCACTTCCTGTTGCTCCTCTTCTTACCGCTTGATTCAGACATCATGCAGGTTTTACATTGAATTTTCGTGCGATTACTGCGATAAATTGTTCGATAACTCGTGCGTTGCGAGAGCGTAAAGTGAGCTTGGCCAGGTGTCTTTTCTTGTCAACATGTTTGCTACCGCCACATTCCAGCCTTTATTAGAGTCCAGTGCCACCTCCGATGCGCGTTCCTGTGGTGTTTAACATCGGTCATTACATAATCCATTTATAATAGTAAGATCAACCGAAACGACGTCAAAAGATACCATTAATCAAAATGGAGAACTCGCAAGATCATATTCGGTTCGCAAATTCCGTATAAAGTGATGACACTGACCTATGCGTAATCTATAAGGAAAGAGAAACCAGTATTTTCTATGAGCTTATACCCTTTCGCATACATTTCTCACAGGAGGTTTAAACCTCAAGCTCATGGGCAATTCCTTATTCTCCTTAAATCGATGATTGAAATGAAGATAGCAACGATAATGCCTCTGACTAATAGCGCGATGACGAATTCGGCTTCGGCAAAATACCCTGCCCGTGTCAAACATCGACACGAGTGGAATCCTTTCCAGCATTGAGAGCCCCTTTTTATTAGGGCCTGGGCATACACCAATTCCTGCCAAAATCGTCGGTAAGATTTTGACGGGCAATTTCAGGTTGATTTGGCTGACCTCGACGATCAAGCCCAACAGCAACACGAGTTTGCTGTGACGGGTCCCTTCATTATCCTTACTCTATCAAACCGCGGAAAGAGCCGAAGAGAAATCTTACTACGTGGGTAGAATGTTTTGTGAGTTATTTGACTGTATAGTCACAGACTCACAGCATATGCGCCGTGCACTGATCGCGCGACCTTCTACCATACATGTCACTTGTTCTACACACAGCTCGCCGCTGTGGTGGCAGCGCCTGGCTACACATTACGACAAGATGCCGCAGCTACCGGTCTGATAGATTGGAGCGTCGTGAAAGCCAATATCTACAATTACCACACGGCTGGCGCGAGTATGGCGAGTACCAACCTTGGTCAAATTTCCTTTCGTAAAACCGGTCGAGAACCAGTCAGCGTCGCTAGAAAACCCAAGATATGTCGCTCGTGAAACGGCAGGGCCAGCGCCATCTGTAATTACCAACACATGTGGATTTCAATGGATGTGCCGGAGCACATCGCCGCATTGCCTCCCCTCGGGGGCAAGATATCTATCGACAAGAAAGTCACCGGCCTAGATCACCACGTCAAAGCCAGGCCGCAGTACATCTAAGCGATAAACGTATACTGCAGTAGCAAGCCTCGCAAGAAAGCACAGACTTATAACTTTGTTCCTGTTACTCCACATGTATCTTCGGTTTCGCCATTAATGTTAAACAATTTGCACTGGAATTACTCGCACTACTTACCACACACTGACTACCAAATTTCGGTTTTTCCTTATTTTTTAACAAGTCGACGAACGGGCATCTTCCTGTACCGCACATACAATGGACACAGACTATCGTCATAGAAACATCAAGGTTATTTTCTCGGGAAGCTTTACAAGAACAAAAACCCTAACCATAACCCAAATAAAAACTCTACTGTATGGTCCTAACCCCGAAATAAAGGAATACTACTATAAAGGAATAATACTAATAAAGGAATAATACTATGAAGTAGCAGCTGGCGAATGTCAACTGCATTTCTGCTTTGACTAACCCGAAAATTATGTATGTGCTTAATCCGTAATTGCTGAAAGAAAAATTCATTTTCACGTCGGAAATGTTAGGAGAGTGAATTACGCGAATCTTTGCATTGGAAGCTTTGCATTGGGTAAGGTTTCTAAGCGCCCGCGATGTCAACATTGTCGATCTCAAGTCGGCGCTCACAAGGCACGATTTTCTGGTAGTTTGTCGTCGCTGGATGTTTGCTTTCAAGCAGTAGCTGATTGATGTTTTTGATCTATAACTATTGATAATCTTTTCCCAAATGTAGAGAATTGAATAGACAGCGATTTTATAGATAAAATTTTAAAACGAATTTTTGTCACGTTGCAATTCTTCGGTGTCTTGTTCCAAATGGGCTGGCAATCGAGAACTCGTTTGACGAGTTCTTCGAGTTATACATAAATGATTTTCAACTTTATTTAACCCAGTATGCTTCGAAATTACATAGACAAAAGTGACATTGTGAAAAATGTCACGATATATGCGGTGTAGTTTGGCACAAAGTCTTCTTATATCGCGGCACTTCTTATAATGCCGTTGTGAAATTGACAAACACGCGTCTTGTCACGAGTCGACTAACCATTTTGTACAAGTTCTTTTGCAGCGTGTAGAGGTGCTATATGACATTTAACTGCTGGATAGTTCAGCATGCGTGACATGAAAATAACTTTCGAATTTCGATTCTGAAAGCCGTTGAAAATCTCTTGTTTGTAATGGCGTCGAGTCGCCTACAAAGTCTACAATAGACTAAAGTTTGCCGAGTTACCCAGGGAAAAGTAGAAGCAGTAAGGACCCCAGATCATTTCATATAACTTTGGGTATATTCGAGAATAGTGACATGAAACAATTATGCGAATACATTAATCCGTTTAGCGCATAAAACAATTTTATTATAAAAAATCGAATAGCTCCAGGTTCAGATTGTACCTTGAGCTGGCTCCAGGAGCTAACTGTCTTACGGTGGAAGGATGTAAAGATTCCGGCTTTTAAAGATTCCGGCTTTTAAAGATTCCTGCTTTTAATGATTCCGGCTTTTAAATATTCCGGCTTTTAAAGATTCCGGCTTTTAAATATTCCGGCTTTTAAAGATTCCGGCTTTTAAAGATCTCCGGCTTTTAAAGATTCCGGCTTTTAAAGATTCCCCCTTTTAAAGATTCCCCTTTTAAAGATTCCCCCTTTTAAAGATTCCCCCTTTTAAAGATTACCCTTTTAAAGATCTCCGGCTTTTAAAGATTCCCCTTTTAAAGATTCCGTCTTTTAAAGATTCCCCTTTTAAAGATTCCCCCTTTTAAAGATTCCCCTTTTAAAGATTCCCCCTTTTAAAGATTCCCCCTTTTAAAGATTCCCCCTTTTAAAGATTCCCCTTTTAAAGATTCCCCCTTTTAAAGATCTCCGCCTTTTAAAGATTCCCCCTTTTAAAGATTCCGGCTTTTAAAGATCTCCGGCTTTTAAAGATTCCCCCTTTTAAAGATTCCGGCTTTTAAAGATTCCGGCTTTTAAAGATTCCGGCTTTTAAAGATTCCCCCTTTTAAAGATTCCGGCTTTTAAAGATTCCGGCTTTTAAAGATTCCGGCTTTTAAAGATTCCCCCTTTTAAAGATTCCGGCTTTTAAAGATTCCCTCTTAAAGATTCCGGCTTTCAAAGATTCCGGCTTTTAAAGATTCCCCCTTTTAAAGATTCCCCCTTTTAAAGATTCCCCCTTTTAAAGATTCCCCCTTTTAAAGATTCCCCCTTTTAAAGATTCCCCCTTTTAAAGATTCCCTTTTAAAGATTCACCCTTTTAAAGATCTCCGGCTTTTAAAGATTCCCCCTTTTTAAGATTCCCCCTTTTAAAGATTCCGGCTCTTAAAGATTCCGGCTTTTAAAGATTCCGGCTTTTAAAGATTCCCTCTTTTAAAGATTCCGGCTTTTAAAGATTCCAGCTTTTAAAGATTCCGGCTTTTAAAGATTGCGGCTTTTAAAGATCTCCGGCTTTTAAAGATTCCGGCTTTTAATGATTCCGGCTTTTAAATATTCCGGTTTTTAAAGATTCCTGCTTTTAATGATTCCGGCTTTTAAATATTCCGGCTTTTAAAGATTCCGGCTTTTAAAGATCTCCGGCTTTTAAAGATTCCGGCTTTTAAAGATTCCCCCTTTTAAAGATTCCCCTTTTAAAGATTCCCCCTTTTAAAGATTCCCCCTTTCAAAGATTCCCCTTTTAAAGATCTCCGTCTTTTAAAGATTCCCCTTTTAAAGATACCGTCTTTTAAAGATTCCCCTTTTAAAGATTCCCCCTTTTAAAGATTCCCCTTTTGAAGATTCCCCTTTTAAAGATTCCCCCTTTTAAAGATTTCCCCTTTTAAAGATTCCCCTTTTAAAGATTTCCGTCTTTTAAAGATTCCCCTTTTAAAGATTCCGTCTTTTAAAGATTCCCCTTTTAAAGATTCCCCCTTTTAAACATTCCCCCTTTTAAACATTCCCCCTTTTAAAGATTCCCCTTTTAAAGATTCCCCCTTTTAAAGATCTCCGACTTTTAAAGATTCCCCCTTTTAAAGATTCCGGCTCTTAAAGATTCCGGCTTTTAAAGATTCCGGCTTTTAAAGATTCCCTCTTTTAAAGATTCCGGCTTTTAAAGATTCCAGCTTTTAAAGATTCCGGCTTTTAAAGATTGCGGCTTTTAAAGATCTCCGGCTTTTAAAGATTCCGGCTTTTAAAGATTCCGGCTTTTAAAGATTCCGGCTTTTAAAGATTGCGGCTTTTAAAGATCTCCGGCTTTTAAAGATTCCGGCTTTTAATGATTCCGGCTTTTAAATATTCCGGCTTTTAAAGATTCCTGCTTTTAATGATTCCGGCTTTTAAATATTCCGGCTTTTAAAGATTCCGGCTTTTAAAGATCTCCGGCTTTTAAAGATTCCGGCTTTTAAAGATTCCCCCTTTTAAAGATTCCCCTTTTAAAGATTCCCCCTTTTAAAGATTCCCCCTTTTAAAGATTCCCCTTTTAAAGATCTCCGGCTTTTAAAGATTCCCCTTTTAAAGATTCCGTCTTTTAAAGATTCCCCTTTTAAAGATTCCCCCTTTTAAAGATTCCCCTTTTAAAGATTCCCCTTTTAAAGATTCCCCCTTTTAAAGATTCCCCCTTTTAAAGATTCCCCCTTTTAAAGATTCCCCCTTTTAAAGATCTCCGTCTTTTAAAGATTCCCCCTTTTAAAGATTCCCCCTTTTAAAGATTCCCCTTTTAAAGATCTCCGGCTTTTAAAGATTCCCCTTTTAAAGATTCCGTCTTTTAAAGATTCCCCTTTTAAAGATTCCCCCTTTTAAAGATTCCCCTTTTAAAGATTCCCCCTTTTAAAGATTCCCCCTTTTAAAGATTCCCCTTTTAAAGATCTCCGTCTTTTAAAGATTCCCCCTTTTAAAGATTCCCCTTTTAAAGATTCCCCCTTTTAAAGATTCCCCTTTTAAAGATTCCCCCTTTTAAAGATTCCCCCTTTTAAAGATTCCCCTTTTAAAGATTCCCCTTTTAAAGATCTCCGTCTTTTAAAGATTCCCCCTTTTAAAGATTCCCCTTTTAAAGATTCCCCCTTTTAAAGATTCCCCTTTTAAAGATTCCGGCTTTTAAAGATTCCAGCTTTTAAAGATTCCGGCTTTTAAAGATTGCGGCTTTTAAAGATCTCCGGCTTTTAAAGATTCCGGCTTTTAAAGATTCCGGCTTTTAAAGATTCCGGCTTTTAAAGATTGCGGCTTTTAAAGATCTCCGGCTTTTAAAGATTCCGGCTTTTAATGATTCCGGCTTTTAAATATTCCGGCTTTTAAAGATTCCTGCTTTTAATGATTCCGGCTTTTAAATATTCCGGCTTTTAAAGATTCCGGCTTTTAAAGATTCCGGCTTTTAAAGATTCCGGCTTTTAAAGATTCCCCCTTTTAAAGATTCCCCTTTTAAAGATTCCCCCTTTTAAAGATTCCCCCTTTTAAAGATTCCCCTTTTAAAGATCTCCGGCTTTTAAAGATTCCCCTTTTAAAGATTCCGTCTTTTAAAGATTCCCCTTTTAAAGATTCCCCCTTTTAAAGATTCCCCTTTTAAAGATTCCCCCTTTTAAAGATTCCCCTTTTAAAGATCTCCGTCTTTTAAAGATTCCCCCTTTTAAAGATTCCCCTTTTAAAGATTCCCCCTTTTAAAGATTCCCCTTTTAAAGATTCCCCCTTTTAAAGATTCCCCCTTTTAAAGATTCCCCTTTTAAAGATTCCCCTTTTAAAGATCTCCGTCTTTTAAAGATTCCCCCTTTTAAAGATTCCCCTTTTAAAGATTCCCCCTTTTAAAGATTCCCCTTTTAAAGATTCCCCCTTTTAAAGATTCCCCTTTTAAAGATTCCCCCTTTTAAAGATTCCCCTTTTAAAGATCTCCGTCTTTTAAAGATTCCCCCTTTTAAAGATTCCCCTTTTAAAGATTCCCCCTTTTAAAGATTCCCCTTTTAAAGATTCCCCCTTTTAAAGATTCCCCTTTTAAAGATTCCCCTTTTAAAGATCTCCGTCTTTTAAAGATTCCCCCTTTTAAAGATTCCCCTTTTAAAGATTCCCCCTTTTAAAGATTCCCCTTTTAAAGATTCCCCCTTTTAAAGATTCCCCCTTTTAAAGATTCCCCCTTTTAAAGATCTCCGCCTTTTAAAGATTCCCCCTTTTAAAGATTCCGGCTTTTAAAGATTCCGTCTTTTAAAGATTCTCCTTTTAAAGATTCCCCCTTTTAAAGATTCCCCTTTTAAAGATTCCCCCTTTTAAAGATTCCCCCTTTTAAAGATTCCCCCTTTTAAAGATTCCCCCTTTTAAAGATTCCCCCTTTTACAGATTCCCCCTTTTAAAGATTCCGGCTTTTAAAGATTCCGTCTTTTAAAGATTCCCCTTTTAAAGATTCCCCCTTTTAAAGATTCCCCTTTTAAAGATTCCCTTTTAAAGATTCCCCCTTTTAAAGATCTCCGGCTTTTAAAGATTCCCCCTTTTTAAGATTCCCCCTTTTAAAGATTCCGGCTCTTAAAGATTCCGGCTTTTAAAGATTCCGGCTTTTAAAGATTCCCTCTTTTAATATTCCGGCTTTTAAAGATTGCGGCTTTTAAAGATCTCCGGCTTTTAAAGATTCCGGCTTTTAAAGATTCCGGCTTTTAAAGATCCGTTCCGTTCCTCGATTCCCCATTCCTCGGTCAACACTTCAAATTCCCCGTTCCTCGGAGAATCTTCAAAGACATAGAAATGGTTCGAATGGAACAAGTCAGGAATCTGTTTTGTCGAGAAAGGTTTTCTGCCTTTATTTATCACACTATTTTAACGAAGAGCATATAGATACATGTAAATCAAGAGTGTTCAAGTAGCTTCGGTTTTGACTAAAAATCCCAACACCGAGGAAGGTACGCTTTCAAATTTGTCAGCAATGTTATAAAGTTATGATGTTCATGTATGTTTGTCCTGACTTATTCATTGTACGTATTATATATCGTATCATATCGTTTATAGGTAGTCTATAGGTGGTTTTCTCTAGTAAATTCAAAAATATAAGCAGGTAGCTCGTTGAAGTTTGCTTGAATATTTTTGCTTTCTCGTTGGACTTCTCGTATTAGGATGACAATTTTATATAAAATGTCATGTCCATTAGTATTATTTATATAAAGAATACTAATGATGGTAAACTACATTCAACCCCGCATTTCCTTGGGACAAATTTCAAAACCACCCCCAGGTTTTCAAGCATGACGTGTTGATTTGCTTCACGTCATTGGATTACTTGCTTATGAATTATTAATGAGTTTTTGAATAACATTTGCAAGTCATCCTCTCTCTAGCTATAGGAAACATTGATAGAATTAGACAAACTACAGCGTCTCTTGAACATTGCTGCTAGACTTGTGTCGAAATTGAAGAAATCAAGAAATTACACCTATACTTTATGACTTGCACATTATTTTTTTCCGGTCCGTATCCTACCAAATCCCGCTTTCTGATTGGCTAACGAGCGGTCCGTATGAGAGCGTACGGACCGCGCGAGTTTTAAATCCTCACGCGAAAAGTTTTTTAAATGTTTTAAAGGCCGCCATTTAAAAAATTCGTAAAAAATACAAAATGTACTCAAACGAAAGCGTACACAGTGACTGAATTCTATTATCCAACAGAAGACTTCACTGTTCTCTCGTAAAGTACAGACGTTTCTTTATCAACTTTTAATACTGCAGTTGAGGACAAAAACACAAAATATTAACAATATTGATACAATATTGAAACAATAAATAATTTGCCTAGTTTTTCATTTTTTGCAGTGTATCCTAATGATTTTCTAAAAAAACAACTGTCTAAAACCTGCAGTTACACCACCACGTACAAACTCTGAGAACGAAAGATCGGTGATGCGTTTTTCGGTTGTTCCGTATATGCAAGGGATTACGGTACCAATTAAAAGAATCTTAGGTATAGTTTCAACGTAAAAGTTGCTCAAAAACCTTTCCCGACGTTGGGTCATATATCTGCAAAACTTAAGGATCGTATTGCGAAGGAACAGAGGCAAGACGCTATTTATTCCATTCCGTGCAATGACTGTGATCAGGAGTATATCGGTCAGACTAAATGTCAGTTTCGTTCGCGTTTAAAAGAACTCCAAAAGGCTGTTTTCTTTATAAAAAAAGAAATTCTGCTTTTTAGGAGCACGCGTGCGTAACCAACTACGAGATTGCGTGGGAAAATTTGTCAGCGACATTCTGGACAGCACATCCTCCTACCTAGGATTTACAATACCTATAATTGTACAAGTGCCTAGAATTACCAATATAGTTATAAATTGTAGGATTCTAGAACCCAGTCCCAACAAAACACCAATCCTAAATGTCTTCCTTAATCCCCCGCCTTCGTTGTAACCCTACCCCCACCTGTGTACAGTACTACTCGATATACTGTATATAGTCATACAAATCAAATATCTAAAAAGGTTGGTATACTGCCGAAATATAGGTGTGTAAGTTGTCTAACGTTTTACGAGATTCATATTGCGAGTTGGCCCGGCCAGCGATGTTAATTTACTATTGACCATTCGACCTGATTTGTCTTTATCCGACCCGAGAGATCTGTCCTTGCGAAAGGTCTCACATTTGCTCCCAATTCCGGACCCATAGATTTGTTTTCTGTCAAAGAAGACACGGAAGCTTTCTTCCGTCGCGTCCTACACCTATACCATTAAGCCCGTTTTCCACTTCACCATTTCGCTCGCCGCTAGAGAAACATTTCGCCGATGACATAATTTTTTCCCGTTTTCATTGGTCGACAACTGAAAAAAATGATGTCATTTTCGAAATATGACAATTCCAATCTCAGAAAAGAGGAACTTTCAGCCTTAAAATTGTTGCGCTGTCGGAATGCATGACGTTGTCATCAACTCTGCGGACAAGGGAACCATTTTATTCAAGCCGGCGAATTACCTGCCTCTGCCAATCATTACTTACCACTGCGAGAACACCAGTGCTATATTTCCATCCCAAAATTTACAAGCCTAACACTTTCCCTGACAGGCCGATCGTTTCCGCTTGCAGCTGTTCAACCGAACACATATCCAGCTTTTTAGACAATGTTATATTTCCTTTGATTAAGAAGTTAGGTTAAGAAGTTACCTTCTTATATTAAAGATACAAAACAACATGCCCTACAGATTTTCGACCAAATCCGTTTCAATAGTTCTACCGCTACATAATTTGCATACCAGAACTTGTTCTTACCCTTAACAATTTTTCATTTGATGGCGAACATTCAACCTCGTACCCAGGGCATTTTGCCTCCACGGCGGAAGGTCGGCGAAAATGGCCCTGGGATCGGCTGGTCCATATAATGCGATTGGCTTGTCATAAAACGCAATTAATTCAGCCAAGTATAATTTATTCATCTAAATCTGAATGCTGTCTTTAAATTTTACAGCAAATTAGAAGTGATAGCTTTCGCCAAATTGGATATATGCTTCTTCATACCTTTTGTAAGAGATAACCATGGATGTATGGTGGATTATTAAGCTTGTTAGCTGCTTTTATGCCGACGAATGCTGACATCAACAACTCTGAAGAGCATTGAATATTTCTCAATTATTCAGGTCAACAAAGTAGACAAAGGCAATTATGGAACAAAAATCACAAAAGTTATCATATCTAAACACCCAGAAATTCTGGGTGTCATGTGACCAGCCGATCCCAGGGCCATTTTCGCCGACCTTCCACCGTGGAGGCAAAATGCCCTGGGAACGAGGTTGGGCGAACATTACCAACAAATAAGTGGTGTAGCTATGGGTACCAAGATGGGCCCTGTTGAACAACAAATCTTCGAACGTACACAGGAATAATCCCAGATTTCATTGGAAAATATATGGATTACTGTATAGGAAACTGTAACACGTGTAAACGTAGATAGATTCATAATTTCGTTAACGATTTCCATCCAGCGCTCAAGTTTACATGATAACGATAACCCATTAATCTCTTTTCGACGAAATAAAAATATTAGGGAAAATTTGGTTCACAGTGCCCTCAAACAAAATTCACCAACTCCAGCGGGCACCTTTTCTTGTTCCCTTCGGCATAGTTTTTCATTTTCTGTATATCCTGTAGTAAATGCTATTCCCTCAACATCGGTGAAACTGGTCGGCGACTTTCTCACAGATTTGCTGAACATCTTCGTTCCGTAAGGAACAATAGAGACCTTTAGATTGAGTACGAGTACGAGTACGAAGACAAACTTTTCTGCGCAGGGGAGAAACAACAATGGAAAAGAACCATGCGCAATGGTAAACTCGTCTTCGTACTCGTCCTCATCCTCAAATCTAAAGGTCTCAAATGATGTTGACAAACCCGTCGCCCGACATTTTAATAGCATCAACTTAATCATTCGATTTCCGGTGGAAATGTTGCCGTAAAAGACACCATTATGGTCTAAATGAAAGATTTTATTCTATTGATCTTTGTCTCACTTAATCGCCATGGGTATTTCTCCATCTCATTCAGTGTAGAAATACAAATCAAATATCTAAACGTTGGTGTACAGCCGAAATAGCGTGTAAGTCGTCCAACGTTTCGAGCGAAGGCCCTTTGTCAGAGAGTGAAACGAACGCAACCTGTAAAGTGAAATAATAATTGAGTGAAACTTTTATAGAATAAATAATCGCGTAAGACAAAAATAAGCCAATCAGCTGCGAGAAACAATAACAAATAATGAGATGTGAAAATAGGAGATGCGCTCAGCACAACACATTTTATGAATATCGTATTCTGGAGAGCCAATGGGAGATGGGCTCTCCAATGATTATTGCTGCCCCCTTGGGGAGGCAGCACACTATTCTTGGCGTCCCTGTGTTTAACTCGTACTCAGTCGATTGGCAGAGCTATGTATAGCTGGTGTTTGTTAGCAGTTACCATTTCCGGCCGCGCGGAATGAATAATGCATTGTTTTATTTACATATGACATTTAGACCTTCCTGACTTCGACTTCTGGTAAACAATATATTTAGAATGGTGACATCCCGCATGATTTCCGTATGTTATATGATCGTCTGATGCGTGGTTTAGATTGATATCGAGTGGAACACGGCAACAAACGACAGCGTCTTAATTCAAGGAGACACTATAACCTCAATGTTTGTGACAACGGTGACATCCCGCATTCCCGTTCGTTAGTTCGATTTGAAATATGACCGCTAGATAAGTCAGCAAATATTACAAACGTGAAGTTCGATTTGGCAAAAGTGTCGCATGAATGGAAAATTTATAACTTCGCGAATCGCGAGGATTGCTCGTTTCGAGTAAATGTTGTTCGAATTAGATTATGGCGTTCAAATGGTCATATTTAGCCCTTTAAGCGGTTGCTATTAATAGCTCAAAATGCAGACAAACACACCAAATTTGACTCACAAATGATTGTAAATGAGCTATTTTCTTTTGTTATGGCCGCAATAATTACGGGTAAATGCGGACAAACATGGGTACTGACGTCATCTCGACAAAGTGCTATTTTGACATTATAAACGTGCCATATGATTACCGTATGTTATTTTAATATTACAAGGCTATATGATCGCCTTTATCTGTGGTTTATATTATACATTCTATTTATTTGATCCTCCATGCTATAGAAAATTGCTGCTGGCATGCCTAATCCTGAACACTTCTACAGGCAACCTCCACTGCTCCTGTGTCAGTCCCGCATTTCACTTCTGATAAGAACTCCTAGTTTAAAGTAGAACTCGACTAGAAAAATGATGATTATTAAGAAAAGATGATTATTGCGGTCCCCTTTAGCAGCGCTTTATATTCTCTGTGTGATTTCGTTCATTCGTGAGGAATCAATATTAAGCGATATTTTTGACAGGACATTTTTAACGAACGTCGCAGGGCACCGCACTTTATAGCACTGTAACATATGGTAGTGATTAATAGGGATTAAGTAATGGGAGACGTTTATATATAGAGTGGATGACAGGTAACGACGGCTTGTATCGAGGAATAAAGTATAGGACAATCAGCGAGTATTTCGTCTTGTTTGGGTATATTACATTTGGTGCCGTGACCAGGAATGGCAACTTCGAGTCGTAGCGTAGCGCAGCGCTTCCCGAGATCTTTTCAGATGGGGATATTGTTTTATGGCTGCGAAAATTCGAGCTTTGTTCGACGGCGAACGACTGGAAAGATACCGACATGTTAAAAAGGTTACCGACGCTTTTGTCTGGTAAAGCTTTCGCAGTTTTTGAGCGTCTCGCAGCGGAGGCGAAAGAAGATTATAAAACCCTTACGAAAGCCTTAACGACGGCGTTTGGTGGAGATACAACGGGCAAACATATTGCAATGATGGCGTTTCGCAATCGAACGAGAAAGCCAGACGAAGACATCCAAGTGTTCGCCTACAATTTAGAGGCACTGTTAAGGCGCGCAATGCCGAACATCGAAAACGGAGACAGAGATGTCCTACTTCAGCAACAATTTATCGAAGGAGTAGAACTAAAAAAGGAACTGTTACAACGACCAAACATGTCCTATGAAGAAACGGTTGAGGTCGCCCAGCAACTAGATCTAGCGAGTCAAATTTCATCACACCAAACCGGGGGTCAAGTCAACCAGGCAAGTGCCAGCGATAATTGGCAGACAACAACGGCCAATCAGCCCTTGGTTACGCAGTTGATGGAAAATGTGGAAACACTTACCAGAAAGGTTAGTGAGTTATCTGTATCAGTCGCCAATGTCAACGCCATGTCAGCACGAAATTCTGCTCGGGGAAGACGGGGGCCTTGCTATCAATGTGGCAAGATGGGCCACATCGCCAACGAGTGTAGGGTACCGATACCGGAAGTCGACGAGCAAATTATCGACAACGCAGCGCCGAAAATTACTGTTTTGTATGCGGGCAAATCGGACATTTTGCGCGAGAATGCCGATTTAGATTCCAGTCCCCTGTCGTTGGTCAACCGCGTCAGGGAAACGACAAAGGGCCGACTCAGTACTAGGCCGGGGGTCCGTCCAAGAAAATACGGCTTTGCCCATAAACTGTGTCCAGCCTACTGCGGTTTTCATCAAGGCACGCGTAGGTGCCCACGAGCAAAAGTGTTTGGTGGATACAGGTGCAACGGTATCGTTAATAAGTCGAGAATTCATCAGTGGCCCTTTAAAGCCATGCTCTTTGAAGGCAAGAGGGATCGGTGGAGAGGAACTACAAGTCCTAGGAATGAAAGAATTGGAAGTCAGTATCGGCACATTGACTATATCCCACGAGTTTATGGTCGTAGGAATGAGAAACACCTTTATTTTAGGTGCTGACTTTTTGAAGTCAGGGCGAATGGTCGTGGATATAGCAAATTCGAAATTAACTTGGCCATCGGGAGAAGTGGCATTGGTAATCGAGAACCGTTAGATAATTATTCGGATATTTTTGTAAGCGGACCAAACGACCCTTTAGGCCGAACCACTCTAGCAGAACACTCGATTGACACAGGAGACAGCCGTCCAGTGAAGCAACGGCCTTATAGGATTTCTGTTCATCTCAACACTGTGGTGAACAAACAAGTGAGCAACATGATCGAAAGAGGTGTTATCCGACCTAGTAACAGTCCCTGGTCCTCAACAATCGTATTAGCTCCGAAGAAAGACGGGGATTATAGATTTTGCGTTGACTTTAGACGAGTAAACTCGGCGACGAAGAAGGACGCCCATCCCATGCCTCGTATCGACGAAATTCTTGACCAGTTAGGCGGTGTGCGTCACTTTAGTACCCTGGACCTTGCTTCCGGGTATTGGCAAGTACCCCTGAGGGAAGAGGATATGGAGAAAACGGCTTTCTCCGTTGGCGCGGACCACTATGAGTTTACAGTTATGCCCTTTGGTTTAACTAACGCTCCCGCCACATTTCAGCGCATGATGGGTAATCTATTGAAGGGTATTAAAGGCTGCCTAGTATTCATGGATGACATTATCATTTTCTCGGATACGTGGGAGGAATATCAACGCATTTTGGACGAAGTATTTCGTCGCATTCGGGCAGCAGGGTTGCGAATCAAGCGGGACAAATGCCAATTTGCACAAGAATCGGTGAAGTTCCTTGGCCACATCGTATCTGCACGAGGAACAGAACCTGATTCGTCCAAAGTTGAGGCCGTGCGAGACTTTGCGACCCCGACCTCTCTCACCGATGTTCGAGCGTTCGTTGGTATGGCATCGTACTATAGACGATTTATTGAGAACTTTGCTGACATCGCTGCACCACTCCACGACCTAACCAAGGGTGGTCAACCAGAATTTTGTTGGACATCTGTGGCCGACAAAGCATTCAATGACCTCAAAAGTCGTCTGTGTGCAGCACCAATCTTGTCTCTACCAGACTTTTCCGTTCCTTTCACTATTTATACGGATGCCAGTGATTTCGGTCTCGGTGCTGTCTTGTCCCAGCGAAGAGGTGAACACGAGTATGTGATCGCGTATGCCAGCCGGATCCTTACGTCTGCAGAAAGAAATTACTCAACCACAGAGAAAGAGTGTCTAGCCATTGTCTGGACAGTCAACTATTGGCGGCCATATTTACTCGGGAAAACCTTTGACATAGTGACAGACCATCAAAGTTTAACGTGGTTGCAAGGATTGAAGTAACCAAAGGGTCGTCTCGCCAGGTGGATCCTTGCCTTACAGGAGTACGAGTTCGAAATCAAGCACCGGCCGGGTCGACAACACAGCAACGCAGATACCCTATCGCGATACCCTCCAGTGACACCCCAGCAGATACCAGACCAAAGCGTCGATGAGGACTTGATGGTCGGTGTAAACGCTACCGAGGTGTGCACGTCGTGGTCCAAGACGGAAATCCTAAAGGCACAACAGGACGACCCAAGCATTTCCATGATAATGCAGAAGTTAAGCTGCAGCAATGATCTACTGGAGGAAGGAGATGATAATGATAATTTGAAGGAGAATGGAGAACGGCGACGCTACAGACAGTTGGGGTCACAACTAGAAATGGTAGATGGTGTTCTACACCGTTGTGTAGCGACTAGTTTTGGTCGTTCCTCGAAGGATGCGTGCAGACCTTTTAAAGCTTTCTCATGATGATCCATGTTCGGGACACATGGGTATAAACCGCTGCTTAGAACGTCTGCAACAAAACTATTATTGGCCGGGAATGGCAGCAGAAGTGCAACTATGGATAGCCGAGTGCGAAAAGTGCAACAGACGAAAAACACCCGTTTCATCCCAAAAGGCACCCATGCAGAGCATACAAGTTGGACAACCGATGGAACTGTGGGCTATGGATGTATTAGGTCCACTTCATATGACTGCATTATACTTCTAGTCCACTTCCTATGACATATGGTTATGTCCGATCACTTCACCAAGTGGGTAGAGGCGGCGCCAATGCCCAATCAGCGAGCCGAGACGGTAGCTAAAGCCTTCATTAATGAAGTAGTGACTCGACATGGAGTCCCAAGTAAACTTCTAACCGATCAGGGAAGGAACTTCCGAAGCCGATCTCATGAAGCAAGTGTTCAGTCTCCTCGGGGTGCGGAAACTAAGAACTTCGCCGTACCATCCCCAAACGGACGGACAAGTGGAGAGAATGAATCGCACGTTGAAGGGAATTCTGACAGCCTATGTAAATAAGGACCATAATGATTGGGACGATCACTTACCACTGGCCTTGTTTGCATATCGCAACAGTGTGCATTCCTCATCTGGAGTTTCACCTTTCAAGGCAATTTACGGTCGCGAAGCCACTACACCGCTGGTACTTATGAACAACCAAACTGAAGTTAAGGAACAGTTTATTTCAAACTACTGCGACGAACTGGAGAAGACACTGAAGGACGTACATCGCAGCATCAAAACTAAGATTGACGTGGCGCAAAGTAAACAGAAGAAAGGGTATGATGAACATAATGACGTTGACCAAAGTACATATTTAAAGAAAGGTGATCGTGTGTGGCTCAATAACAAAGCGGTACCAAAGGGTTTGAGCCGAAAATTCCATTTACCATGGACGGGGCCTTACGTAGTACTCAAGAGACTTGGCAAGGTGAACTACCACATCAAGCCGGGATCTGGGAACGGTAATGCAAAAGTGGTACATCGCAATCGACTTAAACTAGACATTACGCCAGCCTAGAATCGAAGAAAAACCGTCTGTTGATCATCCAGAAGAGCACAAATCGAGAGTCGAATTGCTCCCAAGCGAACCAGTGATACATCATGAAGAGAGGCTGGCGGACGCACGTCTGTTACCAGCAGAGGGGCCCATCCTATTGCGTAGGTCGAACCGTAATCGACGACAACCTGATAGATATCAGGATTATAACCTAGATGAACTAGAGATCGAGGACGCTCTCAATTAAAGAGGGGGATAATGTAACATATGGTAGTGATTAATAGGGATTAAGAATGGGAGACGTTTATATATAGAGTGGATGATAGGTAACGACGGCTTGTATCGAGGAATAAAGTATAGGACAATCAGCGAGTATTTCGTCTTGTTTGGGTATATTGCAGCACTGTGCCTGTTTAAAGTAGAGCTCGACTAGAATAATGATGATTATTAAAAAAAGATGATTATTGCGGTCCCCTTTAGCAGCGCTTTATATTCTGTGTGTGATTTCGTTCATTCATGAGGAATCAATATTAAGCGATATTTTTGACAGGACATTTTTAACGAACGTCGCAGGGCACCGCACTTTATAGCACTGTGCCTGTTTAAAGTAGAACTCGACTAGAATAAATATTTTTTTCAAAACAACTACGACAACTTTGAACTTGGAAACCTTCGGAGTTAGACATTGACGTATCCACTACAAGACATTGTGTGTTCCCGGCGTAAATTGTGAGTAATTCTAAGTTTAACTTTCCCACGATGTCACAAGCTGTCACAACCTGCTCAGGAAGCAGGCATCACTGTCACACAATGGACTCCTGTCCCTGCACTGCGGGTCCGCGAGATTAATTATGTATGTGCGCTGCATAGATAACGTAGATATGTATACATACAGAGGAGACACTTGCCGAATGTTATTCACTCCCCACGAAACAATAGAGGTTGGCCATATCACTGGCGTGAGATTTAATGTGCACTTGGAGCCGTTGCTCGTTTCCATTGTAGCAAATTCGGCCAGAAGTGTTTATTGTTATGAGATCGAAGTGTAAATGCAAAATGTTTATTAATTATTTAAACCTTTCATTTTTAACTTCGTTATCGGCTTCAAACGCCGCGTAGTCGAAGTTGCATGCCACTTGTTTCGAAGGCTATATATCGAGAGGCGTTGCCAGTTTCGGAGTGGAGACAGTGGAGTGGAACGTCTGTATACAAGCTAGAGAGTAGAGGGGACTTATAATAGGATTCTGAGTTATCTACACACTCAATCAGTCTAGACAACACTCAGCTGTATTTTATTCCTTTGTACTATATAGTCTTATTTAGATTATCTGTGTGTTTAACTTCATGACAGTTTTCAGAAATCAACGCACGTATATTATACGTTGTAGCATGTACTGTTTGTTACCTTTAATGGCAAAACTCGTTGCCCACGCTTGATTTCAATTTAATGATGGGCAGATGGGGGCAGCAGACCGAGTCAGAATTGAATAAATAAACAATTGACTATCCACTTATAGTTATACCCTTTGCGTGCCAACATGAGATAAACCATAAACCAAGTTGTACTGGTCTTGCTGATTACCTAACTAGCCAAAAGTTCGCCATAACTGCCACTGTTCCGACGTTGTGACATTTCAAGGTAAGGATGCACGTCGTTATTTTCTATGATAGGCTTTATAACATATTCATATCTCCAAAGGCTTCATTTCTCATAAATTATGCCGATGACAACGACGTTGCTTCAAATTCTTTAAAATTGAATTTGAGTAAGATACGGTATCAAGATTTCGTCGGCTGACTAGGTTTTACGATTGTAGTCGAGGTTACAACCAGCAGCCGATTTGGCATATCAGGCCTGAATATTACGGCCAGACATCGGACAACGTCCAGCGTAAATTCGTCTTATGACGGGCATCTTGAAGCTGTTGCCGGAAAATAATGTCCGGCCGAGTTGACTTTTTATTCAGCACATTTTCAGCCCTTGAAATCGAGATCGGCAATAAAATGCCGACCTAAATCTGACCAAGGTCGGTACCTCTCCGCATTTTTTGTTGGCCACTTTCTACCTCCGGAATTGCAATTTCCGAGCACCTACAAGCCCTAGTTAAGCACGCATTCCAAATATCATATTTCTGGAACCCATGTATCAGAACCTGTGAGTGTGACATAACTTAGCAAGTGGAAACAGAAACTCCCCTATAGAAGTAAAGATAACTGTTCCCCAGTTACCAACAGTTTTTTTGGACGGCATCATGCCAGATAGCGTGGACTGAACCTTACTTTTTCTGAAGTGACATGCTGTATAGCGTATTTTTATAAGACTGCTGCATACAGAATGTCCGCCAGAAAAATGGTCTTGTCCGGCCGATTTTCTCTGTTGCCGAACATTGTGTCCGCGGCGAGCTCCAAAAAATAATATTCAGGCCTGTTTATATATTTTTAATACATGTATACACAGCTAAGCCCGTGGGCATACAGATATTAATTAACAGTTTCATAGTTCGGATTATGCTAAAGCTTTTGATATTGTGCTGATATTCTTGGATACGATGTTAAATTGTCTAACTAGCGGCGTCGTACCAGACGTGTGACAGACTGAGAAACTTGCATCTTTGTTTAATTGCGGTCGTTCACAAAACAAGAGCGAGGCATAATGGCGCTAACATGGTCAGATGACGTTTATATATTCGAAAATGGAATTGTGTAACTACGACTGTAGGAAACCACGCTATAGTTTATATTTATAAGATCGTGCTTTGCGTTCGAGAGCTACGGAACGGCATATTTTTTTTGTTCATGTAATCATAACTCTCTCTCTCCATTTGTCTTCGAACAGAATATTAATTATTAACTTTCAAGCCGAGTGTTGAACATATCGATTTATAGATGCAACATGTCGATTTTGCGAGTTGTTGTCGCTTCATTGTTTCACCATGTTCATGAGTAATATATCAATTACAAACAGCTCAATGATATATGTTTACTTTTTCGCATGTTCAATTTCCTACGCTGCACTATTTCCAATAATTAACTTATGCGTGGTCGCACATGATGAAACAAACAACGAGGCGACAACAGCTCACAAAAGGCTTCATCTTCCATCGAACGGAATGGAAAAATGCTAATATTTAGTTAATTAACATGTATTTATTATGCATGATGTATATATGCATGTGCATATCACGCGAACATGCATGTAAAGTTTCAGTTGTTCTTGTAAAGTTTCAGTTCAAATGTTCAACGTTCAACGTGAAAGCATTTCGATTGCAGTTGATTTTGCAAATATATCGTGTTATTCCTTTTCGAGGTCGCGTCTTCCGTGCCATTATACGTTCATACAGCACTGTATCTTAACATTCGATATTTACCCTTTCTAACCATTGGGGCTAATTCCAATTACGCCATCAGACCGGTCTGTCAGGCAATATTTTGCTAAATGGAACATGATACGTTTGAGGAGCGCGGCTGGTCTGCCCGGAAAATTTGGGCCTAATCAAGAAGAGGTCCATTCTGGCCGGACTAACTAATCTGACCGTGTAAATGGAAAGCCCCCCATGATTTTCATCTACTGAAGTTGAATTTATTCTGCCAAACATTCCCCTCGCCCTAAGTCCACATGGTCTTCAAGTTCGTGTAAGGCAATTTCATTCTCAGTGCCCGGGAGGGGTGGGAGAAGGCAGACATTTGTTTTGGGAACACGTGTAATTTTAGGCATCTGATTGGCTCGCCCTAATAATCCTAATCCTAACCCCCCAGGAGTTCCCAATGAATTAGTAAAAACGTACTATAGAGCAGCTGCCCAGAGAATTTTGGACAAACGAACAAGGTACCAATATCGGCCGATTACAAACTTTCCGAGTCATCACTCCAAGCGGAATTTTCGGAATTTGAATCATCATCATCGTCAAACGCAATTAGCAACATCCGGTGGTCACTCTCGAGATCCTCTATACTGTTCTCCTCTCGTTCCCCTTCCTGAAAAATATAATCTGGCATGCAGGTCCCAAGAACCAGTCCGGATTATAGTATCTACCCTCTTCCTTCCATCCGAGTTCAGAGGATCCAAACCATGTCCTGGATGTTCCGTGTTAGCATTTACCCAAAGGATGCTAATAAAGTGTGCCCGTTGCAATTTGTTGTGTACAGTCTTTGCACAAGGTGGAAGAAGTACGTAGTCAACCTTCTTCACATTCGACAGCGGGTTTTCTTGAAACAAGATATATAGACATGGTCAAGACTATGCTAAAATATAGCCCGCAGAGCTAATTCGTGATGAAATATTGTACTAGTTTAGTTTTCCGAAGTTATGTTGATTTATTCCCCTTCCCTTTAATGAAATTATTTCTTGGTGAAAGACTATACTTTGAAAATAGAAATAGCCCCTACCCTAGGGATGCTAGTAGCTTCTCCATTTCCAAGTCATCTGACACAGTTTTACGTGTCTGGCCTCCTCGACATCCTTCACGTCACCCTTCATGTCATACAAGGAACAGACGAACTCTTCTGCTTTACTCTGGTCTGGTTTATCTTCAGAAGCCAGTCTGCTGAAGATCAGGATGAGTGTTCCTTCTGTGTCGTTCTCGAGAACTTCCAGTGGCTTCATTTTACCCTTTCTGAAGAATTCAGTGGTGAAGTCAGAGCCGGTAAATGCATGAAGACCTGGCACGGCCATAGCTAGTCCATTCTGCATTGACTCCAGGGCGGTGGCAATGCTGGATGCATGGAATGCAGTGTGACTGCCTCCTCATGACTACTGTACCCTGGAGATGGGCTGGATGTTCAACATGCATCTTCAAATCAAACTCATTGAATGTGAGACGAATACAGTTGCCACCATGGGACACAATGAGCGTCTTGTTTTCTAGGATTGGGCCATGATGATCTTATTGCCATTTTTGGAGGAGAGACATCGCTAACTGACCCGTGAAGATCCCGTTTTGGAGTAACTTCTGACAGCCCTGTCTGGCTGCTTACTGTTGACCAGCAATGAGGAATGGACGATCATCGGATCCACGTTGCTTTTCTCGCTAACCTTCAGGGACATGGGACGATACTGTATGTATCAAACAATACGTGAATCTCATTCCCTCGGCTGCCACATACATACCTGTATGCTAGAAGTGTCCTTGCGAGATTTATATATAATAGGAAAGATTGGATCGATAGTCCATCATCGATCAAGGTCACATCAATCAATGGTAGTGGTGTTTCTGTGAACCCATCATGTAGTTCTCCTAGCATATTCAGTAACTTGTTCTTTTCTGTCTTGAGCCCTGATCCATCCGAGTGTGTGATAGAAAGTGCGTACTCAGTAATTGGAAATGTCATAACATGTCCCAGATTGAAGGTAGTCTTCTTTGAATGGATGACAATTATGCGAATGATCAAAACATCCCTGAGACTCTCAGCAGCAGATTTTCGATTGACTATGGGACGCCTCTTCTTTGAATTTTCATGTGCGAAATTGGACACCTTTCTTCTTTTGATGGGCTTTTAATCTTTCTTTGTCTACTGCGCATTTCTCTTTGAACTTTACATGAAGTTTGTGGATAGAGACAAGGCTCCCTGTCAAATACTCCGGAGTTTCCTGAGATACTGCTCTTCCTGTAGCGATGTTCAAGAGGCAGGCAGATGTTGATGCTGGTGACGAGAAGGGCTTACACGATTCTGTGACTGCATTGAACAAGCACCACTTTGGCGAATGTCTTTCTCAATTCTCAATTCAAGAAGAGGTCCATTCTGGCCGGACTAACTGATCTGACCGTGTAAATGGAAAGCCCCCCATGATTTTCATCTACTGAAGTTGAATTTATTCTGCCAAACATTCCCCTCGCCCTAAGCCCATATGGACTTCAAGTTCGTATAAGGCAATTTCATTCTCAGGTGGGGTGGGAGAAGGCAGACATTTGTTTTGGGAACACGTCTAATTTTAGGCATCTGATTGGCTCGCCCTAATAATCCTAATCCTAACCCCCCAGGAGTTCCCAATGAATTAGTAAAAACGTACTATAGAGCAGCAGCCCAGAAAATTTTGGACAAACGAACAAGGTACCAATATCGGCCGATTACAAACTTTCCGAGTCATCACTCCAAGCGGAATTTTCGGAATTTGAATCATCATCATCGTCAAACGCAATAGCAACATCCGGTGGTCACTCTCGAGATCCTCTATACTGTTCTCCTCTCGTACCCTTCCTGAAAAAGATAATCTGGCATGCAGGTCCCAAGAACCAGTCTGGAGTATAGTATCCACCCTCATCCTTCCATCCGAGTTCAGAGGATCCAAACCATGTCCTGGATGTTCCGAGTCAGCATTTACCCAAAGGATGCTAATAAAGTGTGCCCGTTGCAATTTGTTGTGTACAGTCTTTGCACAAGGTGGAAGAAGTACGCAGTCAACCTTCTTCACATTCGACAGCTAGTTTTCTTGAAACAAGATATATAGACATGGTCAAGACTATGCTAAAATATAGCCCGCAGAGCTAATTCGTGATGAAATATTATACTAGTTTAGTTTTCCGAAGTTATGTCGATTTATTCCCCTTCTCTTTAATGAAATTATTTTTTGGTGAAAGACTAGGGATGCTAGTACCTTCTCCATTTCCCAGTCATCTGACACAGTTTTACGTGTCTGGCCTCCTCGACATCCTTCTCGTCACCCTTCATGTCATACAAGGAACAGACGAACTCTTCTGCTTTACTCTGGTCTGGTTGATCTTCAGAAGCCAGTCTGCTGAAGATCAGGATGAGTGTTCCTTCTGTGTCTTTCTCGAGAACTTCCAGTGGCTTCATTTTACCCTTTCTGCAGAATGCAGTGGTGAAGTCAGAGCCGGTAAATGCATGAAGACCTGGCACGGTCATAGCTAGTCCATTCTGCATTGGCTCCAGGGCAGTGGCAATGGAGATGGGCTGGATGTTCAACATGCATCTTCAAATCAAGCTCGTTGAATGTGAGACGAATACAGTTGCCACCATGGGACACAATGAGCGTCTTGTTTTCTAGGATTGGACCATAATGATCTTCTTGCCATTTTTGGAGGAGAAACATCGCCAACTGATCCTTGAAGATCCCGTTTTGGAGTAACTTCTGACAGCCCTGTCTGGCTGCTTGCTGTTGACCAGCAATGAGGAATGGACGATCATCGGATCCACGTTGATTTTTCTCGCTAACCTTCAGGGACATGAGACGATACATTCCCTCGGCTGCCACATACATACCTGTATGCTAGAAGTGTCCTTGCGAGATTTCCATATGATAGGAAAGATTGGATCGATAGTCCACAATCGATCAAGATAACATCAATCAGTGGTAGTGGTGTTTCTGTGAACCCATCATGTAGTTCTCCTAGCTTATTGAGTAACTTGTTCTTTTCTGTCTTGAGCCCTGATCCACCCGAGTGTGTGACAGAAAGTGTGTACTCAGTAATTGGAAATGCCATGACATGTCTCAGATTGAAGGTCGTCTTCTTTGAATGAGTGACATGATCAAAATGCGAATGATCAAAACATCCCTGAGACTCTCAGCAGCCTGAGCCTCTTCTTTGAATTTTCCTGTGCGAAATTGGATACCTTTCTTCTTTTGATGGGCTTCTAATCTTTCTTTGTCTACTGCGCACTTCTCTTTGAACTTTACATGAAGTTTATGGGTAGAGACAAGGCTCCCTGTCATATACTCCGGAGTTTCCTGAGATACTGCATCTCTTCCTGTAGCGATGTTCAAAAGGCAGGCAGATGAGTTGATGCTGGTGATGAGTAGGGATTACACGATTCTGTGACTGCATTGAACAAGCACGCAGACTGCCTTTCTCAATTCTGCACGCTCGTAACTAGGTTGCTGGCTGCTCTACTGTTTCTAATCCCGCGTCATACTCCGCAGCTACGTCACAGACATTCCGCGTTGAGCGGATATGAGTACCATCTTTTTATTGCATTGGGCAAGTAGCGAAACCCTACAATGCCCCTCATCGGTGATGCTGCATATCTATATTGACTGTCTATTCTAATGTCAAGTCGATAGCTGATCGTGAAAAACGTTTTTCCGTGCGTCTTATAGAAAAGGTCCCTGCCTGGAGTGCCGACTCTGTGGGGCTGCCTTCGCTAGCTGGTTTGTGATCTTAAAGTGAATTCATTGGTAAGGTATGATGGAGCTAAACCCTTCAAACATTTAAAAGTCATACCTGCGTCCCTAAAACGCAGCATGTATCTGAAGTGGGAGAAAAAGACGACAGTTTGATGGGAAAGAATGTGAAATTGACCCATACAAAAGCAGCTAAAGAAAGCCCGGTTTGACCTACTATATCAGCCCAAAACGCTTCATACATTTATCCGATGTGAGCTCTATGTACCATGAACGATACCGATGTCTACAACTTCACACTACTAGCCATTATTGATATTTTTTACTTAATCGACGAAACTATGCGCGTTGGAGTGTGCTGTTTCTGTGGGCCAGCGTTCGTTTTTCTTCAGGGCAACTAAATTATGGAACGAGCTACCGGACAGCGTCAAGGACACGGCTAGTATTAAAATTTTTAAAAGTGCTGTAAAAACATTCCCGTTGAAGAATGCTGGAGCACATAAGAATGTTATTTTTAATATTTTATATTTTAGCTTTTTAATAATTTCACATTTGTTTATATTCTATACTTCTTTTAGACATTTTAGACTTTTTTTAGACTTTATTTCTGTAATTAATTACTGAAAAGCCATATTTGGAGAAATTAATAAATATATTATTACGTCATCAGATCCATTTGTGTTGGTGGCATCTTGCATATTCTGGTAGTAGAGTTATCAATGCAGATATCGGCGACCACCATCTCGTTTTTTGCAATATCAAATCCGGGGTCCCAAGAGACCCACCAAGAATGATCGAAAGCCGCTCTTACCGCAGCTATAACAAAAACGCTTTTATTAACGAATTGAGAGAGTCTGATTTGAATAATGTTGTTGATATTGCGGTACAAAAATGGACAGATATTTTTTCTGCTGTGGCTAACAATCATGCCCCATAGGGGATACAAGTCTCTTGGTTGAATACTGATTTGAAGGAAGCTATGCGAAAACGAGATTTTCATCATCGAAAGGCGGTCAAGTTTAACTCACGGGAACACTGGAAAATATATAGAGAAATGAAATCTCATGTGAACAAAAAGGTTAAAAGGCGTAAGAGTTCTTATTATAAAGACCTCATTGAAGAAAATAAGGGAAATCCATCAGAATTATGGAGAACAATCAACGAGATTACTGCTCGTTAATCCCACATAACTCCTACATGCATAACATCGAACGGCGTTCGTCATACAAGCTCCAGTGCTATTGCTGAAATATTTAACAATTATTTTGCAACAATTTGCAGCAAATTAATAAAACAGATAAAGTCCAAGGTTGCGTTTCTCTATCCACCTGTAAGACAACAGACTAATGACGAATCACAGATAACATTTGGCTTCCAGCTTCTTACAATATCATCTGTTGCAAACCATTTGTTGAAACTTAAAACCAATAAGGCTTTTGGTTTGGATAGGATTAGCTCGAGACTTCTTAAAGGGATATGGCAATATAAATTAACTTTGTCTCATTTGAAAGAACTCGTGAAATGGTATAACAAGACCTTTTACAATTTTCCCTTATCTTTTTTGGTTTTCGAAATAATTTGACGAAAGACATGCTGTCCGCCATCTTGGAATTATTTTCGATATGCACGTGACGTCATAAGTAGGGTAAAGTGAAATTTTTATCTTACCAACTTTACGACATGAGCCAGAAACTCGATTATGTTGCACTATTTCCATTTTCAATTGGCCCACAACATTTTAAAAAGCCTTCCCCGGAAATTCGGTCACCTATGAAGTAGTTTCATCAGGTTTACCCTGCTTGTGACGTCACCAATTTCCTAGTTAATTAGGTCAAATATTACAACAAGATAGCGGATTGTAGACTTTTGTAGTCTTTTGTCATAATTATCTGAAATATTTCAAAAACCAAAAAAGTTACAGAAAAATTGTAAAAGGTCTTCTTATACCATTTTACAAGTTCTTTCAAATGAGACAAAGTTAATTTATATTGCCATATCCCTTTAAGGATTCAGCATACATTATTGTACCCTCTCTTACTAAAATTTTTAACCTGTTAATCACATCATCTAAATTTCCCACAGCATGGAAACTAGGCCGTGTAACTCCCATATTGAAAAAAGCGGATCGCACCAATCCGAATAATGTTCGACCGATAACAATCTTGCCAACCCTTAGCAAGGTCTTAGAAAGGTTAATGCATAATCAGATTTATAATTTTTACATGAGAACAACTTGTTAACTTCAAAGCAATTTGGTTTTAGACCAAGATTATTTAGAAACAGTGTTGACACAGTTCACAGATGAAATATCCAGAATACGGATAGTGGTCGCATATCTGGTGCAGCATTTTTAGATTTGGCCAAGGCATTTGACACTGTCGACCATTACTTGCTTTTGCTAAAACTGTCTGCCCTTGGGTTAAACGATGCGACTGTGGAATGGTTTACTGTGGAATAGTTGGAATGGAATGGTATATCTATCAGAGCGAAGCCAGGTGACAATGATTGATAATCATCTGATGGTCGCATCTGATGGTGGCATCGAACTTCTACACCGAATCTTTCATTTTATTTGAGAGAGAGTTGCTTTCGGAATCTGGTGATGGCCTTTCCACGGCAGTGTAATTTATGTAGCATTTCGAGTGGTACAGTACCTTGCATTACCTGCTTGTTGTTGCATATTGACTTCTATAATTATATCTCTGTAGCGATCCAACTTAAGTGCAAGTCTAAACTCTGCTGCCCTCTTGAATGCACCCCACGTTCTTTCCACGAACATTTTCAGTGAGTCCTCTTGACTTGCATTACAAATGATGCACACCAGATCGCGGTTATCAATGTCGGTTTGGTTGGCCTCATCCATTGTGGGTGTGTCTGCTGCCTAGAATAGAACAAAGTATTAGTTTATGGGTTTGTTGCAAGGCTAGGCCATATATATTTGTTAGCGAATTTTAATTGAAACGAATAAACAGCTTTGCTTTCAAGTCGAAGAACGTTGATGGCTAAATGTTTCATGGTCCAAATCCTCTTGAACAAGGATCCATACCTGATTTGATGCTTCACGATCAGCAATGTTGTTAAGGCTGTCATCATCCATTGTGGGTATGTCTGTTACTAAATATATGGTTACTAGTATTACAAAGATATTATATCGATTTTATGAGTGAATTTTAATTGAAATGAATAAACCAAGTCCACTTGAACAATAATGCATACTTGATTAGATGCTTCGTGATCAGCAATGTCATCATCCACTGTGAGTGTGTCTATCAATTTCTCAAATCAAAATTTCTTGAGTGTGTTTATCAATTTCTCAAATAAAAATTTCTCAAATCTCTATAGATTCTCAAATCAAAATTGTGTCTATCAGATTCTCAAATCGAAAAAATAAAGTGTGTCTATCAGATTCTCAAATCAAAATTTCTCAAATCAATTTGGAAGCAACGCTGGGATTCTCGAACTTGATTCCTCGAACTTGATCCCGCCCGAAACCCAACGAGCTTTCTTTGTGAACATTCTGATGACAGCGTGAAAATAATTAATAATCTGGGACAGATAAATATTTCAGTTGTATTATCGACTCCTTCTACGATCGGGTATGTTCAAGCGTATATGTCCATGAATACGAGTTCCATAAAAGAGTTCAAGACCCTAACGAGTATTAAGTATCCCGAATTCAAAACATTGTCCTACCCCAAACCTAGTGCTAACCCAATTCTTACGATACCTGATTTTAATTTCGAATTTTACTACCGATAGTCTATGTGACGTCATTTCGGGATTTATATGAAACTTCACCCAATAGTAGGCAGTTGCTGACCGGAATTTTCTACCGACAACCAAATTATGATCATTCTACAACCTTTTCTGTGAGTTTTGAATCACTGTTAAACACAGTTTTCACGAGATGGAACGGAGACCATTGTAATGGGTGACTTCGATTATGATTTTGGTAAAATATATTTGCTAAATTCATCAACAAGACATTTTCAACGAATTACGAGGCTATTTGGATTACAACAACTAATAGTCAACCCTACTCGAATCACAGAACACTTCAGAATTTTGATTGACCTATTGTAATAATACCTATACCAGTTGGATTTTCAGATTACTACAATCTTTGCGGTTCGAAAACTCCATCGAGCTAAACGTCCACCGCCAAAGTTCATTGTTCATAGACTATAAGATCTCAATCATGTCTTTTGGGATTTTCTTGAAATGCAGAAAGAGCCAAATGATGCATGGAATTATTTTAAAGAGGTGTTCATGATCGTGGCTGAAAAAAAACTAAATGTAAGTCATTCAAATAGCTATGGGCTAACAGCAACCATGTTTAACCAACATTTTTCATCGATTGCCCGAAAGTTATGTGAAATTCTCAGTACAAGAATTTTATTTCCCAGGATCTTGACTCGCAGTTGATGAGGATTTTGTTCTACAAAATGTCTCTACTGATTTTATGAATGCTGAGTTAAATATTTATACAAATACAATCAAACAAAGCTATTGGGATTGATGGACTTACAGCTAGGCTATTAAATTATGCATGTTCAACAATAGCTAAACCTAAACTTATCCATTTAAAAAGGAAAAATCCTGTACGATTGGAAACGAGCAAAAATAACGCTCATATATAAATCTGACCCAAGAAAGGACATGTATGATTATCAACCGATCTCGATACTTTCCATAATTTCCAAGATCATGGAGCGAGCAATTCAAGTTCAACTTTTACGTTTTATTACAGATAACAAAATCCTCTCAATAAACCAATCTGACTTTAGAAGAAAACACTCGACTGAAACCACTGTGGTCTTCCTGGTTGACAAAATACTTGAACACATGGATAAACAGCAGTTTACTGGATCAGTTTTTCTAGATCTAAAAAAGGCCTTTGATGTTGTAAATCACAACTATCTTCTATTTCTTCACAAGCTTGAACATTACGGAATAAGAAATGGTAGTCTAAACTGGTTTAGAAATTATTTAACCACAGGAACACAAAAAGTAAATTTTGGAAAAGATTACCCCAATGCCTAGAAAACTGCTCTATATACTATTCATCAACTGTACACTTATTAATAATCGGTAGAAAAAGTAGCTCAAGATGATGTGGAAAAGATTATATTATGGATAAATGATAACAAGTTTGTTCTGAATGAATCTAAAACAAAAACTCTGCTCTTTGGGAGAAGGCAGAGGTTAGGTGAATGCCAGCGCATTCACCTAACCTCTGCCTTTTGATAATCAGCATTTTGATATTTATATTAATGGTACGAAACTGGAATAGGTTTAGGAATAGGGTTATTACTCGGGCTGCTGTGGTAGCACAAGTTTAGGTTTCGGCTCTGTTTTGTCTGGTAGCGAAATGGCAGTTATTGCATCATCCCGTCAGGCTTTGCGAAACTGAGTGTTATAATCTTCACGCGTGCTTTCTTTCTTCGCTTCCCTGATAGTTTAGTTTGATCGAGCTGTTCGAAGTTACGTGTTCTTTCTTGGACAAGTTAACACATTCACAGACATAGTTGTAAAAATATCGCATAGCAAAATACTGCTTAACTGGAAACTTCTGACAACAGCCATTTTAATATAGTAGCCCGAGTTAACGCCTACCGGACGTCTTGTTTGGGGTTTAGGGTTAGTACCTGTCGTCCCTGGTAACTTGGGCAATGTATTTGCTGTTCCTTAGTACTCAGGGGCGGCGCTAGGTCTACTTGAATGGGGGGAGTGTGTGTGGTGTAATTTTGCTGAGTGATTAACTGCATGGGTCTAGGTACTTTAACGGAATTTGTGCACTCCTGAAACATATGCATGTTAAATGATATTTTATGTGATAAGTCTTGCACTTCTTGATAAACTTGAATGTAGGAAACAGCCAACCTCGTACCCAGGGAATTTGGCCTCTACGGTTGAAGCCAGTCGGCGAAAATGGCGCTGGGGTCGGCTTGTCGATTCGATAATCTTATTGGCGAGTTTTAAATCTGAATAAATTCAGCTGTATAATTCATTCATCTAAATGTAGGTGTTAAAATTTAAAATGCCTTTAAATTTCTCTGCGAATTAAAAATATAAGGGCTTTGGTAAATTGTCAGGAACTGCATTCGATATATACTTGTTCACGCATGATATTTATATGAGATAATTATGGATGTATTATGAATTAGTTGCTTTTAGGTTGAATGTTTTGCATGACCAAGTCTGTAGAGAGTTGCATATTTCGCATTCATTATTCACGTTAACATAAGTCCACATAAATTATTATGTCAAAACACCCACAAATTCTGGATGTCATGTGACCGGCCGTTATAAATATAGCATCGCGAGGGCCATTTTCGCCAACTTTCCATCGTGCAGTATCAATTATTTTATTCTAACCTCGTTCCCAGGACATTTTGCCTCCACGGTGGAAGGTCGGCGAAAATGCCCTGGGATCGGCTGGTCACATGACACCCAGAATTTCTGGGTGTTTTGATATGATAATTTATGATAACTTAGGTCATTTGTCTTTGTTTACTCTGTTGCTGTGATAATGAGTGTGAAATATGCAACGCTCTGCAGACTTGTGCATGTAAAACATTCATCCTAAAAGCAACTAATTCATAATAGAGCAATGATTATCTCATATAAATATCATATGGAGGAACAAGTATATATCGAATGCAGTTCTTGACAATTAACCAAAGCCCTTATATTTCTATTTGCGGTAAAATTTAAAGACGAGGAAATTTCTTAACATGTGGATTTAGATGAATAAATTAGACTCTAGCTGAATTAATGAAGTTCTAGAACTGGCCAATAAGAATATAGAATCGACCAGCCGGGGCCATTTTCGCCCACTTTCCACCGTGGAGGCAAAATGCCCTGGGTACGAGGTTGATTTTATTCCTTTTTAATTGTAACATTCAGGAACAGGTACCTAACTTTACATCCAACACGGCATGCATAATTGGGCAGTACCCTGTCCTCTTGGGTCGTGGCGAGATGGTACACTTGCAGTTGAGGTGACCGTGAGGTACTAGGTCTGAGTCGTCTTCTGGACGATCTTTTTTAGTATCCGCGAGAGGTTGGACGAAATGAGAGATTGTTACGAGGGATTCACTATACCCTGTATGTACAGCAGTTCATGTCATGACGTCAAAATACCACCTCGAATTGTTCGACATTAAAATGAAATAAGGTTAGGGTTAGGATCAGGGTTTGATTTTGGGTAAGGGTTAGTTTTGTACCTGGAAAATAACCAAATAGTGTTGAAATTGTGACGTCACTTGTACGAGACCCTGTACGAGGTTGGTATCTGTGTATAACAAGCATATCTCTATAATGGTCCAACGACTATGGTGTAATCAATCGAACGCTTGTATGGTGTATACGGAAATCAACGAATGTTAGTACAGCAATAAAGTTTAGTAATTTTATACCTTCGATCAGTCTTTTTGACCTTTCGAGTATCGTTGCTCAACCTGGTCTATAACAAAGCCACACCAGAAAGTTGTTTAAAAATCGTTTAAATACGAAGCGAATTAAGAACGTCCAATATAATTAAATAAAGTAAATGGTTTGATCGTTATTAAATTACCCATTATTGGTAATCTGAGAGCATTTGACATTTGTTGATTATTAGTTATCTATAGTGAGGATTATGTTGGTCGTGTGTGATGGAACAAGAGTACTACTGCCCAATTATGCATACTGTGTAGGATTATAATTGCCAAAGGCTCTTTCCTTCATTCAAGTTTATCATGAAGAAATACAAGACTTATCACATAAAATGTCATCACGAATAGTGATTTTTTAATACATGTACTGTATATGATGAAAAGCCATATAGGGGTTCAACATGCATGTGTTCCAGGGGTGCCGAAATGCATTGATGTACCTAGACCCGGCTAATCACTCGATACTCTTCGAATCAACTAATATGAAAATCTCGATTCACTCTCCCATCTAGAAGAAGTGTACGAGACACCCAGAAATCACCAACTCTGCCGAATCACGGCGTCGCCGTGTGTAACCTGGTCGACTGAACAAGTGGGTCTTCGTAATTGGATTTAATTACGATAGAAGGTAAATTGCTGAAAATATGACAGATTTTATGCATTTAGTCGAAAAGCAAAAGCATGCGCGAACTCTATTTATAAATATTGTAGGGTGCATCGTGTTTTATTTTACAGTTCCGCGTGGTTTCGGCCTGTGTACTCGTCTTCAAAGTGCAGTGTAAACGTAGCAGTCAAGTCAACACATTTTCGTTGAATTTTTATCATAGACGTACGGGGCGAGGGACTGCAACCCCCCCCCCCCCCATTTCTCTGAAAATTAATTATATTCGGCCAAGACGCGTTAAAGCCCGGTTTCCATATGATCGCAATGATCGCAATGATCGCAGAAATAAAGAGTTCTGCGATCATTGCGATCCTTGCGATCATATGGAAACCATAAACCTGGCGATCATTGCGATCGTTGCGATCGCGATCGCAGAGATAGAAAAATTTCTATCTCTGCGATCGTTGCGATCGAAGCCCGATTTCTATATGAATGCAACGATCGCAAGGATCGCAACGAGTCGACGATTGTTGCGATCGCTGCGATCATATGGAAACCGGGCTTTAGTAACATCGCCCTATGTCAACAAGACGCTGGAAACGATATGCAAAGGATAATTGACACTTTTGGGCAGACTACTTGTGAACACTAATCACTACAGACATTCCAACCCTCTCAAAAGTTCATGCAATCTCCCGATCTCCAAATTTTTATCAAATTCTCCCGATTTTTCAAAAATTTCTAGTAATGGAAACAAATTCACAAACCTACTATTTTTTAGCGACACCGCATGATGGCAAAAAATGCTGTGACGGGGTCGGGAAAATATTAGGCCAGTATCAGTCCCCCGTGGTGTAAATCATTCAACGTGTACATATTACTCCAAAATCTTGAATTTTGACGTCTTGAATTTTGACGTAAAGCGACGATGCTTCGTCAACAGTGCTGGATCATAGTTCTTCTTCTGTTGATATATACACTGTTGCATGTAGTGAATGTGGGAGAGCTTGGAGTAGACCATACATAGAAAAATGTTTCCGAGTTATGGCGGATTTCCAGTCCTCGCACGAAGCAACTCGCAGCTCGCTGCAGGTACTCGCATGGTTTCCACTGTATTTCCACCACATGCAGCTCCTTGCGATAACTCGCGGGGTTTCAAGACTGATGAAGCAATAGCCAAGGTTTTTTTAACAAACTTCGAGGTGTTTGGATATCCTGATGAAGCACTCTTCTGAGTGTTTCAGATATAGCACCTCAAACAAATCGGTATTTACGAGAAAATCGAAGTGAAAGTTCGATTGATTTATGTAATTTCTTCCTTCAATATCTATGCAAGTTAACCATCGACACGGTAATGATTTCCTTTGGGCAGTTTTGCCATGAATTACTAATGATTTGAAATGTTGACATAATTTGTTTTGATTGGTTATATTTACTGCGAGTACTTGCCGCGAGTAAAAAATAGTTCAAAATTTCCAACTATTTACCAAGAGGGCTAAAACACTCGCAGCGAGTAGTATGCGCGGCGCGTTCGCTGAACTGCCGATAAACTAGGAGAACTACGATAATATATCAAACGGTATATAACCATGAGGGCGATCTATTAACGAGTATTTGTCAAATCGAATTCAGCTAGGATTGTGACCAATGGCTGTGAGAAACTAATATAGGGTTTTGAGGAGTTGCCGACTTCGAGTTAAAACCAACACCGCAAGTGAGCTTCGATTGACAAAATCTTTTTTAAATTCAAAAACTCAGTCGACGACAATCCCAACTTGAAAGCTTGTGGTCTCTGAAATATATTATTCGCAATAATGTCGATGATATTCGACATGACTAAGTGTCCTCCACAATATATAAAGGAATATTTTGGTAATATGGGAAGATAATAGCATAAGCTTATCTTAGCTATGTTCAAAAACATGTTTCACTGAGTCTCCGTAAACTCCCGTACGGCCGTACCCACTCCGTATCGCGTTCGGTGGAGAAAAGTCAGGGAGGGGCGAAATGTGCGCGTGTAGGCTTTTGAACTCTCTAGGTAGGAGAAATAAAACAATGCCAATGGCCGCGTTAGATGTTCTTATCACGAAATGTAAATGAAGTAGATTTTGATTGTCCAAATCACAACCCAGTAAAAAGAGTTCATGGATGTGATACAGATAGTGATCGAAATAGCGATATTGATTAAAAAATATGTAGTTAAAATTTGCCTTACCGGTGTACTGACGCCTTATGAGATCACTCAAAAGCGCTTTCAAAATGAAAGAAATGTCATTTCAGAGGGTTTAAATTTTCAAAATTTTCTCAAGAGTGGTTGAATCATATATTATGGAGATTATATAATATTACACACGAATACTAGTCAAGACTACTGCGATTAATTTAACTAATGTTCTTGTTTTTAACCTATTTCGTTTGGAAATAACAATGGCAATTCGTGTTCTTCAGGGGTTATACGTTAAATAAATAATGGTCGTGGCTAGTTACACTCGCAGTTGAGTTGACCGTGAGGTACTAGGTCTGAGTCGTCTTCTGGACGATCCTTTTATTAGAATTAAGGTTAGTATTAGAAAACAATTAGGTGGGGGGTTAGAAAACCCATTAGGCGGGGGTTAGGGTTAGGACATTGGATCTAAGTTGTTTTGGGGTTAGCAGTTCCATGATGTGTTCATCATACTACAGGCATGTCCGATCGTAACAATCTCTCATTTCGTCCAACCTCTCGCGGATACTAAAAAAGATCTTCCAGAAGACGACTCAGACCTAGTAACTCACGGTCACCTCAACTGTGAGTGTAGC
Organism: Chrysogorgia sp. JL179-B06; assembly: GCA_035772405.1. Lineage (NCBI taxonomy): Eukaryota > Metazoa > Cnidaria > Anthozoa > Scleralcyonacea > Chrysogorgiidae > Chrysogorgia > Chrysogorgia sp. JL179-B06. The sequence continues at coordinate 104,873 of JAYKKM010000135.1, forward strand.
CACGACCATAAATAAGCTCGCGAAATGACGTCAAATTTATCACATCATATGACGTCGTATTTCATTCGGGTATGTTGTGGTCTCTATTTAGTTATATGAAATAGATTATTCGCCGAGCCACTCTATTTACTGTTTTCGAGGAATTTTCATGTCTCCTTGAAACTGTTAACTTAACGCCTGGATACTTATTGCTAAATGGCTACTTCGTCTTCAACTTCCACTGATAGAGTCTAACAGCGATGCCTATGCGACTGCGTTCAGTGATTCACTTGAGTCTGTCGGCTTGAAACAACGCGTCACGGGTCCCTGCCATTATTGACAGGCAATATGCATGTACTGTCGGCTTTTTCTGTGTTGTCTGATCTCCCGTCTGAACACAAGGCTGTGCTGTACACTATAGCATTTGCAAGACCGAAAGCTACAAAGTCACATTCCGCTCTGCGACATAGATATGAATGCCTTCAAGATAACATAAGATAAGATAAGATAAAGAGTATTTATAATAGCGCCATTTCCTAGCTAAAGGTCCTATGGCGCAATCTTACAATACGTTTGAAACAAAATTGTTATGATAAAAAAATAAGAATTTAAAAATAGCCAATGTATTAAATCAAGTTAAACTATATATAAAAGCTTACTTTAGATAAATGAGTATTTGAGTTTCTTTTTAAAAGCAGTATAATGTGTATTTACAAATTGCATGTCTGACGTCGAGAAGGGGATAATTCCACAAAGTCGGGTGCTGCTACAGAAAAGGAACATGTAATAATATCAGATATAATACTTTGGACTGACGGTTTGCTGCTAAAACCTTAAATGGTAACAAGTGAGGAATCGTTGAAAACGGAATTCAAATGTTTAATCTCACCTGGTAACCAGCGATATCTCCATGAGTAGTCATATTTTGAGCAAAAAATACCAGTTTTAAATTGCAGCAGCATTTTGAATTACAGTGTTGGATGACGCTTGAGTAACATAGTCTACGGTGGACCAAAGAGCAAGTATAAGTGCATTACAGGTTAGTTCCAGTCTTGAGGTCGGCCAAGGAGATTTAGTGAAAGTTGATTCACCACACAGGGTCGTTAAAAATAATTTAAGGGAGAAAAAAAGTAAAGAAAATAATTAAGAAGTGCTGCCTTTGCAACAATACCTGCATAATGGTAAGACCGTTTTCGCGTCTTCTCGGGATAACGACCTTAAATCGTAGGCCTTCGGAACCCCTATCAATTTTCGCTTCTAGCCTTTGGGGATATTCCCTTCCACGCTGGTTAAAAAAGTGATTTATATTGATAAAACTAAACTATAAACTAAATCATAACTTTGCTGATCTTGAGAAATGCAAACGAAGATGAAAAAATGGCGAATTTACTAAGCGAGCCATATACACGAGGAACAAATATTAGTCGAGTTGTGAAAAAAGAAACACCAAAGGAGAGCGCGGGCGGCGTTTTTTGTGATGAAGAAACCACAAGCAACTTAGGTGTTTATTATCATTCATTTAAAGCTTTTTTGGAAGCATCCATAAATTGATGTCTTAACGTCTTTCCTGAGTAGGGCTGAAAAACATCCCAAAATTGAACCATATGTAACTTAACACTTCTGATTCTTCTTGTAGTTAACTCGTTTCCTGTACCGGCCCAGTCAAAATTGGGTGTCAAAATGGGGAAAACACGGCATACGGTAACGTCAAGATTTAAAAATGGAAATTCGACTAAGCGCCAGGAACATGAGATCCACTTCCACACCCGCCAAAAGTTTAATTTGATTTCATAAAACAACTCTGTCGATTGGTGGCATTTTGAGTTTTTCAAGATGGCTACGCGGGGCGTGTCAAGATGGCCTTTTCTAGAAAAATGTAAAATTTTTCAACGCTGATTTATGATAATTAATGCTAATTTATTTTAACATAATGTGTTTTGATTCGGGATAATTTTGAAAAGCACAAGATAAAGCCGGTTTATTCGGGCCTTTCAGAGAAAATGTTATTAGCCTTTCGCAACAGTTATGGTTATCTTCAAGAGATGTCAATAGAACAAAGAGAGGGTAAGTTGTGTATCATTATAGCGGTAGAAATGAAACACTCAGATTATGCTGTCTTGTGCGATATTCTTAGCAGAGTGGAGAAATAATATAGTGTGCATATAGAATCGGTCCCAGGACAGCCGATTCCTTGAGTGGACTCCTTGATGTAGACGGCATGAATGAAGGCTTGCCAATCTAATAGCTTTAACAAATATTGGTAGTAGTCGGATAAATAAGATAAAAACCAAGGCCAAGGGCGTGTTACCAACAAACACCAAAACGTAACGCCTGAGATAACCTTGAAAGACGCAGCGGTGCTGAATCCATAGATGATCCAGGAAATAAAACAGGATTGATAATTGTCACTCAGCCTAAAAAGTAGTGTTCTACTCATGTACACGAATTAGTACAGTATTTCTCGGTAGTGTAGGGGATTTCCTGTAGCAGACTGTAAGGGCTCATGCTCTGTAAGGGGCTTTAAGCTGTTAGAGCAGCAACTCTATCAATGGTTTTAGCAAGGAATTGTAAAGATAGATCATTTTTCAGTATTGAAACCCCTCGCTGAATTGTCAATATACGCGATTTGATAATAATGTTTTGTCAGGGACAAAATAAATAGGATTAAAAGTTAGCTAGGCAACACATATTTATCACAAATATTATGATTATTATTCAGTAAAGTGGAATTTTTGAAGTAATAAAGCATTATGAATCAAATCTTTGTTATTTTTAGGTGATTAAACATAGAAAAACAAAACAAAGCGTGATTTTTTTGCTAATGTTTTTTTTATGCTTTTTGTCCGCTTTTCAAAGGAATTTTTTCTTTATTAGAACCATCTCAACGAATTTTTGGCTCTCAGACAAAATTCTGAAGCTGTTGTATATGTTTTTAACTCAGCGAGAAAAAATTCTTTTACAATGATTAGTCATTACACATGAACAGGTGTAATAGCAGCTTGGCTAATGACCTAATATGCGATCTCGAGCTAATTTTTTGAGATATATTGACGTTTCTTTGACTTGCACTTAATATATTGCTGGATTGAGTGATGATTCCTGTTCTCCTTGTTTTCGAAGAAATTAGTTTCCTTTAAATAGTTTTGGGCAGAAGAAATCACATCTATCTTTTCTGGCATCTAAAGCGATTCTTATCTCTCGATGGTTAAAGATTACTGTTGTTTTCTTTTTTATGAAGCCAGGATTTCTTTGATCCTTAAATAAGAGATAAGGCTTCTGCACACATCACATTTTACCATTAATTTAAGCATATTTTTATTCCGTGTTGGTATATTATTTGACTATTACCTGAATAAGGCAATAATTGGTTTAAATACTTGGAATATACAAACCTTATTATAGTCAATAATATGCTAATAGGTTTTAAGATGATCATAGATTATATATATATATATATATATATATATATATATATATATATATATATATAAACATATATATATATATATATATGATATATATATATATATTATATATATATGATATATATATATATATATATATATATATATATATAACTACAGACGGTACCGTTTTCGTTTCGTCGGCTGTTTTGGGGGCCCCATCCAAGGTGTTAGTGCTGAGGATGTTGAGCAGGATGAAGATAAACTGCTATTTTACAGTCACCCTTGATGCCACATACAAATGTGGGACATCAAAAACCATGCGCATATTATGATACTATATATATATAATATATAGATACTAGTATATTATATATATATATTTGATAATATATATAATAATTATATATATAGTATATATATATAGTTATATGATATATATATATAATTATATACTCATATATGATATAATATACACATGTGAAATTATATAGTATATATATATATATCTATGATATATAATATATATATAATATAATAATATGTACGGACCGCTAAGTTGCCAATGCTTTTTCGCAACTGTGGTCCCGGTTTGGTCTTAAAATGTAATGTATTCCATACCACTCGCAAATTTTCCTTCAAACCGTAAAATCCTTTCAAACATTGTAGTTTGATCGAGTGAAATGCCAAATATATCCTATAATATACCCAGAATCTTTATGCGCTGCCGGCAATTAACCACACATATATACAGAACTCGTGACTAGGCTCTCGGCACACGGCTTCCGTAGCCTCAGTGGCTCAGAGCGGCTGCACTAGCAATGCGCAGGGTCGCGGGTTCAAATTCCTACCGAAAGAAGGCCGCTAAGTTGCATTTTTCGGCAACTGGTTTCCCGGTTTGGTTCTTAAAATGTATGGTATTTCCAACACTCCGAAATTTTCCTTCACCATAGAATCCTTTCAACATGTAGTTTTTGATTCGAGTGAAGTGAAAGATGCCCAAATATCTACATATATATATATATATATTTTATATGAATATATAATTATATATATATATATGATATATATTATATTATGATTTATTAGTATTTTTATATATATATATATATATAATTATATATATTTATATATATTAACTATCTTTGATTACAGAATTTTCTTCGGGCTGCAGACTGTCAGCCTTCCTCAGTGACTAAAAAAGCGGCTTGATATTTTACATAAAACGTTTAAAACTTAGTGCATTTGTGCCATTCTCCAAAGCTATTAGATGTACCTATGGGATTTGAGCAGCGGTGTATCAGATTTCAATTGGAAATTATTTGTCTCTCGTTTGATTGCGTCTTTGTCCAAAGTTGAGTGCCAGAGGACTCTAAAAATAATCGTTGTTCATAATTTGTTATTCCTCGTTCAAGAATTTGAATGTGCGTATTACTGTAGGGTGGATATCCATGTCCTGTCGTCCTCAGCGTGATGTTTTGAATAGCAGAAGCCTCATTTTCGGTTCCGTCTGCCGGGATATTATGTTCTTTTCCCCGCCTCGAGAATCCCATGAACGTTTACTTTCTCCGACGATATGTAAAACGGCACTCTTTGCATTTGACTTTGTATACCGATGGTACTTTAAAAATCTTCGATATACGGTCCTTCCAGTTTTTTGAAAATTTGGAAAGATGTTTGTTTCCCACCCCTCCTCACATGGTTTAAAAGCAGTTTCTTGATATTGGCTCGTTTTTTAAATGACCGTTTAATTTGTTTCCGAAACACCTTTCAACCGTAAGGTAAAAACGGCAAAAGCCACCCGAGGTTATCGTGTGATTGCGGACTTTCTGTAAACTGGTACTTTTAACTGCATTTTGGAGAAATCCACGAGAGTATTATTAGTCTTCAAGATCTTTGGGTCACCTTTTCTACTTCTTGTCCTGGCGAAAGCTCTTCACTAGTAGGATCTCCTTTGCTCTATACAGAAGCGGTTCTGTAAACTACAGCTTTCCTTATGCTGTATGGGGTTATGCGAGTCCGAAATCCAAATACTTGTTTGTATGCGTTGCTTTCCGATGTACTTTTACTTCGACGAGGATTTTTTCTGGTTCGGCTAAACTTGAAAAAATCTTGCAATCTAAAAAAAAACGCTATGCTTTTTGGTTGGTTCGACGGTTACATTCTGGATTCACTATTGAATAATTTTTGACTCGTTTATGTAACCTAATACTGAATGAACATGTGTATCAATGTATTACCCTAACTTGTATCAAATAATTGTAAATCCTCGCTCTGAAATCTGAAGATGTTGGCCATGTCGCAACGAAAGCTTTCTAAGCTAATAAATTTCAAATTTCTGTCATGTTCTTGTCTAAAAGTCATTTGCTGGGCTTTAACTCATTATTTTTAAAGTTACGGATTCCCTGTCCTTGGCATTTCAATTGCCACTAATGTACTATAATGTACTATAAAGGACAATGATTACTAGCTATTGCATGCATGCGATTTGTTAATGTTGAGTGCAACCCTCAGTGGATTTTATGCGATTATAGATCGCAAGATGATTGACGAAACTACTATATTATGTCTATATTATGGAGTATTATCGAGACTTCAAGACGCCTAATTTTTTACTGCTGGCCAACCATTGGTAGCACCATGTACTTTAGTTATCGCCCACGGAAGCCTTATGAACAAGGAATATTTTATGGAACGCCAAACTTCGTCTTGGACATCTGGCGATGTAAAGTTTTGTGTCGCCTAGAATCATTTATGCAATGGGCCTTCAATTGGTGTGTTTGGACTAGGCCTATTTTTTGCCTCTGAACTGCAGCAGGTACGTACGTCAATCGTCTACGTAAACTTTTCTCGGCGCAGTTCTGCCAGTCCGCGTCATCCTAGCATCATCCTGCCACACTATCCTCCTAAAAATAATCTCTTCAAAACATTTATAATAAACTGGCGTTTATAATATACGTTCAGAATCATGATGAGCATAATTTTTGCATCGA
>JAYKKM010000136.1:0-95000 GCA_035772405.1 Chrysogorgia sp. JL179-B06
CATGTAAGTAACTAGTAATGTCTACGTAAATGTTAAGAATCATTATCTAAATATTGTACCATCGTGTACAATGTCCTAAGTAAGTCATAAGAATTCATTCATTATCTAAATATTGTACCATTGTAAGTAACTGTAGTAACTAGTCTAAGAATCATTAAGAATCTTATCTATAAGTATTGTAATGTACCATGTAAGTATCATGTATGTAAGTATATGTCTGTAATGTTGTAATGTACTAGTAACGTCTAATCAATGAATCAGTAATATCATTATCTAAATATTGTACCATGTAAGTAACTAGTAATGTCTAAGAATCATCCAAATATTGTACCATGTAACTAGTAATAATGTACACTATTGTACCATGTAATGTAACTAGTAATCATCATTAAAATATTGTACCATGTAAGTAACTAGTAATGTCTAGATAATAGTGTAAATAGTATTATCTAAATATTGTACCAGTAAGTAACTAGTAATCATTATCTAAATATTGTACATGTAAGTAACTAGCATTATCTAAATATTGTACCATGTAAGTAACTAGTAATGTCTAAATGTACCATGTAAGTAACTAGTAATGTCTAAGAATCTATCTAAATATTGTACCATGTAACTAGTAATGTCTAAGAATCATTATCTAGTAATGTACTAGTAATGTATAAGAATCTGTACCATGTAAGTAACTAGTCTAAGAATCATTAAAATATTGTACCATGTAAGTAACTAGTAATGTCTAAGAATCATTATCTAAATATTGTACCATGTAAGTAACTAGTAATGTCTAAGAATCATTATTGTACCATGTAAGTAACTAGTAATGTCTATTATCTAAATATTGTACCATGTAAGTAACTAGTAATGTAAGAATCATTATCTAAATATTGTACCATGTAAGTAACTAGTAATGTCTAAGAATCATTATCTAAATATTGTACCATGTAAGTAACTAGTATAAATTATCTAGTACCATGTAAGTAACTAGTAATCTAAGAATCATTATCTAAATATTGTACCATGTAAGTAACTAGTAACGTCTAAGAATCATTATCTAAATATTGTACCATGTAAGTCTAGTAATGTTTAAGAATCATTAAAATATTGTACCATGTAAGTACTAGTAACGTCTAAGAATCATTATATTGTACCATGTAAGTAACTAGTAATGTCTAAGAATCATTATCTAAATATTGTACCATGTAAGTAACTAGTAATGTCTAAGAATCATTATCCAAATATTGTACCATGTAAGTAACTAGTAATGTCTAAGAATCATTATCTAAATATTGTACCATGTAAGTAACTAGTAATGTCTAAGATCATTATCTAAATATTGTACCATGTAAGTAACTAGTAAGTCTAAGAATCATTATCTAAATATTGTACCATGTAAGTAACTAGTAATGTATCATTATCTAAATATTGTACCATGTAAGTACTAGTAAGTCTAAGAATCATCCAAATATTGTACCATGTAAGTAACTAGTAATGTCTAAGAATCATTATCTAAATATTGTACCATGTAAGTAACTAGTAATGTCTAAGAATCATTATCTAAATATTGTACCATGTAAGTAACTAGTAATGTCTAAGAATCATTATCTAAATATTGTACCATGTAAGTCAATGTAGATGTCTAAGAATCATTATCTAAATATTGTACCATGTAAGTAACTAGTAATGTCTAAGAATCATTATCTAAATATTGTACCATGTAACTAGTAATGTCTAAGAATCATATAAATATTGTACCATGTAAGTAACTAGTAATGTCTAAGAATCTAAAATATTGTACCATGTAAGTAACTAGTAATGTCTAAGAATCATAAATATTGTACCATGTAAGTAACTAGTAATGTCTAAGAATCATTATCTAAATATGTACCATGTAAGTAACTAGTAATGTCTAAGATCATTATCTAAATATTGTACCATGTAAGTAACTAGTAATGTCTAAGAATCATTATCTAAATATTGTACCATGTAAGTAACTAGTAATGTCTAAGAATCATTCTAAATATTGTACCATGTAAGTACTAGTAATGTCTAAGAATCATTATCTAAATATTGTACCATGTAAGTAACTAGTAATGTCTAAGAATCATTATCTAAATATTGTACCATGTAAGTACTAGTAATGTCTAAGAATCATTATCTAAATATTGTACCATGTAAGTACTAGTAATGTCTAAGAATCATTATCTAAATATTGTACCATGTAAGTAACTAGTAATGTCTAAGAATCATTATCTAAATATTGTACCATGTAAGTAACTAGTAATGTCTAAGAATCATTATCTAAATATTGTACCATGTAAGTAACTAGTAATGTCTAAGAATCATTATCTAAATATTGTACCATGTAAGTAACTAGTAATGTAAGAATCATTATCTAAATATTGTACCATGTAAGTAACTAGTAATGTCTAAGAATCATTATCTAAATATTGTACCATGTAAGTAACTAGTAATGTCTAAGAATCATCTAAATATTGTACCATGTAAGTAACTAGTAATGTCTAAGAATCATTATCTAAATATTGTACCATGTAAGTAACTAGTAATGTCTAAGAATCATTATCTAAATATTGTACCATGTAAGTAACTAGTAATGTCTAATCATTATCTAAATATTGTACCATGTAAGTAACTAGTAATGTCTAAGAATCATTATCTAAATATTGTACCATGTAAGTAACTAGTAATGTCTAAGAATCATTATCTAAATATTGTACCATGTAAGTAACTAGTAATGTCTAAGAATCATTATCTAAATATTGTACCATGTAAGTAACTAGTAATGTCTAAGAATCATTATCTAAATATTGTACCATGTAAGTACTAGTAATGTCTAAGAATCATTATCTAAATATTGTACCATGTAAGTAACTAGTAATGTCTAAGAATCATTATCTAAATATTGTACCATGTAAGTAACTAGTAATGTCTAAGAATCATTATCTAAATATTGTACCATGTAAGTAACTAGTAATGTCTAAGAATCATTATCTAAATATTGTACCATGTAAGTAACTAGTAATGTCTAAGAATCATTATCTAAATATTGTACCATGTAAGTAACTAGTAATGTCTAAGAATCATTATCTAAATATTGTACCATGTAAGTAACTAGTAATGTCTAAGAATCATTATCTAAATATTGTACCATGTAAGTAACTAGTAATGTCTAAGAATCATTATCTAAATATTGTACCATGTAAGTAACTAGTAATGTCTAAGAATCATTATCTAAATATTGTACCATGTAAGTAACTAGTAATGTCTAAGAATCATTATCTAAATATTGTACCATGTAAGTAACTAGTAATGTCTAAGAATCATTATCTAAATATTGTACCATGTAAGTAACTAGTAATGTCTAAGAATCATTATCTAAATATTGTACCATGTAAGTAACTAGTAATGTCTAAGAATCATTATCTAAATATTGTACCATGTAAGTAACTAGTAATGTCTAAGAATCATTATCTAAATATTGTACCATGTAAGTAACTAGTAATGTCTAAGAATCATTATCTAAATATTGTACCATGTAAGTAACTAGTAATGTCTAAGAATCATTATCTAAATATTGTACCATGTAAGTAACTAGTAATGTCTAAGAATCATTATCTAAATATTGTACCATGTAAGTAACTAGTAATGTCTAAGAATCATTATCTAAATATTGTACCATGTAAGTAACTAGTAATGTCTAAGAATCATTATCTAAATATTGTACCATGTAAGTAACTAGTAACGTCTAAGAATCATTATCTAAATATTGTACCATGTAAGTAACTAGTAATGTCTAAGAATCATTATCTAAATATTGTACCATGTAAGTAACTAGTAATGTCTAAGAATCATTATCTAAATATTGTACCATGTAAGTAACTAGTAATGTCTAAGAATCATTATCTAAATATTGTACCATGTAAGTAACTAGTAATGTCTAAGAATCATTATCTAAATATTGTACCATGTAAGTAACTAGTAATGTCTAAGAATCATTATCTAAATATTGTACCATGTAAGTAACTAGTAATGTCTAAGAATCATTATCTAAATATTGTACCATGTAAGTAACTAGTAATGTCTAAGAATCATTATCTAAATATTGTACCATGTAAGTAACTAGTAATGTCTAAGAATCATTATCTAAATATTGTACCATGTAAGTAACTAGTAATGTCTAAGAATCATTATCTAAATATTGTACCATGTAAGTAACTAGTAATGTCTAAGAATCATTATCTAAATATTGTACCATGTAAGTAACTAGTAATGTCTAAGAATCATTATCTAAATATTGTACCATGTAAGTAACTAGTAATGTCTAAGAATCATTATCTAAATATTGTACCATGTAAGTAACTAGTAATGTCTAAGAATCATTATCTAAATATTGTACCATGTAAGTAACTAGTAATGTCTAAGAATCATTATCTAAATATTGTACCATGTAAGTAACTAGTAATGTCTAAGAATCATTAAAATATTGTACCATGTAAGTAACTAGTAATGTCTAAGAATCATTATCTAAATATTGTACCATGTAAGTAACTAGTAATGTCTAAGAATCATTATCTAAATATTGTACCATGTAAGTAACTAGTAATGTCTAAGAATCATTATCTAAATATTGTACCATGTAAGTAACTAGTAATGTCTAAGAATCATTATCTAAATATTGTACCATGTAAGTAACTAGTAATGTCTAAGAATCATTATCTAAATATTGTACCATGTAAGTAACTAGTAATGTCTAAGAATCATTATCTAAATATTGTACCATGTAAGTAACTAGTAATGTCTAAGAATCATTATCTAAATATTGTACCATGTAAGTAACTAGTAATGTCTAAGAATCATTATCTAAATATTGTACCATGTAAGTAACTAGTAATGTCTAAGAATCATTATCTAAATATTGTACCATGTAAGTAACTAGTAATGTCTAAGAATCATTATCTAAATATTGTACCATGTAAGTAACTAGTAATGTCTAAGAATCATTATCTAAATATTGTACCATGTAAGTAACTAGTAATGTCTAAGAATCATTATCTAAATATTGTACCATGTAAGTAACTAGTAATGTCTAAGAATCATTATCTAAATATTGTACCATGTAAGTAACTAGTAATGTCTAAGAATCATTATCCAAATATTGTACCATGTAAGTAACTAGTAATGTCTAAGAATCATTATCTAAATATTGTACCATGTAAGTAACTAGTAATGTCTAAGAATCATTATCTAAATATTGTACCATGTAAGTAACTAGTAATGTCTAAGAATCATTATCTAAATATTGTACCATGTAAGTAACTAGTAATGTCTAAGAATCATTATCTAAATATTGTACCATGTAAGTAACTAGTAATGTCTAAGAATCATTATCTAAATATTGTACCATGTAAGTAACTAGTAATGTCTAAGAATCATTATCTAAATATTGTACCATGTAAGTAACTAGTAATGTCTAAGAATCATTATCTAAATATTGTACCATGTAAGTAACTAGTAATGTCTAAGAATCATTATCTAAATATTGTACCATGTAAGTAACTAGTAATGTCTAAGAATCATTATCTAAATATTGTACCATGTAAGTAACTAGTAATGTCTAAGAATCATTATCTAAATATTGTACCATGTAAGTAACTAGTAATGTCTAAGAATCATTATCTAAATATTGTACCATGTAAGTAACTAGTAATGTCTAAGAATCATTATCCAAATATTGTACCATGTAAGTAACTAGTAATGTCTAAGAATCATTATCTAAATATTGTACCATGTAAGTAACTAGTAATGTCTAAGAATCATTATCCAAATATTGTACCATGTAAGTAACTAGTAATGTCTAAGAATCATTATCTAAATATTGTACCATGTAAGTAACTAGTAATGTCTAAGAATCATTATCTAAATATTGTACCATGTAAGTAACTAGTAATGTCTAAGAATCATTATCTAAATATTGTACCATGTAAGTAACTAGTAATGTCTAAGAATCATTATCTAAATATTGTACCATGTAAGTAACTAGTAATGTCTAAGAATCATTATCTAAATATTGTACCATGTAAGTAACTAGTAATGTCTAAGAATCATTATCTAAATATTGTACCATGTAAGTAACTAGTAATGTCTAAGAATCATTATCTAAATATTGTACCATGTAAGTAACTAGTAATGTCTAAGAATCATTATCTAAATATTGTACCATGTAAGTAACTAGTAATGTCTAAGAATCATTATCTAAATATTGTACCATGTAAGTAACTAGTAATGTCTAAGAATCATTATCTAAATATTGTACCATGTAAGTAACTAGTAATGTCTAAGAATCATTATCTAAATATTGTACCATGTAAGTAACTAGTAATGTCTAAGAATCATTATCTAAATATTGTACCATGTAAGTAACTAGTAATGTCTAAGAATCATTATCTAAATATTGTACCATGTAAGTAACTAGTAATGTCTAAGAATCATTATCTAAATATTGTACCATGTAAGTAACTAGTAATGTCTAAGAATCATTATCTAAATATTGTACCATGTAAGTAACTAGTAATGTCTAAGAATCATTATCTAAATATTGTACCATGTAAGTAACTAGTAATGTCTAAGAATCATTATCTAAATATTGTACCATGTAAGTAACTAGTAATGTCTAAGAATCATTATCTAAATATTGTACCATGTAAGTAACTAGTAATGTCTAAGAATCATTATCTAAATATTGTACCATGTAAGTAACTAGTAATGTCTAAGAATCATTATCTAAATATTGTACCATGTAAGTAACTAGTAATGTCTAAGAATCATTATCTAAATATTGTACCATGTAAGTAACTAGTAATGTCTAAGAATCATTATCTAAATATTGTACCATGTAAGTAACTAGTAATGTCTAAGAATCATTATCTAAATATTGTACCATGTAAGTAACTAGTAATGTCTAAGAATCATTATCTAAATATTGTACCATGTAAGTAACTAGTAATGTCTAAGAATCATTATCTAAATATTGTACCATGTAAGTAACTAGTAATGTCTAAGAATCATTATCTAAATATTGTACCATGTAAGTAACTAGTAATGTCTAAGAATCATTATCTAAATATTGTACCATGTAAGTAACTAGTAATGTCTAAGAATCATTATCTAAATATTGTACCATGTAAGTAACTAGTAATGTCTAAGAATCATTATCTAAATATTGTACCATGTAAGTAACTAGTAATGTCTAAGAATCATTATCTAAATATTGTACCATGTAAGTAACTAGTAATGTCTAAGAATCATTATCTAAATATTGTACCATGTAAGTAACTAGTAATGTCTAAGAATCATTATCTAAATATTGTACCATGTAAGTAACTAGTAATGTCTAAGAATCATTATCTAAATATTGTACCATGTAAGTAACTAGTAATGTCTAAGAATCATTATCTAAATATTGTACCATGTAAGTAACTAGTAATGTCTAAGAATCATTATCTAAATATTGTACCATGTAAGTAACTAGTAATGTCTAAGAATCATTATCTAAATATTGTACCATGTAAGTAACTAGTAATGTCTAAGAATCATTATCTAAATATTGTACCATGTAAGTAACTAGTAATGTCTAAGAATCATTATCTAAATATTGTACCATGTAAGTAACTAGTAATGTCTAAGAATCATTATCTAAATATTGTACCATGTAAGTAACTAGTAATGTCTAAGAATCATTATCTAAATATTGTACCATGTAAGTAACTAGTAATGTCTAAGAATCATTATCTAAATATTGTACCATGTAAGTAACTAGTAATGTCTAAGAATCATTATCTAAATATTGTACCATGTAAGTAACTAGTAATGTCTAAGAATCATTATCTAAATATTGTACCATGTAAGTAACTAGTAATGTCTAAGAATCATTATCTAAATATTGTACCATGTAAGTAACTAGTAATGTCTAAGAATCATTATCTAAATATTGTACCATGTAAGTAACTAGTAATGTCTAAGAATCATTATCTAAATATTGTACCATGTAAGTAACTAGTAATGTCTAAGAATCATTATCTAAATATTGTACCATGTAAGTAACTAGTAATGTCTAAGAATCATTATCTAAATATTGTACCATGTAAGTAACTAGTAATGTCTAAGAATCATTATCTAAATATTGTACCATGTAAGTAACTAGTAATGTCTAAGAATCATTATCTAAATATTGTACCATGTAAGTAACTAGTAATGTCTAAGAATCATTATCTAAATATTGTACCATGTAAGTAACTAGTAATGTCTAAGAATCATTATCTAAATATTGTACCATGTAAGTAACTAGTAATGTCTAAGAATCATTATCTAAATATTGTACCATGTAAGTAACTAGTAATGTCTAAGAATCATTATCTAAATATTGTACCATGTAAGTAACTAGTAATGTCTAAGAATCATTATCTAAATATTGTACCATGTAAGTAACTAGTAATGTCTAAGAATCATTATCCAAATATTGTACCATGTAAGTAACTAGTAATGTCTAAGAATCATTATCTAAATATTGTACCATGTAAGTAACTAGTAATGTCTAAGAATCATTATCTAAATATTGTACCATGTAAGTAACTAGTAATGTCTAAGAATCATTATCTAAATATTGTACCATGTAAGTAACTAGTAATGTCTAAGAATCATTATCTAAATATTGTACCATGTAAGTAACTAGTAATGTCTAAGAATCATTATCTAAATATTGTACCATGTAAGTAACTAGTAATGTCTAAGAATCATTATCTAAATATTGTACCATGTAAGTAACTAGTAATGTCTAAGAATCATTATCTAAATATTGTACCATGTAAGTAACTAGTAATGTCTAAGAATCATTATCTAAATATTGTACCATGTAAGTAACTAGTAATGTCTAAGAATCATTATCTAAATATTGTACCATGTAAGTAACTAGTAATGTCTAAGAATCATTATCTAAATATTGTACCATGTAAGTAACTAGTAATGTCTAAGAATCATTATCTAAATATTGTACCATGTAAGTAACTAGTAATGTCTAAGAATCATTATCTAAATATTGTACCATGTAAGTAACTAGTAATGTCTAAGAATCATTATCTAAATATTGTACCATGTAAGTAACTAGTAATGTCTAAGAATCATTATCTAAATATTGTACCATGTAAGTAACTAGTAATGTCTAAGAATCATTATCTAAATATTGTACCATGTAAGTAACTAGTAATGTCTAAGAATCATTATCTAAATATTGTACCATGTAAGTAACTAGTAATGTCTAAGAATCATTATCTAAATATTTGTACCATGTAAGTAACTAGTAATGTCTAAGAATCATTATCTAAATATTGTACCATGTAAGTAACTAGTAATGTCTAAGAATCATTATCCAAATATTGTACCATGTAAGTAACTAGTAATGTTCTAAGAATCACTATCCTAAATATTGTACACATGTAAGTAACTAGTAATGTTTAAGAGATCATTAGCTAAATATTGTACCACGTAAGGTAGACTAGTAATGTTTAAGAATCATTATCTAATTTTTGTACCATGTAAGTAAATTGTAATGTTTAAGAATCATTATCTAAATATTGTACCATGTAAGTAAAACTAGTAATGTTCTTAGAATCATTATCTAAATATTGTAACCATGTAAGTAACTAGTAATGTCTAAGAATCATTATCTAAATATTGTTACCATGTAAAGTGACTAGTAATGTCTAAGAATCATTATCTAAAAGATTGTACCATGTAAGTGACTAGTACATGTATAAGAATCATTATCTAAATTATTGTACCATGTAAGTAGACTACGTAATGTTCGAAGAAATCATTATCTAAATATGTGTACCATGTAAGTAAACTAGTAATGTCTAAGAATCATTATCTAAATATTGTTAACCATGTAATTAACTAGTAATTGTCTAAGAATCATTATCCAAATATTGTACCACTGATAAGTAACTAGTAATGTCTAAGAATCATTATCTAAATATTGTTACCATGTAAAGTAACTAGTAATGTCTAAGAATCATTATCTAAATCTTGTACCATGTAAGTAAACTAGTAACGTCTAAGAATCATGATCTAACTATTGTACCATGTAGGTAACTTAGTAATGTCTTAGAATCCTTATCCTTTAAAAATATTGTTACCCATGTAAGTGACTAGTAATGTCTAAGAATCATTATCCACATATTGTACCATGTAAGTACACTAGTAATGTCTCAGAATCATTATCTAAATATTGTACAATGTTAAGTAAACTAGTAATGATCTAAAGATCATTATCCAAAATATTGTACCATGTAAAGTAACTAGTAATGTCTTAAGAATCATTAATTCTAAATATAGGTACCATGTAAGTAACTAGTCAACGTCTAAGATTCATTATCTAAATATAGATACCATGTAAGTAACTAGTAACGTCTCAGACTCATTATTCGAAATATTGTACCATGTAACGTGACTAGTAATGTTTAAGACTCATTATTCTAAATATTGTACCATGTAAGTAACTAGTACAGTCTAAGAATTCATTATCTAAATTTATTGTACCATGTAAGTAAACTTGTAAATGTCTAAGAATCATTATCTAATATATTGTACCATATAAGTAACTAAGTAATGTCTAAGAATCATTTTTATCCAAATATTGATACCATGTATGTAACTAGTATGGTCTAAGAATCATTATCTAGATTTTGTACCATGTAAGTAACTAGTAACGGTCTAAGTATCATTATCTAAATATTGTACCATGTAAGTAACTAGTAACGTCTAAAGCAATCATTATCTAAACTATTGTACCATGTAAGTAACTTAGTAATGTTTAAGGAATCATTATCTAAATATTGTACCATGTAAGTGGGACTAGTAATGTCTAAGAATCATTATCCAAATATCTGTACCATGTAAGTAACTAGTAATGTCTAAGAATCATTATCCAATATTGTCACCATGTCAAGTAAATAGCAATGTTCTAAGAATCAATATCCAAAATATTGTACCATGTAAGTAATCAAGTAATGACTAAGAATCATTATCCAATATTGTACCATGTAAGTAACTAGTAACGTCTAAGAATCATTATCTAAATATTGTACCATCAAAGTTTCTAGTAATTGTCTAAGAAATCATCATCCCAATATTGTTCCATGTAAGTAAACTAGTAATGTTTAAGAATCATTATCCAAATATTGTACCATGTAAGTAGTAACTAGTAATGTTTAAGAATCATTATCCAACTATTGTACCATGTAAGTAACTAGTAACGTCTAAGAATCATTATCTAAATATTATACCATGTAAGTAACTAGTAACGTCTAAGAATCATTAACTAAAATATAGTACCATGTAAGTAACTGGGTAATGTCTAAGAATCCTTTTCTAAATATTTTACCATGTAAGTAACTAGTAACGTCTAAGAATCAATATCTAAATATTGTACCATGTAAGTGACTTGTACTGTCTTAAAGAATCATTATCTAAATATTGTACCATGTAAATAACTAGTAATGTCTAAGAATCATTATCTAAATATTGTACCATGTAAGTAACTAGTAATGTTAGATTCCTACTACTAAATATTGTACCATGTAGTGGACTAGTAATGTCTAAGAATCATTATCCTAAATATTGTACCATGTAAGTGACTAGTAATGTCTAAGAAATCATCTATCTAAAATATTGTACCATGTGAGATGACTAGTAAACGTCTAAGAATCATTATCTAAATATTGTACCCATATAAGTAACTACGTAATGTCTAAGACTCTTTACTAACATATAGTACCATGTAAGTGATAGTAAATGTTAAGAATGCATTATCATAAATATTGTACCATGTAAGTAACTATTTAATGTCTAAGAATCATTATCTAAAAATTGTACCCTGTAAATAACTAGTAATGTTCTAAGTATCATCATCTAAATATCTGTACCATGTAAGTGAGTAGTTATGTTTAAGGGAAAATCATTATCTAAATATTTTACCATGTAAGTAACTAGTAATGTCTTAAGTATCATTATCTCAATATTGTACCATGTAAACGTAACTAGTAATGGTCTACGAATCATTATCTAAATATTGTACCATGTAAGTAACTAGTTAACGTCTAAGAATCATTATCTAAATATATTTGTACCCTGTAAGTAACTAGTAATGTCTACGAATCACTTATCCAAATATTGTACCCATGAAAGTAACTAGTAATGTCTAAGAATCAATATCTAAATATTGTACCATGTAAGTGACTCGTAATGTCTAAGAATCATTATCTAAAAATATGTACCATGTAAGTGACTAGTAATGTCTAAGAATCATTATCTAAATATTGTACCATGTAAAGTGACTAGTAACGTCTAAGAATCATTATTCTTAATATTGTACCATATAAGTAACTAGTAATGTCTAAAGAATTCATTATCTAAATATTGTACCATGTAAGGGACTAGTACTGTCTAAGAATCATTATCTAAATATTGTACCATGTAAGTGACTAGTAATGTCTAAGAATCATTATCTAAATATTGTACCATATTAGTGAACTAGTAAATGTCTACGAATCATTATCTAAATTATTGTACCATGTAAGTGGACTAGTAATGTCTAAGAATCATTATCTAAATATTGTACCATATAAGTAACTAGTTTGTCTAAGAATCATTATCTAAATATTGTACCATGTAACGTGACTAGTAATGTCTAAGAATCAATTATCTAAATATTGTACCATGTAAGTGACTAGTAATTGTCTAAGAAATCATTATCTAAATATTGTACCATGTAAGTGGAACTAGTAACGTCTAAGAATCATTATCTAAATATTGTACCATATTAAGTTAACTAGTAATGTCTAAGACTCATTATCTAAATATTGTACCATGTAAGTGACTAGTAAATGTCTAAGAATCATTATCTAAATATTGTACCATGTAAGTGACTAGTAATGTCTAAGAATTCCATTATTCTAACTATTGTTAACGATGTAAGTAACTAGTAATGTCTAAGAATCATTATCCCAATATTGTACCATATAAGTAAACTAGGTAATGTTCTAAGAATTCATTATTCTAAATATTGATACCATGTAAGTAACTAGTAATGTTCTAAGAATCATTATCTAAATATTGCTACCATATAAGTAAACTAGTAATGTCTAAGAATCATTACTCTAAAATATTGTACCATGTAAGTAACTAGTAATGTTTAAGAATCATTATCTAAACTATTGTACCATGTAAGTAACTAGTAATGTCTAAGAATTCATTATCTAAATATTGTACCATGTATAGTAACTCGTAATGTCTAAGAATCGATATCCAACTATTGTACCCATGTATGTAACTAGCCATGTCTAAGAATCATTATCCAAATATTGTACCACTTAAGTAACAAGTAATGACTAAGAATCATTATCCAAATTATTTGTACCATGTAAGTAACTAGTAATGTCTAAGAATCATTATCTAAATATTGTACCATGTAAGTAACTAGTAATGTCTAAGAATCATTATCTAAATATTGTACCATGTAAGTAACTAGTAACGTCTAAGGAATCATTATCTAAATTATGTTACCATCTAAGTTTCTAGGAATGTCTAAGAATCATCATCCCAATATTGTACCATGTAAGTAACTAGTAATGTTTAAGAATCATTATCTAAATCATTGTACCATGTAAGTAACTAGTAATGTTTAAGAATCATCCAACTATTGTACCATGTAAGTAAACTAGTAACGTCTAAGAATCATTATCTAAATATTATACCATGTAAGTAACTAGTAACGTCTAAGAAATCATTATCTAAATATTGTACCAAGTAAGTAACTAGTAATGTCTACGAATCATTATCTAAAGATTTTACCATGTAAGTAACTTGTAATGTCTAAGAATCAATATCTAAATTATTGTACCATGTAAAGTGCCTTTGTAATGTCTACGAATCTTTATCTAAATATTGTACCATGTAACTAACTAGTAATGTCTAAGAATCATTATCTAAATATTGTACCATGTAAAGTAACTCGTAATGTGTAAGAATCAATATCTAAATATTTGTACCATGTAAGTGACTAGTAATGTTCTAAGAATCATTATCTTACTATAGTGACCATAGTAATGTGACTAATAATGTCTAAGAATCAGTATCTAAATATTGTACCAGGTTAAGTGACTAGTAACGTCTCAGAATCATTATCTAAATATTGTACCATTATAAGTAACTAGTAATGTCTAAGAATCCTTATCTAAATATTGTACCATGTAAGTGACTAGTAATGTCTTAAGAATCATTATCTAAATATTTGTACCATGTAAGTAACTATTAATGTCTAAGAATCATTATCTATAATATTGTACCATGTAAATAACTAGTAATGTCTAAGTTTCATTATCTAAATATTGTCCCATGTAAGTGACTAGTAATGTCTTAGAATCATTATCTAAATATTGTACCATGTAAGTAAAACTAGTAATGTCTATGAATCATTATCTTAAATATTGTACAATGTAAAGTAACTAGTAATGTCTACGAATCATTATCTAAATATTGTACCATGTACGTAACTAGTTAAGTCTAAGATTCATTATCTAAAATATTGTACCATGTAAGTAACTAGTAATGTCTATGAATCATTATCCCAAATATTATACCATGTAAGTAACTAGTACATGTCTAAGTAATCAATATCTAAATATTGTACCATGTAAGGGACTAGTAATGTCTAAAGTTCATTATCTAAATATTGTAACCATGTAAGTGACTAGTAATGTCTAAGAATCATTATCTAAATATTGTACCATGTAAGTGACTAGTCAACGTCTAAGAATCATTATCTAAATATTGTACCATATAAGTAACTAGTAATGTCTAAGAATCATTATCTAAATATTGTACCATGTAAGTGCCTAGTAATGTCTAAGAATTCATTATCTAAATATTGTACCATGTAAGTAACTAGTAATGTCTAAGAAATCATTATCTAAAATATTGTACCATGTAAGTAACTAGTAACGTCTAAGAATCATTATCTAAAATATTGTACCATGTAAGTAACTAGTAATGTCTAGAGAATCATTATCCAAAATATTGTACCATTGTAAGTAACTAGTAATGTCTAAGAATCAATATCTAAATATTGTACCATGTTAAGTGACTAGTAATGTCTAAGGAATCATTATCTAAATATTGTACCATGTAAGTGACTAGTAATGTCTAAGAATTCATTATCTAAATATTGTACCATGTAAGTGCTAGTAAAGTCTAAGAATCATTATCTAAATCTAGCTACCATGTAAGTAACTAGTAATGTCTATAGAATCATTATCTAAATATTGTAAATGTATGTGACTAGTAATGTATAAGATTCAGTATCTAAATATTGTACCATGTATGTGACTAGTAATTGTCTAAGAATCACTATCTAAATATTGTACCATATAAGTAACTAGTAATGTCTAAGGAATTCATTAACTAAATATTGTACCATATAAGTAACTAGTAATGTCTAAGACTCATTAAATTCTAAAAATATTGTACCATGTAAGTAACTAGTAATGTCTAAGAATCAATATCTAAAATATTGTACCATGTAAGTGACTAGTAATGTCTAAGAATTCATAATCTACATATTGTACCATGTAAGTGACTAGAAATGTCTAAGAATCATTATTCTAAATAATTGTACCATGTAAGTGACTAGTAACGTCTAAGAATCATTATCTAAATATTGCTACCATCTAAGTAACTAGTAATGTCTAAGAATCATTATCTAAATATTGAACCATGTAAGTGACTAGTAATGTCTAAGAATCATTATCTAAATATTGTTCCATGTAAGTAACTATTATTGTTTAAGAATCATTATCTAAATATGGTACCATGTAAATAACTAGTAATGTCTAAGTATCATTATCTAAATAATTGTACCCATGTAAAAAGTGACTAGTAATGTTTAAGAATCATTAATCTAAATATTGTTTCAGGTAAGTAACTAGTAATGTCTAAGAATCATTATCTAAATATTGTACCATGTAAGTAACTAGTAATGTCTGAGAATCATTATCTCAATTAATTGTACCATGTAAGATAAACTTAGTAACGTCTAAGAATCATTATCTAAATATTTGTACCATGTAAGTAACTAGTTAATGTCTGGGCTAAGAATCATTATCCAATATTGTACCATGTAAGTGACTAGAAATGTCTAAGAATCATTAACCTAAATATTGTACCATGTAAGTGACTTGTAATGTCTAAGAATCATTATCTAAAAATGGTACCCTATAAGTAACTAGTAATGTCTAAGTATCATTATCAAAATATTGTACCATGTAAGTAACTAGTGAAGTCTAAAGAAATCATTAATTCCTAATATTGTACCATGTAAAGTAACTAGTAACGTCTCAGAATCATTATCTAAATATTGTACCACGTAAAAGTAACTAGTTAATGTAGTTAAGGAAATTCATTATCTAAATATTGTACAATGTAAGTATACTAGTAATGTTTAAGAATCATTACTCTTAAATATTGTTACCATGTAAGTATCTAGTAATGTCTTAGAATCTTAATCTAAATATTGTACCATTGTAAGTATCTAGTAATGTCTAAGAATCATTATCTACAAGATTGTACCATGTAAGTGACTAGTAATGTCTAAGAATCATTATCCTACATATTGTTACCATATAAGTAACTTAGTAATGTCTAAGTATCTTTATCTAAATATTGTACCATGTAAGTAACTAGTAACGTCTAAGAATCATTATCTAAATATTGTACCATTGTAAGTAACATAGTAACGTCTAAAGAATCATTATCTAAATATTGTACCAGGTAAAGTAACTAGATAATGTCTAAGGATCATTATCTAACGATATTGTACCATGTAAGTAACTATAATAATGTCTAAGAATCATTACCAAAATATTGTACCATGTAAGTAACTGGTAATGTCTAAGAATCATTATCCAAATATTGTACCATGTAAGTAACTAGTAATGTCTAAGAATCATTTACCATGTAAGTAACTCGTAATGTTTAAGAATCATTAATCTAAATATTGTACCACGATAAGTAACTAGTAATGTCTTAAGGAATTCATTATCTAAATATTGTACCATGTAAGTAAACTAGTAATGTTTAAGAATTCATTATCTCAATATTGTACCATGATAAGTAAATAGTAATGTCTTAGAATCCATTATCTAAATATTGTACCATGTAAGTAACTAGTAATGTCTAAGAATCATTATCTAAATATAGTACCATGTAAATAACTAGAAAATGTCTAAGAATATCATCTAATTATTGTACCATGTAAGTGACTAGTAATGTTTAAAGGAATCATTATCTAAATAGTGTACCATGTAAGTAACTAGTAATGTAAAGAATCATTATCTAAATATTGTACCATGTAAGTAACTAGTAATGTCTGAGATTTCCTTATCTAAAATATTGTACCATGTAAGGTAACTAGTAACGTCTAAGAATTCATTATCTAAATATTGCCCACCATGTAAAGTAACTAGTAATGTCTTAAGAATCATTATCCAAATTATTGTACCATGTAGGTAACTAGTTAATGTCTAAGAATCAGTATCTAAATATTGTACCATGTAAGTGACTAGTAATGTCTAAGAATCATGATCTAAATTATTGTACCATATAAAGTAACTCGTAATGTCTAAAGTATCATTACTCTAAATATTGTACCATGTAAAGTAACTAGTAACGTCTAAGAATCATTATCTAAATATTGTTAAATGTAAGTAACTAGTAACGTCTAAGAACTCATTTATCTAAATATTGTACCACGTAAGTAACTAGTAATGTTTAAGAAACATTATCTAAATATTGCTACCATGTAAGTAACTAGTAATGTTTAAGATTCATTATCTAAATATTGTACCATGTAAGTAACTAGTAATGTCTTAGGAATCATTATTCTAAAATATTTGTACCATGTAAGTAACTAGTAATGTCTAAGAATCATTATCTAAATATTGTACCAAGTAAGTGACTAGTAATGTCTAAGTATTCATTATCTAAATATTGAACCTTATAAGTAACTAGGTAATGTCTAAGTATCCATTATCTAAATATTGTTCCCTGTAAGTAACTAGGACCGTCTAAGAATCATTATCTAAATTATTGTACCATGTAAGTAAACTAGTAACGTCTAAGGAATCATTATCTAAAATATTGTACCAGGTATGTAACTAGTAATGTTTAAGGATCATTATCTAAATATTGTACCATGTAAGTAACTCTAAGTAAATGTCTAAGAATCATTATCCAAATATTGTACCATGTAAGTAACTGGTAATGTCTATGAATCATCCAAATATTGTACCATGTAAAGTAACTAGTAATGTCTAAGAATCATTATCTAAATATTGTACCATGTAAGCAACTAGTAATGTTCTAAGAATCATTATCCAAATATTTGTACCATGTAAGTAACACTAGCAATGTCTAAGAATCATTATCCAAATATTGTACCATGTAAGCTAACAAGTAATGGACTAAGACTCATTATCCAAATATTTGTACCATGTAAGTAACTAGTAACGTCTAAGAATCATTATTCAAATATTGTAACCATCTAAGTTTCTAGTCATGTCTAGGCATCATCATCCCAATATTGTACCATGTAAAGTCAACTAGTAATGTTTACGAATCATTATCCAAATATTGTACCATGTAAGTAACTAGTAAATGTTTAAGAATCATCCAAATATTGTAACCATGTAAGTAACTCGTAACGTCTTAAGAATCATTATCTAAATATTATACCCTGTAAGTAACTAGTAACGTCTAGAAATCATTATCTAATGATTGTACCATGTAAGTAACTAGATAATGTCTAAGAATCATTATCTAAATATTTTACCCTGTATAGTAACTAGTACGGTTCTAAGAATCATTATATAAATATTGTACCATGTAAGTGACTAGTAATGTCTAAGAATCATTATCTAAATATTGATACCATGTAAATAACTAGTAATGTCCTAAGAATCATCTATCTAAATATTGTCCCATGTAAGTAACTAGTAATGTGTAAGAATCAATATCTAAATATTGTACCATGTAAGTTGACTAGTAATGTCTAAGTATCATTATCTAAATATTGTTACCATGTAAGTGACTAGTAATGTCTAAGAATCCGTATCTAAAGATATTGTACCAGGTAAGTGACTAGTAACGTCTAAGAATCATTATCTAAATATTGATTAACATATAAGTAACTAGTAATGTCTAAGAATACATTATCTAAATATTGTACCATGTAAAGTGACTAGTAATGGTCTAAGAATCATTATCTAAATATTGTACCATGTAAGTAACTATTAATGTCTAAGAATCATTTATCTAAATATTGTACCATTGTAAAAACTAGTAATGTCCTAAAGTATTCATCAGCTAAATATTTGTACCATGTATGTGAACTAGTAAATGGTTTAAGAATCATTATCTAAATATTGTACCATGTAAGTAACTAGTAATTTCCTAAGAATCATTATCTAAATATTGTACCATGTAAGTAACTAGTAAAGTCTAATAATCATTATCTAAATAAAATTAAAAAAAAATTGTAAATATAACCATGTAAGTAACTAGTAACGTCTAAGAATCAATATCTAAATATCTGTACCACATGTAAAGTAAACTAGTAATTGTCTAAGACTCATTATCCAAATAATTGTAACCATGTAAAGTAACTAGTAATGGTCTAAGAAATCAATACTAAATATTGTACCATTGTAAGTGACTAGTAATGTCTAAGAATCATTATCTAAATATTGTACCATGGTTAAGTGAATAGTAATGTCTAAGAATTCATTATCTAAATATTGTACCATGTAAGTGACTAGTAACGTCTAAGAATCATTATCTAAATATTTGTACCATATAAGTAACTAGAATATATTGTCTAAAGAATCATTATCTAAATGATTGTTACTCATGTAAAGTGACGTAGTAATAGTCCTAAGAATCATTAATTCTGAAATATTGTACCATGTAAGTGGACTAGTAATGTCTAAAGATATCATTATCTAAAATATTGTAACCATATAAGTAACTAGTAATGTCTACAGAATTCATTATCTTAAATATTAGTACCATATAAGTAAACTAGTAATGTCTAAGAATTCATTATCTAAAATATTGTACCATGTAAGTAACTAGTATATGTCTAAGAATCAATACTAAATATTGTACCATGTAAGTGACTAGTAATGTCTAAGAATCATTAATCTAAATATTGTAACCATGTAAGTGACTAGTAATGTCTAAGAATCCCATTATCTAAATATTGTACCATGTAAGTGACTTAGTAACGTCTAAGAATCATTAATCTAAATATTGTTACCATATTAAAGTAACTAGTAATGTCTAAGAATCATTATCTAAATATTGTACCATGTTTTTTGAACAAAAAAAAAAGTGAACTAGTTAATGACTAACGAATCATTATCTAAATATTGTACCATGTAAGTAAACCTATTAAAGTCTAAGAATTCATTATCTAAATATTGTTACCATGTAAATAACTAGTAATGGTCTAAGTATCATCATCTAAATATTGTACCAAGTAAAGTGACTAGTAATGTTTAAGAATCATTATCCTAAATATTGTACCATGTAAGTAACTAGTAATGTCTGAAGAATCATTATCTAAATATTGTACCATGTAAGTAAACTAGTAATGTCTGAGAATCATTATCTAAATATTGTACCATGTAAGTAACTAGTAACGTCTAAGAATCATTATCTAAATATTGTAACCATGTAAGTAACTAGTAAAGTCTTGAAGAATTCATTTATCCCAAATATTTGTACCATGTAATGTGAACTAGTAAATGTCTAAGAATCTCATTATCTAAATATGTAACCTATGTAAGTGAATAGTAAATGTCCCTAAGAATCATTATCTAAATATTGTACCATCTAAGTAACTAGTGAATGTCTATAGTATTCATTAAACTAAATATTGTACCATGTAAGTAACTTTAGTGATACGTCTAAGAGATCATTTATCTAGAATATTGTACCATGTAAGTAACTAGTAACGTCTAGAAGAATCATTATCTAATATATTGTACCACGTAAGTAACTAGTAATGTTCTAAGAATCAGTTATCTAAATATTGTACATGTAAGTAACTAGTAATGTTTAAGAATCATTATCTAAATATTGTACCATGTAAAGTAACTAGTAATGTCCTTAGAAGTCATTATCTAAATATTGTTACCAATGTAAGTAAACTAGTAAGGTCTAAGAATCCATTATCTAAATATTGTACCATGTAAGTGACTAGTAATGTCTAAGGAATCATTTATCTAAAATATTGTACCATATAAGTAACTAGTAATGTCCTAACGTATCATTATCTAAATCATTGTACCATGTAAGTAACTAGTCAACGTC
Source organism: Chrysogorgia sp. JL179-B06 (assembly GCA_035772405.1). Taxonomy (NCBI): domain Eukaryota; kingdom Metazoa; phylum Cnidaria; class Anthozoa; order Scleralcyonacea; family Chrysogorgiidae; genus Chrysogorgia; species Chrysogorgia sp. JL179-B06. The sequence continues at coordinate 21,499 of JAYKKM010000136.1, forward strand.
TAAGAATCATTATCTAAATATTGTACCATGTAAGTAAACTAGTAACTCTAAAGAATCATTATCTAAATAAATGATGTACCAGGTAAGTAACTAGTTAATGTTTAAGGATCATTATCTAAATATTGTACAATGTAAGTAACTATAAGTAATTGTCTATGAATCATCCAAATATTGTACCATGTAAGAACTGGTAATGTCTAAGAATCATTATCCATAATATTTGTACCAGTAGTACTATAATGTCTAAGAATCATTACCATGTAAGTAACTAGTAATTGGTCTAAGAATCATTACATCTAAATATTGTAACCATGTAAGTAACATAGTTAATGTTTAAGAATCATTAATCTAAATATTGTACCATGTAAGTAACTAGTAATGTTTTGAAGAATCATTATCTAAATATTGTACCATGTAAGTAACTAGTAATGTCCTTTAGAAATCATTATCTAAATATTGTACCATGTAAGTAACTAGTAATGTCTAAGAATCATTATCTAAAATATTCGTACCATGTAAGTTAACTTGTAATGTCTAAGAATCATTATCTAAATAGTGTTTACCCATGTAAATAACTAGTCATGTCCCAAGTATCATCATCTAAATATTGCTACCATGTAAGTGAACTAGTAATCGTTTAAGAATCATTATCTAAATATTGTACCAATGTAAGTAAACTAGTAATGTCGAAGAATCATTTATCTAAATATTGTACCATGTAAGTAAACTTAGTAATGTCTGAGAATCCATTTATCTTAAATATTGTACCATGTAAGTAACTAGTAACGTCTAAGAATCATTATCTAAATATTGTACCATGGTAAGTAACTAGTAATGTCTAAAGGAATCATTATCCAAATATTGTACCATGTAAGTTGACTAGTAATGTCTAAGAATCATTATCTAAATATTGTACCATGTAAGTGACTAGTAATGTCTAAGAATCATTATCTAAATATTGTACCATATAAGTAACTAGTAATGTCTAAGTAACATTATCTAAATATTGTACCATGTAAGTAAACTAGTAACGTCCTAAGAATCATTATCTAAATATTGTACCATGTAAGTAACTAGTAACGTCTAAGAATCATTATCTAAATATTGTACCACGTAAGTAACTAGTAATGTTTAAGAATCATTATCTAAATATTGTACATGTAAGTAACTAGTAATGTTTAAGAATCATTATCTAAATATTGTACCATGTAAGTAACTAGTAATGTCTTAGAATCATTATCTAAATATTGTACCATGTAAGTAACTAGTAATGTCTAAGAATCATTATCTAAATATTGTACCATGTAAGTGACTAGTAATGTCTAAGAATCATTATCTAAATATTGTACCATATAAGTAACTAGTAATGTCTAAGTATCATTATCTAAATATTGTACCATGTAAGTAACTAGTAACGTCTAAGAATCATTATCTAAATATTGTACCATGTAAGTAACTAGTAACGTCTAAGAATCATTATCTAAATATTGTACCAGGTAAGTAACTAGTAATGTTTAAGGATCATTATCTAAATATTGTACCATGTAAGTAACTATAAGTAATGTCTAAGAATCATCCAAATATTGTACCATGTAAGTAACAGGTAATGTCTATGAATCATCCCAAATATTGTACCATGTAAGTAACTAGTAATGTCTAAGAATCATTATACCATGTAAGTAACTAGTAATGTTTAAGAATCATTATCTAAATATTGTACCACGTAAGTAAATAGTAATGTTTAAGAATCATTATCTAAATATTGTAGCATGTAAGTAACTAGTAATGTTTAAGAATCATTATCTAAATATTGTACCATGTAAGTAACTAGTAATGTCTTAGAATCATTATCTAAATATTGTACCATGTAAGTAACTAGTAATGTCTAAGAATCATTATCTAAATATTGTACCATGTAAGTGACTAGTAATGTCTAAGAATCATTATCTAAATATTGTACCATGTAAGTGTCCTAGTAATGTATAAGAATCATTATCTAAATATTGTACCATGTAAGTAACTAGTAATGTCTAAGAATCATTATCTAAATATTGTACCATGTAAGTAACTAGTAATGTCTAAGAATCATTATCTAAATATTGTACCATGTAAGTAACTAGTAATGTCTAAGAATCATTATCTAAATATTGTACCATGTAAGTAACTAGTAACGTCTAAGTATCATTATCTAAATATTGTACCATGTAAGTAACTAGTAACGTCTAAGAATCATTATCTAAATATTGTACCATGTAAGTAACTAGTAACGTCTAAGAATCATTATCTAAATATTGTACCAGGTAAGTAACTAGTAATGTTTAAGGATCATTATCTAAATATTGTACCATGTAAGTAAATATAAGTAATGTCTAAGAATCATCCAAATATTGTACCATGTAAGTAACTGGTAATGTCTAAGAATCATCCAAAATATTGTACCATGTAAGTAACTAGTAATGTCTAAGAATCATTATCTAAATATTGTACCATGTAAGTAACTAGTAATGTTTAAGAATCATTATCTAAATATTGTACCACGTAAGTAACTAGTAATGTTTTAAGAATCATTATCTAAATATTGTACATGTAAGTAACTAGAAATGTTAAAGAATCATTATCTAAATATTGTACCATGTAAGTAACTAGTAATGTCTTAGAATCATTATCTAAATATTGTACCATGTAAGTAACTAGTAATGTCTAAGAATCATTATCTAAATATTGTACCATGTAAGTGACTAGTAATGTCTAAGAATCATTATCTAAATATTGTACCATGTAAGTGACTAGTAATGTATAAGAATCATTATCTAAATATTGTACCATGTAAGTAACTAGTAATGTCTAAGAATCATTATCTAAATATTGAACCATGTAAGTAACTAGTAATGTCTAAGAATCATTATCTAAATATTGTACCATGTAAGTAACTAGTAATGTCTAAGAATCATTATCCAAATATTGTACAATGTAAGTAACTAGTAATGTCTAAGAATCATTATCTAAATATTGTACCATGTAAGTAACTAGTAACGTCTAAGAATCATTATCTAAATATTGTACCATGTAAGTAACTAGTAACGTCTAAGAATCATTATCTAAATATTGTACCATGTAAGTAACTAGTAATGTTTAAGAATCATTATCTAAATATTGTACCATGTAAGTGACTAGTAACGTCTAAGAATCATTATCCACATATTGTACCATGTAAGTAACTAGTAATGTCTCCGAATCATTATCTAAATATTGTACCATGTAAGTAACTAGTAATGTCTAAGAATCATTATCCAAATATTGTACCATGTAAGTAACTAGTAATGTCTAAGAATCATTATCTAAATATTGTACCATGTAAGTAACTAGTAACGTCTAAGAATCATTATCTAAATATTGTACCATGTAAGTAACTAGTAACGTCTAAGAATCATTATCAAATATTGTACCATGTAAGTGACTAGTAATGTTTAAGAATCATTATCTAAATATTGTACCATGTAAGTAACTAGTAATGTCTAAGAATCATTATCTAAATATTGTACCATGTAAGTAACTAGTAATGTCTAAGAATCAGTATCTAAATATTGTACCATGTAAGTAACTAGTAATGTCTAAGAATCATTATCCAAATATTGTACCATGTAAGTAACTAGTAATGTCTAAGAATCATTATCTAAATATTGTACCATGTAAGTAACTAGTAACGTCTAAGTATCATTATCTAAATATTGTACCATGTAAGTAACTAGTAACGTCTAAGAATCATTATCTAAATATTGTACCATGTAAGTAACTAGTAATGTTTAAGAATCATTATCTAAATATTGTACCATGTAAGTGACTAGTAACGTCTAAGAATCATTATCCAAATATTGTACCATGTAAGTAACTAGTAATGTCTAAGAATCATTATCCAAATATTGTACCATGTAAGTAACTAGCAATGTCTAAGAATCATACATGGTACAATATTTGGATGATTCTTAAACATACTAGTTACTTACATGGTACAATATTGGGATGATGATTCTTAGACATTACTAGAAACTTAGATGGTACAATATTTAGATAATGATTCTTAGACGTTACTAGTTACTTACATGGTACAATATTTGGATAATGATTCTTAGTCATTACTTGTTACTTACATGGTACAATATTTGGATAATGTAACTAGTAATGTTTAAGAATCATCCAAATATTGTACCATGTAAGTAACTAGTAACGTCTAAGAATCATTATCTAAATATTATACCATGTAAGTAACTAGTAACGTCTAAGAATCATTATCTAAATATTGTACCATGTAAGTAACTAGTAATGTCTAAGAATCATTATCTAAATATTTTACCATGTAAGTAACTAGTAACGTCTAAGAATCAATACTAAATATTGTACCATGTAAGTGACTAGTAATGTCTAAGAATCATTATCTAAATATTGTACCATGTAAATAACTAGTAATGTCTAAGAATCATTATCTAAATATTGTACCATGTAAGTAACTAGTAATGTCTAAGAATCAATACTAAATATTGTACCATGTAAGTGACTAGTAATGTCTAAGAATCATTATCTAAATATTGTACCATGTAAGTAACTAGTAATGTCTAAGAATCATTATCTAAATATTGTACCATGTAAGTAACTAGTAATGTCTAAGAATCATTATCTAAATATTGTACCATGTAAGTAACTAGTAACGTCTAAGAATCGTTATCTAAATATTGTACCATGTAAGTAACTAGTAATGTCTAAGAATCATTATCCAATATTGTACCATGTAAGTAACTAGTAATGTCTAAGAATCAATACTAAATATTGTACCATGTAAGTGACTAGTAATGTCTAAGAATCAATATCTAAATATTGTACCATGTAAGTGACTAGTAATGTCTAAGAATCATTATCTAAATATTGTACCATGTAAGTGACTAGTAACGTCTAAGAATCATTATCTAAATATTGTACCATATAAGTAACTAGTAATGTCTAAGAATCATTATCTAAATATTGTACCATGTAAGTGACTAGTAATGTCTAAGAATCATTATCTAAATATTGTACCATGTAAGTGACTAGTAATGTCTAAGAATCATTATCTAAATATTGTACCATATAAGTAACTAGTAATGTCTAAGAATCATTATCTAAATATTGTACCATGTAAGTGACTAGTAATGTCTAAGAATCATTATCTAAATATTGTAACCATATAAGTAACTAGTAATGTCTAAGAATCATTATCTAAATATTGTACCATGTAAGTGACCAGTAATGTCTAAGAATCATTATCCACATATTGTACCATGTAAGTGACTAGTAATGTCTAAGAATCATTATCTAAAATATTGTACCATGTAATTGACTAGTAACGTCTAAGAATCATTATCTAAATATTGTACCATATAAGTAACTAGTAATGTCTAAGAATCATTATCTAAATAATGTACCATGTAAGTGACTAGTAATGTATAAGAATCATTATCTAAATATTGTACCATGTAAGTGACTAGTAATGTCTAAGAATCATCTAAATATTGTACTATGTAAGTAACTAGTAATGTCTAAGAATCATTATCTAAATATTGTACCATATAAGTAACTAGTAATGTCTAAGAATCATTATCTAAATATTGTACCTTGTAAGTAACTAGTAATGTTTAAGAATCATTATCTAAATATTGTACCATATAAGTAACTAGTAATGTCTAAGAATCATTATCTAAATATTGTACCATGTAAGTAACTAGTAATGTTTAAGAATCATTATCTAAATATTGTACCATGTAAGTAACTAGTAATGTCTAAGAATCATAATCTAAATATTGTACCATGTAAGTAACTAGTAATGTTTAAGAATCATTATCTAAATATTGTACCATGTAAGTAACTAGTAACGTCTAAGAATCATTATCTAAATATTGTACCATGTAAGTAACTAGTAACGTCTAAGAATCATTATCTAAATATTGTACCATGTAAGTAACTAGTAATGTCTAAGAATCATTATCCAAATATTGTACCATGTAAGTAACTAGTAATGTCTAAGAATCATTATCTAAATATTGTACCATGTAAGTAACTAGTAACGTCTAAGAATCATTATCTAAATATTGTACCATGTAAGTAACTAGTAACGTCTAAGAATCATTTTCTAAATATTGTACCATGTAAGTAACTAGTAATGTTTAAGAATCATTATCTAAATATTGTACCATGTAAGTGACTAGTAACGTCTAAGAATCATTATCCAAATATTGTACCATGTAAGTAACTAGTAATGTCTAAGAATCATTATCCAAATATTGTACCATGTAAGTAACTAGTAATGTCTAAGAATCATTATCCAAATATTGTACCATGTAAGTAACAAGTAATGACTAAGAATCATTATCCAAATATTGTACCATGTAAGTAACTAGTAACGTCTAAGAATCATTATCTAAATATTGTACCATGTAAGTGACTAGTAATGTCTAAGAATCATCATCCCAATATTGTACCATGTAAGTAACTAGTAATGTTTAAGAATCATCCAAATATTGTACCATGTAAGTAACTAGTAATGTTTACATCCAAATATTGTACCATGTAAGTAACTAGTAACGTCTAAGAATCATTATCTAAATATTGTACCATGTAAGTGACTAGAATGTCTAAGAATCATCCAAATATTGTACCATGTAAGTAACTAGTAACGTCTAAGAATCAATACTAAATATTGTTACCATGTAAGTGACTAGTAATGTCTAAGAATCATTATCCAAATATTGTACCATGTAAGTGACTAGTAATGTCTAAGAATCATTATCTAAATATTGTACCATATAAGTAACTAGTAATGTCTAAGAATCATTATCTAAATATTGTACCATGTAAGTGACTAGTAATGTCTAAGAATCATTATCTAAATATTGTACCATGTAAGTGACTAGTAATGTTTAAGAATCATTATCTAAATATTGTACCATGTAAGTAACTAGTAACGTCTAAGAATCATTATCTAAATATTGTACCATGTAAGTAACTAGTAATGTCTAAGAATCATTATCTAAATATTGTACCATGTAAGTAACTAGTAATGTCTAAGAATCATTATCTAAATATTGTACCATGTAAGTGACTAGTAATGTCTAAGAATCATTATCTAAATATTGTACCATGTAAGTAACTAGTAATGTCTAAGAATCATTATCTAAATATTGTTACCATGTAAGTAACTAGTAATGTCTAAGTATCGTCGTCCATATATTGTACCATGTAAGTGACTAGTAATGTTTAAGAATCATTATCTAAATATTGTACCATGTAAGTGACTAGTAATGTCTAAGAATCATTATCTAAATATTGTACCATATAAGTAACTAGTAATGTCTAAGAATCATCCAAATATTGTACCAAGTAAGTAACTAGTAATGTCTAAGAATCATCTAAATATTGTACCATGTAAGTAACTAGTAATGTCTAAGAATCATCTAAATATTGTACCATGTAAGTAACTAGTAATGTCTAAGAATCATCCAAATATTGTACCATGTAAGTAACTAGTAATGTCTAAGAATCATCTAAATATTGTACCATGTAAGTGACTAGTAATGTCTAAAGAATCATTATCTAAATATTGTACCATGTAAGTAACTAGTAATGTCTAAGAATCATTATCTAAATATTGTAACCATATAAGTAACTAGTAATGTCTAAGAATCATCCAAATATTGTACCATGTAAGTAACTAGTAATGTCTAAGAATCATTATCTAAATATTGTACCATGTAAGTAACTAGTAATGTCTAAGAATCATTATCTAAATATTGTACCATGTAAGTGACTAGTAATGTCTAAGAATCATTATCAACATATTGTACCATGTAAGTAACTAGTAACGTCCTAAGAATCATTATCTAAATATTGTACCATGTAAGTAACTAGTAACGTCTAAGAATCATTATCTAAATATTGTACCATGTAAGTAACTAGTAATGTCTAAGAATCATTATCTAAATATTGTACCATGTAAGTAACTAGTAACGTCTAAGAATCAATACTATATATTGTACCATGTAAGTGACTAGTAATGTCTAAGAATCATTATCTAAATATTGTACCATGTAAATAACTAGTAATGTCTAAGAATCATTATCTAAATATTGTACCAAGTAAGTAACTAGTAATGTCTAAGAATCAAACTAAATATTGTACCATGTAAGTGACTAGTAATGTCTAAGAATCATTATCTAAATATTGTACCATGTAAGTGACTAGTAATGTCTAAGAATCATTATCTAAATATTGTACCATGTAAGTGACTAGTAACGTCTAAGAATCATTATCTAAATATTGTACCATATAAGTAACTAGTAATGTCTAAGAATCATTATCTAAATATTGTACCATGAAAGTGACTAGTAATGTCTAAGAATCATTATCTAAATATTGTACCATGTAAGTAACTATTAATGTCTAAGAATCATTATCTAAATATTGTACCATGTAAATTACTAGTAATGTCTAAGTATCATCATCTAAATATTGTACCATGTAAGTGACTAGTAATGTTAAGAATCATTATCTAAATATTGTACCATGTAAATAACTAGTAATGTCTAAGAATCATTATCTAAATATTGTACCATTTAAGTAACTAGTAATGTCTAAGAATCATTATCTAAATATTGTACCATGTAAGTAACTAGTAACGTCTAAGAATCATTATCTAAATATTGTACCATGTAAGTAACTAGTAATGTCTAAGAATCATTATCCCAAATATTGTACCATGTAAGTAACTAGTAATGTCTAAGAATCAATACTAAATATTGTACCATGTAAGTGACTAGTAATGTCTAAGAATCATTATCTAAATATTGTACCATGTAAGTAACTAGTAATGTCTAAGAATCATTATCTAAATATTGTACCATGTAAGTGACTAGTAACTTCTAAGAATCATTATCTAAATATTGTACCATATAAGTAACTAGTAATGTCTAAGAATCATTATCTAAATATTGTACCATGTAAGTGACTAGTAATGTCTAAGAATCATTATCTAAATATTGTACCATGTAAGTGACTAGTAATGTCTAAGAATCATTATCTAAATATTGACCATATAAGTAACTAGTAATGTCTAAGAATCATTATCTAAATATTGTACCATGTAAGTGACTAGTAATGTCTAAGAATCATTATCTAAATATTGTACCATATAAGTAACTAGTAATGTCTAAGTATCATTATCTAAATATTGTACCATGTAAGTAACTAGTAACGTCCTAAGATCATTATCTAAATATTGTACCATGTAAGTAACTAGTAACGTCTAAGAATCATTATCTAAATATTGTACCAGGTAAGTAACTAGTAATGTTTAAGGATCATTATCTAAATATTGTACCTATGTAAGTAACTATAAGTAATGTCTAAGAATCATCCAAATATTGTACCATGTAAGTAACTGGTAATGTCTAAGAATCACCCAAATATTGTACCATGTAAGTAACTAGTAATGTCTAAGAATCATTATCTAAATATTGTACCATGTAACTAGTAATGTCTTAAGAATCATTATCTAAATATTGTACCATGTAAGTAACTAGTAATGTCTAAGAATCATTATCTAAATATTGTACCATGTAAGTGACTAGTAATGTCAAAGAATCATTATCTAAATATTGTACCATGTAAGTGACTAGTTATGTATATGAATCATTATCTAAATATTGTAACATGTAAGTAACTAGTAATGTCTAAGAATCATTATCTAAATATTGTACCATGTAAGTAACTAGTAATGTCTAAGAATCATTATCTAAATATTGTACCATGTAAGTAACTAGTAATGTCTAAGAATCATTATCCAAATATTGTACCATGTAAGTAAACTAGTAATGTCTAAGAATCATTATCTAAATATTGTACCATGTAAGTAACTAGTAACGTCTAAGAATCATTATCTAAATATTGTACCATGTAAGTAACTAGTAACGTCTAAGAATCATTATCTAAATATTGTACCATGTAAGTAACTAGTAATGTTTAAGAATCATTATCTAAATATTGTACCATGTAAGTGACTAGTAACGTCTAAGAATCATTATCCAAATATTGTACCATGTAAGTAACTAGTAATGTCTAAGAATCATATCTAAATAATGTACCATGTAAGTAACTAGTAATGTCTAAGAATCATTATCCAAATATTGTACCATGTAAGTAACTAGTAATGTCTAAGAATCATTATCTAAATATTGTACCATGTAAGTAACTAGTAACGTCTAAGAATCATTATCTAAATATTGTACCATGTAAGTAACTAGTAACGTCTAAGAATCATTATCTAAATATTGTACCATGTAAGTGACCTAGTAATGTTTAAGAATCATTATCTAAATATTGTACCATGTAAGTAACTAGTAATGTCTAAGAATCATTATCTAAATATTGTACCATGTAAGTAACTAGTAATGTATAAGAATCATTATCCAAATATTGTACCATGTAAGTAACTAGTAATGTCTAAGAATCATTATCTAAATATTGTACCATGTAAGTAACTAGTAACGTCTAAGTATCATTATCTAAATATTGTACCATGTAAGTAACTAGTAACGTCTAAGAATCATTATCTAAATATTGTACCATGTAAGTAACTAGTAATGTTTAAGAATCATTATCTAAATATTGTACCATGTAAGTGACTAGTAACGTCTAAGAATCATTATCCAAAATATTGTACCATGTAAGTAACTAGTAATGTCTAAGAATCATTATCCAATATTGTACCATGTAAGTAACTAGCAATGTCTAAGAATCATTATCCAAATATTGTACCATGTAAGTAACAAGTAATGACTAAGAATCATTATCCAAATATTGTACCATGTAAGTAACTAGTAACGCTAAGAATCATTATCTAAATATTGTACCATCTAAAGTTTCTAGTAATGTCTAAGAATCATCATCCACATATTGTACCATGTAAGTAACTAGTAATGTTTTAGAATCAACCCAATATTGTACCATGTAAGTAAAAGTAATGTTTAAGAATCATTATCCAAATATTGTACCATGTAAGTAACTAGTAACGTCTAAGAATCATTATCTAAATATTATACCATGTAAGTAACTAGTAACGTCTAAGAATCATTATCTAAATATTGTACCATGTAAGTAACTAGTAATGTATAAGAATCATTATCCAAATATTGTACCATGTAAGTAACTAGTAATGTCTAAGAATCATTATCTAAATATTGTACCATGTAAGTAACTAGTAACGTCTAAGTATCATTATCTAAATATTGTACCATGTAAGTAACTAGTAACGTCTAAGAATCATTATCTAAATATTGTACCATGTAAGTAACTAGTAATGTTTAAGAATCATTATCTAAATATTGTACCATGTAAGTGACTAGTAACGTCTAAGAATCATTATCCAAATATTGTACCATGTAAGTAACTAGTAATGTCTAAGAATCATTATCTAAATATTGTACCATGTAAGTGACTAGTAACGTCTAAGAATCATTATCTAAATATTGTACCATATAAGTAACTAGTAATGTCTAAGAATCATTATCTAAATATTGTACCATGTAAGTGACTAGTAATGTCTAAGAATCATTATCTAAATATTGTACCATGTAAGTGACTAGTAATGTCTAAGAATCATTATCTAAATATTGTACCATGTAAGTAACTAGTAATGTCTAAGAATCATTATCCAAATATTGTACCATGTAAGTAACTAGCAATGTCTAAGAATCATTATCCAAATATTGTACCATGTAAGTAACAAGTAATGACTAAGAATCATTATCCAAATATTGTACCATGTAAGTAACTAGTAACGTCTAAGAATCATTATCCAAATATTGTACCATCTAAGTTTCTAGTAATGTCTAAGAATCATCATCCCAATATTGTACCATGTAAGTAACTAGTAATGTTTAAGAATCATCCAAATATTGTACCATGTAAGTAACTAGTAATGTCTAAGAATCATTATCTAAATATTGTACCATGTAAGTAACTAGTAACGTCTAAGAATCATTATCTAAATATTGTACCATGTAAGTAACTAGTAACGTCTAAGAATCATTATCTAAATATTGTACCATGTAAGTGACTAGTAATGTTTAAGAATCATTATCTAAATATTGTACCATGTAAGTAACTAGTAATGTCTAAGAATCATTATCTAAATATTGTACCATGTAAGTAATTAGTAATGTCTAAGAATCATTATCTAAATATTGTACCATGTAAGTAACTAGTAATGTCTAAGAATCATTATCCAAATATTTGTACCATGTAAGTAACTAGTAATGTCTAAGAATTCATTATCTAAATATTGTACCATGTAAGTAACTAGTAATGTCTAAGAATCATTATCTAAATATTGTAACCATGTAAGTAACTAGTAATGTCTAGAGAATCATTATCTAAATATTGTACCATGTAAGTAACTAGTAATGTCTAAGAATCATTATCTAAATATTGTACCATGTAAGTAACATAGTAATGTCTATGAATCATTATCTAAATATTGTACCATGTAAGTAATTTGCAATGTCTAAGAATCATTATCCAAATATTGTACCATGTAAGTAACAAGTAATGACTAAGAATCATTATCCAAATATTGTACCATGTAAGTAACTGGTAATGTCTAAGAATCATCCAAATATTGTACCATGTAAGTAACAAGTAATGACTAAGAATCATTATCTAAATATTGTACCATGTAAGTAACTAGTAATGTCTAAGAATCATTATCTAAATATGTACCATGTAAGTGACCTAGTAACGTCTAAGAATCATTATACTAAATATTGTACCATGTAAGTAACTAGTAATGTCTAAGAATCATTATCCAAATATTGTACCATGTAAGTAACTAGCAATGTCTAAGAATCATTATCCAAATATTGTACCATGTAAGTAGCAAGTAATGACTAAGAATCATTATCCAAATATTGTACCATGTAAGTAACTAGTAACGTCTAAGAATCATTATCTAAATATTGTACCATCTAAGTTTCTAGTAATGTCTAAGAATCATCATCCCAATATTGTACCATGTAAGTAACTAGTAATGTTTAAGAATCATCCAAATATTGTACCATGTAAGTAACTAGTAATGTTTAAGAATCATTCCCTAAATATTGTACCATGTAAGTAACTAGTAAACGTCTAAGAATCATTATCTAAATATTATACCATGTAAGTAACTAGTAACTCTAAGAATCATTATCTAAATATTGTACCATGTAAGTAACTAGTAATGTTTAAGAATCATTATCTAAATATTGTACCATGTAAGTAACTAGTAACGTCTAAGAATCATTATCCAAATATTGTACCATGTAAGTAACTAGTAATGTCTAAGAATCATTATCTAAATATTGTACCATGTAAGTAACTAGCAATGTCTAAGAATCATTATCCAAATATTGTACCATGTAAGTAACTAGTAATGACTAAGAATCATTATCCAAATATTGTACCATGTAAGTAACTAGTAATGTCTAAGAATCATTATCTAAATATTGTACCATCTAAGTTTCTAGTAATGTCTAAGAATCATCATCCAATATTGTACCATGTAAGTAACTAGTAATGTTTAAGAATCATATCCAAATATTGTACCATGTAAGTAACTAGTAATGTCTAAGAATCATTATCTAAATATTGTACCATGTAAGTAACTAGTAATGTCTAAGAATCATTATCCCAAATATTGTACCATGTAAGTAACTAGTAATGTCTAAGAATCATTATCTAAAATATTGTACCATGTAAGAAACTAGTAACGTCTAAGTATCATTATCTAAATATTGTACCATGTAAGTAACTAGTAACGTCTAAGAATCATTATCTAAATATTGTACCATGTAAGTAACTAGTAATGTTTAAGAATCATTATCTAAATATTGTACCATGTAAGTGACTAGTAACTCTAAGAATCATTATCCAAATATTGTACCATGTAAGTAAATAGTAATGTCTAAGAATCATTATCCAAATATTTGTACCATGTAAGTAACTAGCAATGTCTAAGAATCATTATCCAAATATTGTACCATGTAAGTAACAAGTAATGACTAAGAATCATTATCCAAATATTGTACCATGTAAGTAACTAGTAACGTCTAAGAAACCATTATCTAAAATATTGTACCATCTAAGTTTCTAGTAATTGTCTAAGAATCATCATCCCAATATTGTACCATGTAAGTAACTAGTAATGTTTAAGAATCATCCAAATATTGTACCATGTAAGTAACTAGTAATGTCTAAGAATCATTATCTAAATATTGTACCATGTAAGTAACTAGTAACGTCTAAGAATCATTATCTAAATATTGTACCATGTAAGTAACTAGTAACGTCTAAGAGATCATTATCCTAAATATTGTACCATGTAAGTGACTAGTAATGTTTAAGAATCATTATCTAAATATTGTACCATGTAAGTAACTAGTAATGTCTAAGAATCATTATCTAAATATTGTACCATGTAAGTAACTAGTAATTTCTAAGAATCATTATCTAAATATTGTACCATGTAAGTAACTAGTAATGTCTAAGAATCATTATCCAAATATTGTACCATGTAAGTAACTAGTAATGTCTAAGAATCATTATCTAAATATTGTACCATGTAAGTAACTAGTAACGTCTAAGTATCATTATCTAAATATTGTACCATGTAAGTAACTAGTTAACGTCTAAGAATCATTATCTAAATATTGTACCATGTAAGTAACTAGTAATGTTTAAGAATCATTATCTAAATATTGTACCATGTAAGTGACTAGTAACGTCTAAGAATCATTATCCAAATATTGTACCATGTAAGTAACTAGTAATGTCTAAGAATCATTATCCAAATATTGTACCATGTAAGTAACTAGTAACGTCTAAGAATCATTATCTAAATATTGTACCATCTAAGTTTCTAGTAATGTCTAAGAATCATCATCCCAATATTGTACCATGTAAGTAACTAGTAATGTTTAAGAATCATCCAAATATTGTACCATGTAAGTAACTAGTAATGTCTAAGAATCATTATCTAAATATTGTACCATGTAAGTAACTAGTAACGTCTAAGAATCATTATCTAAATATTGTACCATGTAAGTAACTAGTAACGTCTAAGAATCATTATCTAAATATTGTACCATGTAAGTGACTAGTAATGTTTAGAATCATTATCTAAATATTGTACCATGTAAGTAACTAGTAATGTCTAAGAATCATTATCTAAATATTGTACCATGTAAGTAACTAGTAATTTCTAAGAATCATTATCTAAATATTGTACCATGTAAGTAACTAGTAATGTCTAAGAATCATTATCCAAATATTGTACCATGTAAGTAACTAGTAATGTCTAAGAATCATTATCTAAATATTGTACCATGTAAGTAACTAGTTACGTCTAAGTATCATTAATCTAAATATTGTACCATGTAAGTAACTAGTAACGTCTAAGAATCATTATCTAAATATTGTACCATGTAAGTAAACTAGTAACGTCTAAGAATCATTATCTAAATATTGTACCATGTAAGTGACTAGTAATGTTTAAGAATCATTATCTAAATATTGTACCATGTAAGTAACTAGTAATCTCTAAGAATCATTATCTAAATATTGTACCATGTAAGTAACTAGTAATGTCTAAGAATCATTATCTAAATATTGTACCATGTAAGTAACTAGTAATGTCTAAGAATCATTATCCCAAATATTGTACCATGTAAGTAACTAGTAATGTCTAAGAATCATTATCTAAATATTGTACCATGTAAGTAAACTAGTAACGTCTAAGAATCATTATCTAAATATTGTACCATGTAAGTAACTAGTAACGTCTAAGAATCATTATCTAAATATTGTACCATGTAAGTAACTAGTAATGTTTAAGAATCATTATCTACAATATTGTACCATGTAAGTGACTAGTAACGTCTAAGAATCATTATCTAAATATTGTAACCATGTAAGTAACTAGTAATGTCTAAGAATCATTATCCAAATATTGTACCATGTAAGTAACTAGCAATGTCTAAGAATCATTATCCAAATATTGTACCATGTAAGTAACAAGTAATGACTAAGAATCATTATCCAAATATTGTACCATGTAAGTAACTAGTAACGTCTAAGAATCATTATCTAAATATTGTACCATCTAAGTTTCTAGTAATGTCCTAAGAATCATCATCCAATATTGTACCATGTAAGTAACTAGTAATGTTTAAGAATCATTATCTAAATATTGTACCATGTAAGTAACTAGTAATGTTTAAGAATCATCCAAATATTGTACCATGTAAGTAACTAGTAACGTCTAAGAATCATTATCTAAATATTATACCATGTAAGTAACTAGTAACGTCTAAGAATCATTATCTAAATATTGTACCATGTAAGTAACTAGTAATGTTTAAGAATCATTATCTAAATATTGTACCATGTAAGTGACTAGTAACGTCTAAGAATCATTATCCAAATATTGTACCATGTAAGTAACTAGTAATGTCTAAGAATCATTATCCAAATATTGTACCATGTAAGTAACTAGCAATGTCTAAGAATCATTATCCAAATATTGTACCATGTAAGTAACAAGTAATTAATGACTAAGAATCATTATCCAAATATTGTACCATGTAAGTAACTAGTAACGTCTAAGAATCATTATCTAAATATTGTACCATCTAAGTAACCTAGTAATGTCTAAGAATCATCAACCCAATATTGTACCATGTAAGTAACTAGTAATGTTTAAGAATCATCCAAATATTGTACCATGTAACTAGTAATGTCTAAGAATCATTATCTAAATATTGTACCATGTAAGTAACTAGTAACGTCTAAGAATCATTATCTAAATATTGTACCATGTAAGTAACTAGTAACGTCTAAGAATCATTTATCTAAATATTGTACCATGTAAGTGAACTAGTAATGTTAAGAATCATTATCTAAATATTGTACCATGTAAGTAACTAGTAATGTCTAAGAATCATTATCTAAATATTGTACCATGTAAGTAACTAGTAATGTCTAAGAATCATTATCTAAATATTGTACCATGTAAGTAACTAGTAATGTCTAAGAATCATTATCCAAATATTGTACCATGTAAGTAACTAGTAATGTCTAAGAATCATTATCTAAATATTGTACCATGTAAGTAACTAGTAACGTCTAAGTTCATTATCTAAATATTGTACCATGTAAGTAACTAGTAACGTCTAAGAATCATTATCTAAATATTGTACCCATGTAAGTAACTAGTAATGTTTAAGAATCATTATCTAAATATTGTACCATGTAAGTGACTAGTAACGTCTAAGAATCATTATCCAAATATTGTTACCATGTAAGTAACTAGTAATGTTAAGAATCATTATCCAAATATTGTACCATCTAAGTTTCTAGTAATGTCTAAGAATCATCATCCAATATTGTACCATGTAGAGTAACTAGTAATGTTTAAGAATCATCCAAATATTGTACCATGTAAGTAACTAGTAATGTCTAAGAATCATTATCTAAATATTGTACCATGTAAGTAACTAGTAACGTCTAAGAATCATTATCTAAATATTGTACCATGTAAGTAACTAGTAACGTCTAAGAATCATTATCTAAATATTGTACCATGTAAGTGACTAGTAATGTTTAAGAATCATTATCTAAATATTGTACCATGTAAGTAACTAGTAATGTCTAAGAATCATTATCTAAATATTGTATCATGTAAGTAAACTAGTAATGTCTAAGAATCATTATCTAAATATTGTACCATGTAAAGTAACTAGTAATGTCTAAGAATCATTATCCAAATATTGTACAATGTAAGTAACTAGTAATGTCTAAGAATCATTATCTAAATATTGTACCATGTAAGTAACTAGTAACGTCTAAAGTATCATTATCTAAATATTGTACCATGTAAGTAACTAGTAACGTCTAAGAATCATTATCTAAATATTGTACCATGTAAGGTAACTAGTAATGTTTAAGAATCATTATCTAAATATTGTACCATGTAAGTGACTAGTAACGTCTAAGAATCATTATCCAAATATTGTACCATGTAAGTAACTAGTAATGTCTAAGAATCATTATCCAAATATTGTACCATGTAAGTAACTAGCAATGTCTAAGAATCATTATCCAAATATTGTACCATGTAAGTAACAAGTAATGACTAAGAATCATTATCTGAAATATTGTACCATGTAAGTAACTAGTAACGTCTAAGAATCATTATCTAAATATTGTTACCATCTAAGTTCTAGTAATGTCTAAGAATCATCATCCCAATATTGTACCATGTAAGTAACTAGTAATGTTTAAGAATCATTCTCCAAATATTGTACCATGTAAGTAACTAGTAATGTCTAAGGATCATTATCTAAATATTGTACCATGTAAGTAACTAGTAACGTCTAAGAATCATTATCTAAATATTGTACCATGTAAGTAACTAGTAATGTCTAAGAATCATTATCTAAATATTGTACCATGTAAGTGACTAGTAATGTTTAAAGAATCATTATCTAAATATTGTACCATGTAAGTAACTAGTAATGTCTAAGAATCATTATCTAAATATTGTACCATGTAAGTAACTAGTAATGTCTAAGAATCATTATCTAAATATTGTACCATGTAAGTAACTAGTAATGTCTAAGAATCATTATCCAAATATTGTACCATGTAAGTAACTAGTAATGTCTAAGAATCATTATCTAAATATTGTACCATGTAAGTAACTAGTAACGTCTAAGTATCATTATCTAAATATTGTACCATGTAAGTAACTAGTAACGTCTAAGAATCATTATCTAAATATTGTACCATGTAAGTAACTAGTAATGTTTAAGAATCATTATCTAAATATTGTACCATGTAAGTGACTAGTAACGTCTAAGAATCATTATCCAAATATTGTACCATGTAAGTAACTAGTAATGTCTAAGAATCATTATCCAAATATTGTACCATGTAAGTAACTAGCAATGTCTAAGAATCATTATTCAAATATTGTACCATGTAAGTAACAAGTAATGACTAAGAATCATTATCCAAATATTGTGCCATGTAAGTAACTAGTAACGTCTAAGAATCATTATCTAAATATTGTACCATCTAAGTTTCTAGTAATGTCTAAGAATCATCATCCCAATATTGTACCATGTAAGTAACTAGTAATGTTTAAGAATCATCCAAATATTGTACCATGTAAGTAACTAGTAATGTCTAAGGATCATTATCTAAATATTGTACCATGTAAGTAACTAGTAACGTCTAAGAATCATTATCTAAATATTGTACCATGTAAGTAACTAGTAACGTCTAAGAATCATTATCTAAATATTGTACCATGTAAGTGACTAGTAATGTTTAAGAATCATTATCTAAATATTGTACCATGTAAGTAACTAGTAATGTCTAAGAATCATTATCTAAATATTGTACCATGTAAGTAACTAGTAATGTCTAAGAATCATTATCTAAATATTGTACCATGTAAGTAACTAGTAATGTCTAAGAATCATTATCCAAATATTGTACCATGTAAGTAACTAGTAATGTCTAAGAATCATTATCTAAATATTGTACCATGTAAGTAACTAGTAACGTCTAAGTATCATTATCTAAATATTGTACCATGTAAGTAACTAGTAACGTCTAAGAATCATTATCTAAATATTGTACCATGTAAGTAACTAGTAATGTTTAAGAATCATTATCTAAATATTGTACCATGTAAGTGACTAGTAACGTCTAAGAATCATTATCCAAATATTGTACCATGTAAGTAACTAGTAATGTCTAAGAATCATTATCCAAATATTGTACCATGTAAGTAACTAGCAATGTCCTAAGAATCATTATTCATATATTGTACCATGTAAGTAACAAGTAATGACTAAGAATCATTATCCAAATATTGTACCATGTAAGTAACTAGTAACGTCTAAGAATCATTATCTAAATATTGTACCATCTAAGTTTCTAGTAATGTCTAAGAATCATCATCCCAATATTGTACCATGTAAGTAACTAGTAATGTTTAAGAATCATTATCCAAATATTGTACCATGTAAGTAACTAGTAATGTTTAAGAATCATTATCCAAATATTGTACCATGTAAGTAACTAGTAACGTCTAAGAATCATTATCTAAATATTGTACCATGTAAGTAACTAGTAACGTCTAAGAATCATTATCTAAATATTGTACCATGTAAGTAACTAGTAATGTCTAAGAATCATTATCTAAATATTTTACCATGTAAGTAACTAGTAACGTCTAAGAATCAATACTAAATATTGTACCATGTAAGTGACTAGTAATGTCTAAGAATCATTATCTAAATATTGTACCATGTAAATAACTAGTAATGTCTAAGAATCATTATCTAAATATTGTACCATATAAGTAACTAGTAATGTCTAAGAATCATTATCTAAATATTGTACCATGTAAGTGACTAGTAATGTCTAAGAATCATTATCTAAATATTGTACCATGTAAGTGACTAGTAATGTCTAAGAATCATTATCTAAATATTGTACCATGTAAGTGACTAGTAACGTCTAAGAATCATTATCTAAATATTGTACCATATAAGTAACTAGTAATGTCTAAGAATCATTATCTAAATATTGTACCATGTAAGTGACTAGTAATGTCTAAGAATCATTATCTAAATATTGTACCATGTAAGTAACTAGTAATGTCTAAGAATCATTATCTAAATATTGTACCATATAAGTAACTAGTAATGTCTAAGAATCATTATCTAAATATTGTACCATGTAAGTAACTAGTAATGTTTAAGAATCATTATCTAAATATTGTACCATATAAGTAACTAGTAATGTCTAAGAATCATTATCTAAATATTGTACCATGTAAGTAACTAGTAATGTCTAAGAATCATTATCTAAATATTGTACCATGTAAGTAACTAGTAATGTCTAAGAATCATTATCCAAATATTGTACCATGTAAGTAACTAGTAATGTCTAAGAATCATTATCTAAATATTGTACCATGTAAGTAACTAGTAATGTCTAAGAATCATTATCTAAATATTGTACCATGTAAGTAACTAGTAATGTCTAAGAATCATATATTATCTAAATATTGTACCATGTAAGTGACTAGTAACGTCTAAGAATCATTATCCAAATATTGTACCATGTAAGTAACTAGTAATGTCTAAGAATCATTATCCAAATATTGTACCATCTAAGTTTCTAGTAATGTCTAAGAATCATCATCCCAATATTGTACCATGTAAGTAACTAGTAATGTTTAAGAATCATTATCTAAATATTGTACCATGTAAGTAACTAGTAATGTCTAAGAATCATTATCTAAATATTGTACCATGTAAGTAACTAGTAATGTTTAAGAATCATTATCTAAATATTGTACCATGTAAGTAACTAGTAACGTCTAAGAATCATTATCTAAATATTGTACCATGTAAGTAACTAGTAACGTCTAAGAATCATTATCTAAATATTGTACCATGTAAGTAACTAGTAATGTCTAAGAATCATTATCCAAATATTGTACCATGTAAGTGACTAGTAATGTTTAAAATTCATTATCTAAATATTGTACCATGTAAGTAACTAGTAACGTCTAAGAATCATTATCTAAATATTGTACCATGTAAGTAACTAGTAACGTCTAAGAATCATTATCTAAATATTGTACCATGTAAGTAACTAGTAATGTTTAAGAATCATTATCTAAATATTGTACCATGTAAGTAACTAGTAATGTCTAAGAATCATTATCCAAATATTGTACCATGTAAGTGACTAGTAATGTCTAAGAATCATTATCTAAATATTGTACCATATAAGTAACTAGTAATGTCTAAGAATCATTATCTAAATATTGTACCATGTAAGTAACTAGTAATGTTTAAGAATCATTATCTAAATATTGTACCATATAAGTAACTAGTAATGTCTAAGAATCATTATCTAAATATTGTACCATGTAAGTAACTAGTAATGTTTAAGAATCATTATCTAAATATTGTACCATGTAAGTAACTAGTAATGTTTAAGAATCATTATCTAAATATTGTACCATGTAAGTAACTAGTAACGTCTAAGAATCATTATCTAAATATTGTACCATGTAAGTAACTAGTAACGTCTAAGAATCATTATCTAAATATTGTACCATGTAAGTAACTAGTAATGTCTAAGAATCATTATCCAAATATTGTACCATGTAAGTGACTTACTATGTCTAAGAATCATTATCTAAATATTGTACCATGTAAGTAACTATTAATGTCTAAGAATCATTATCTAAATATTGTACCATGTAAGTAACTAGTAATGTATAAGAATCATTATCTAAATATTGTACCATATAAGTAACTAGTAATGTCTAAGAATCATCCAAATATTGTACCATGTAAGTAACTAGTAACGTCTAAGAATCATTATCTAAATATTGTACCATGTAAGTAACTAGTAACGTCTAAGAATCATTATCTAAATATTGTACCATGTAAGTGACTAGTAATGTCTAAGAATCATCATCCCAATATTGTACCATGTAAGTAACTAGTAATGTTTAAGAATCATTATCCAAATATTGTACCATGTAAGTAACTATTAATGTCTAAGAATCATTATCTAAATATTGTACCATGTAAGTAACTAGTAATGTATAAGAATCATTATCTAAATATTGTACCATATAAGTAACTAGTAATGTCTAAGAATCATTATCCAAATATTGTACCATTTAAGTGACTAGTAATGTCTAAGAATCATTATCTAAATATTGTACCATGTAAGTAACTATTAATGTCTAAGAATCATTATCCAAATATTGTACCATGTAAGTGACTAGTAATGTTTAAAATTCATTATCTAAATATTGTACCATGTAAGTAACTATAGTAATGTTTAAGAATCATCCAAATATTGTACCATGTAAGTGACTTATTTAGCTCTCGGGTGAAACGAGTCGATAACTTGGAACTTTTAATGTGTTCAAATTGTAAATTTTGTCTATTTTGTAATTGTGTGTCATTTGATTAGTTTTAGTATTTATCAATGTATTTATGTATCTTTTTGTGGAGGGCCATCTGTTAGAAAACTGTGACAGGTTATGATGTTACTCTCCTTAAATAAAGTATTGTATTACACTTCAAGAATGTTTATGGTGCAGAATTTGAGTTCCTGACCGTCAGTTTGGTTATTGATGAAGAGGCGTTGGTGGTACAGATGTACACAAATCCCACGGTATTCGACATGCTTGGTTTGGAAATTTGCGTATGTTATGACATATGCATGGCAAAAGGTGGAACAGAAGCAATAATGGGTATTGTAGCACCTCTCGTAAGGCTTGTTGTGATTGGCTAATGGGGTTTGGGGGGTTTTCCCCATTAACTAACATTTATTTTTGTATGTATACTTATAGATTAAATGTACATGTACATAATAGTACAAGTAGACATAGTTGCTAAATACTAGTGAGTACTCGATCATTACGGTCAGGTATTGAATATTATTTAGCGATCATACTGACTATCCTACCGACCGTATACCGAGCGTACCGACTGTATCTAACATACAAACCGTACCGACTGTATCTAACGTACAAACCGTACCGAACGTACCGACTGTATCTAACGTACAAACCGTACCGACTGTATCTAACGTACAAACCGTACCGAACGTACCGACTGTATCTAACGTACCGACTGTATCTAACGTACCGACTGTATCTAACGTACCGACTGTATCTAACGTACCGACTGTACCGAGCGTACCGAACGTACAAACCGTACCGAACGTACCGAGCGTATCTAACGTACCGAGCGTACCAAGCGTATCTAACGTACCGAGCGTATCTAACGTACCGAGCGTATCTAACGTACCGAGCGTACCGAGCGTATCTAACGTACCGAGCGTACCGAGCGTATCTAACGTACCGAGCGTATCTAACGTACCAAGCGTACCGAGCGTATCTAACGTACCGCGCGTATCTAACGTACCGAGCGTATCTAACGTACCGAGCGTATCTAACGTACCAAGCGTATCTAACGTACCAAGCGTACCGAGCGTATCTAACGTACCGAGCGTACCGAGCGTACCGAGCGTATCTAACGTACCGAGCGTACCGAGCGTATCTAACGTACCAAGCGTATCTAACGTACCAAGCGTACCGAGCGTATCTAACGTACCGAGCGTATCTAACGTACCGAGCGTACCGAGCGTATCTAACGTACCGAGCGTATCTAACGTACCGAGCGTATCTAACGTACCAAGCGTATCTAACGTACCAAGCGTACCGAGCGTATCTAACGTACCGAGCGTATCTATACGTGCCAACCTCGTACCCAGGCTTTTCACCCGCCTCGCTCAGCGAGTCCGACGAGGTGAGCGAAAAGCCTGGTACGCCAGTACCAAGCGTACCGAGCGTATCTAACGTACCGAGCGTATCTAACGTACCGAGCGTATCTAACGTACCGAGCGTACCGAACGTACCAAACGTACCGAACGTACCGAGCGTATCTAACGTACCGAGCGTACGTACCGAACGTACCGAACGTACCGAACGTACCGAGCGTACCGAGCGTACCGAGCGTACCGAGCGTACCGACTGTATCTAACGTACCGAGCGTACCGACTGTATCTAACGTACCGAACGTATCTAACGTACCGAGCGTATCTAACGTACCGAACGTATCTAACGTATCTAACGTACCGAGCGTATCTAACGTACCGAACGTACCGAGCGTATCTAACGTACCGAGCGTATCTAACGTACCGAGCGTATCTAACGTACCGAGCGTACCGAACGTACCGAGCGTACCGACTGTATCTAACGTACTGAGCGTACCGAACGTACCGAGCGTACCAAACGTACCGACTGACTGCATTATCTAACGTACAAACCGTACCGAACGTACCGAGCGAGCGTACCGAGCGTATACCGAACGTATCTAACGTACAAACCGTACCGACTGTATCTAACGTACAAACCGTATTTAACGTACCTCACGTAAGGTCTCCTAGAGCGAAATGCGTAACGGGTTAGTTAACACAAAGGTTTGTTTACGTTTTTTGTTTGTAGAACGGTTGATTTACAGTACTTTTAAACTACTATTTACATGATAGTAAATACGTTGTACTAAATAGAAGATTACAGCAAGGATATCAGGCCAGCATAGATAGATAGATAACTTTATTTAAACACGCTTACAACGTCAACAAAAGCTGGTTTCTACGAAGGGCGTGTACAACAACAAAGACAAATAAAACAGTATAAAGTAACAACAGTAAAGAATGGTTCGACTAGCTAACAATTATTCTATCTGAGAGTTTGTTTCGCGCTAGTAGACAACTGCAAGTTGTTCCGAGTGGTCCAGGAATATTTGGTATGTTGCGCACAAGAGATTTTTCGGTTTGACTGTATAAACCTAAGTTAGATTATGTTTATAAAAGTGCCTGTGGCAGACTCTCATCTTTATTGCTTACACCGTGTAAAGGTATGTTTTATGAGTTAACATATACGTGTAAAGTATGTATTTATATAACACGAAATTATTGTATTATTGTAATATTGCTTATTGTGTGAAATAGACACCTAATTGCTGCCGACCCTCTCCTGTTTCGTGTGCAGACCTCTGCGCGGAATTACTATGATACATAAACTCGGCACAGTGGATGTCCTTCTGGATGTCTGCAGTTTTATGACGTTTTGTGACGTAGGTTTCAGTTAAAATATGACCGCTCGACCGTCAGATTAGTCGTTCAATTCAGAAATATTGCAAACGTGAAGTTCGATTTGGCAAGTGTCGCTTGAATGGAAAATTTATAAGAACTCCTAGTTTATATTTATTTTCAACGAGTTTTAAGCTCAAAGCTAAACAACATAACGAACTGAGTTTAATATAATTCTCACGAACAAACTGAAACAGCATTTTTGCGTCTACGTTGCTAAGCAACGTAACGTATTGTAAAAGGCTAGCGATGTATGTCGCCCGCAATTTCCCCCCGCATGAGAGAGATGCCTGCGGAGGAGGCTATATTTTGAACGTGAGTCGATTTTGTGAATTCTTTGAAGCGAGGACAGATTTTCTTGTCAACATAAGATTTGACACGAGATGTCATCTGCGATTTTTTTTGCCATGGCAATTAATGTCTTATATTTTGGCATGACTGTCAGCTATCAAATCCGTTTCGTATAAAACCATGTCGGGTAATATCGTCATGTTCGCGCACCAATTGGTAAAACTTCATGTTATATTAAAATAGACACCCTAATCCAACCCTTAACCCTAACTCTAAGTCTAACCCCGCCTTAACTGTTTTCCTAATCCTAACTCTAACCCCCGGCTTAAGTGTTTTCCTTAAAAAATAGCAAGAGTTTCACCTATTTATAAAACTGGTGAACATGATGATTGTGGCAACTACAGACCAATTTCTGTATTATCAATCATCTCAAAAATATTCGAAAAACTTGTGTTTGAACAAATTAATAATTACCTTGAAATAAATCGAATAATAACTCCATGTCAGTCTGGTTTCAGAAAGGGTCATAGGTCTGTAAAATAGGGAGATCGGTTTCGAAAAGTGAAATAATTACAACGGGTGTACCTCAGGGGTCGAATCTTGGTCCATTGCTGTTTCTACTTTACATAAATGACCTCCCAAACTGTCTTGATACCGCCGCCTCAGCTCTTTTTGCTGATGATACAAATCTCACCGCAAGTGGTTCTACTTCTTACGATATTGAGTCAAAACTAGAAAAATATTTGTGTAATGTTCACAACTGGCTATTAGCAAATAAATTAACCCTAAATGTGAACAAAACTGAGTGCATGATAATTGGTTCAAGACAAAAATTATCTCAGGTTATTGACGACCCAGTTTTGACTATTGGCTCTGAAAGCATTGGGCGTGTCTCTTCCACTAAGACTCTAGGAGTCATTGTGGATGCATGCTTAACCTGGAAAGACCAGATTGACCAAGTGGTAAAGAAAGCATCTAAAGGAATTGGCTTGTTACGAAGATCCAAAAATTTGATCAACGGAATACCTTAAAAATTATCTATGATGCTCTCGTCTTGCCACATTTTGATTATTGTGCCTTAGTATGGGAAAATTGTTCTAAATCACTGCAGAATAAATTACAAAAACTTCAAAACAAAGCGGCTAGAATCTTAACAGGTGATAGCTATGAGACACCATCTGAAGCTAAATTGAATTGGGAAACATTACAATCAAGGAGAGATAACCAAATGTCTCTGTTGATGAATAAAATAATTAATGGTAACTCAATCAATAACCTAGGAGACCTGTTTAAAATCTCTTGTAATACATCTCACAATTTGAGAAGTAACAATAGAGTACTTTGTCTAGAAAAACCGAATACTAATGCTTTAAAACGAAGTTTTAGTTACAAAGGTGCTGTGGTTTGGAATAACCTATGACAATTGATAATTGTAAATAACTCTATATGTAAATGTTATGTATAGTTTCTCTTCTTACTGTTTTAGAATAATTTTTAACGTTAGCTCTATTTCCTACTGTAATATACTTAATTCTAATTTTTTAAACACGGCCCTCTGAAAATCAACCATTTTCTTTTTATATTGACATTTTTTACATTAATTAATCGTAGGTTCTGGTTGAGAGGTTACCGTGTCAAAAGATTTGTAAATAAATAAATAAAACCCTAACCCCCCGCCTTCAATTGGTGCGCGAAACATAACGATATAACCCTTCAATTCAAGGAGTTGGATTCAATTGAACTTATTGAAGGTATGCAAACTTAATATAAATAATGAATATATATTAGCATTTTTGACTCCTTAGCTAGATTATTATATACATGACAAAATCTGATTGGTTGAGAGAAGTGCAACGCCTGCGGAGGAGGTAGGGAGTGCAATAAAATCGTTTATTGCACTCGAGTGCAATAAATGAAAAGAGAGAAGACACTGGGAACAAGTTTGACAATAAAATTCAAAATGGTGGCCTATTCTGCAATGGAAAGTTTTCACTTTTCCAACGACTTGTCACTTGTGATGCACTAGGAGTTAAAAATTCCATGTAAATATTTTGAAATGAGTATGAAGCGTAAGTGTCGTAATTTTGTCATGCATATAATGAGTAATCATATGATTTTGCTCGTGCAATTAAGGATTTACACTACTCGTGATATTTGAAAATTGTGCCAAATTGCACTCGCCTGACAGCTCGTGCAATTTTGGCACAATTTTCAAATATCACTCGTGGTGTATAAAATCCTTAATTGCACTCGCTATCATGCGATTACCTATACTTATATAATACCCGTCCACTTTCACGACTAGTGATTGTTAATCCTCGTTGAAATTTGATAAATTGCCCAAACTGCTTTTTTCTTCTATTTTCAGGTGTATATGCGAGTTCATCGATTCTCACAACTGATCAGCATTTCGACCAGACACAATCTGCCTGGAGATATCAGGCCAATCAAATCAAACGAAGCCATTGTGCTCGTTAAAATCAAACTAAACGAAGGCATTGTGCTTGTTAAAATCAAACTAAACGAAGCCATAATTCATAATTGTACCGTTAAAATCAAACTAAACATAGCCATTGTGCTCGTTGAAAACAAATACAACATTACAAAGGTTCACAGAACAATATAAAAGTTGGAATCAAGCAATAGTGTGGTTTGCTCAAATGTTGTGCTATAACATATTTGTTCCACTGTTATTGAGAATGGCAAATCTGTTGAAGAAAATCCAGGACCTACAATATCATATATGATTTTGATCCATCTAAAAACTATATGTGCTGATTTTACTAGCCAAAGCGACATGAGAAAATTTATAAATGAATACAATTTGTCTACTGGAAATAGCCTTTATACTACATAAGCCATTTCATAAAAAAAGTTTTGTTATTGACCGATGTTCCAGAAATTACTTCATTGCATGGTAAACTCTATCATTTACAATATAGACTATAGTGACTCGTTTGCTGGTGATTGGATTTACTTTCAAAAGTGCAGACTGCACATTCAACCAAAATCTGGATATTCAACCAAAATCTGGATATTCAACCAAAATCTGCATACTCAACCAAAATCTGCATACTCAACCAAAATCTGCATATTCAACTAAAATCTGGATATTCAACCAGGGACGTGGCGAAGGAATCACGATTGGGGGGGTGTCATATGATAGTGACCAACTTTTTGCGAAATCGCCAATATGCGATATCCGGCGGTTCGCATAAAAGTATCCAAAATGTCTCCAAAATATAAAATAAGTTCAAAAAGGAATTACATGAAGTATCGCACGAGTTTTAATAAATGCGTTGACAAGCGTACTGTATGTCGTATGTGAATAATTTGAGCTGGCCGCTGGGCTGCAACGTTCTTGTATGAGCTTTTCTAAAATGATGAAATTAGACTAATATTAACATGCATCACAACATTAAATTGCACAACTGACTTAAGGTTTGTAAATTAGCCAAATGACATGCGAGCTTGTGAGTGATACGGATTGAGCCTCGGATTTCAATGGTCTGCGGTCTCCCGTCTCCAGATCGGAAATACTTCACTACGAAATACATCAACTGTACTCACTTAAATACAATTTTTGCTGGGGATGTTTGAGCGCTATTGACCAACTGTTGACCGACAATTGATAAAAAAAACAAATTTTAGCTTTTTTTTCTGTCTCACTATTTTTATTTTGGCCAGCAGCAATCCCTTGTGTGACCAACTTTTTGCTATTTAGAATTATTGGGGGGGGGGGGTGTCGCACCCCCCCACACCCCCCCCCCAGTCGCCACGCCCCTGTATTCAACCAAAATCTGGATATTCAACTAAAATCTGCATACTCAACCAAAATCTGCATATTCAACTAAAATCTGGATATTCAACCAAAATCTGGATATTCAACTAAAATCTGCATATTCAACCAAAATCTGCATACTCAACCAAAATCTGCATATTCAACTAAAATCTGGATATTCAACCAGGGACGTGGCGAAGGAATCACGATTGGGGGGGTGTCATATGATAGTGACCAACTTTTTGCGAAATCGCCAATATGCGATATCCGGCGGTTCGCATAAAAGTATCCAAAATGTCTCCAAAATATAAAATAAGTTCAAAAAGGAATTACATGAAGTATCGCACGAGTTTAATAAATGCGTTGACAAGCGTACTGTATGTCGTATGTGAATAATTTGAGCTGGCCGCTGGGCTGCAACGTTTTTGTATGAGCTTTTCTAAAATGATGAAATTAGACTAATATTAACATGCATCACAACATTAAATTGCACAACTGACTTAAGGTTTGTAAATTAGCCAAATGACATGCGAGCTTGTGTGATACGGATTGAGCCTCGGATTTCAATGGTCTGCGGTCTCCCGTCTCCAGATCGGAAATACTTCACTACGAAATACATCAACTGTACTCACTTAAATACAATTTTTGCTGGGGATGTTTGAGCGCTATTGACCAACTGTTGACCGACAATTGATAAAAAAAACAAATTTTAGCTTTTTTTTCTGTCTCACTATTTTTATTTTGGCCAGCAGCAATCCCTTGTGTGACCAACTTTTTGCTATTTAGAATTATTGGGGGGGGGGTGTCGCACCCCCCCACACACCCCCCCCCCCCAGTCGCCACGCCCCTGTATTCAACCAAAATCTGGATATTCAACTAAAATCTGCATACTCAACCAAAATCTGCATATTCAACTAAAATCTGGATATTCAACCAAAATCTGGATATTCAACTAAAATCTGCATATTCAACCAAAATCTGCATATTCAACTAAAATCTGCATATTCAACCAAAATCTTGATATTCACCCAAAATCTTGATATTCACCCAAAATCTGGTTATTCAACCAAAATCTGGATATTCAACTAAAATCTGCATATTCAACCAAAATCTGCATATTCAACTAAAATCTGCATGCATATTCAACCAAAATCTGCATATTCAACCAAAATCTGCATACTCAACCAAAATCTGGATAATCAACCAA
The DNA here is from genome assembly GCA_035772405.1 of Chrysogorgia sp. JL179-B06. Taxonomy (NCBI): domain Eukaryota; kingdom Metazoa; phylum Cnidaria; class Anthozoa; order Scleralcyonacea; family Chrysogorgiidae; genus Chrysogorgia; species Chrysogorgia sp. JL179-B06. The sequence continues at coordinate 52,602 of JAYKKM010000136.1, forward strand.
AATCTGGATATTCAACCAAAATCGTGATATTCACCCAAAATCTTGATCTTCAACCAAAATCTGGTTACTCAACCAAAATCTGGTTACTCAACCAAAATCTGGATATTCAACTAAAATCTGGATATTCAACTAAAATCTGGATATTCAACCAAAATCTGGATATTCAACTAATATCTTGATATTCAACTAAAATCTGCATATTCAACCAAAATCTGCATATTCAACTAAAATCTGCATATTCACCCAAAATCTGGTTATTCAACCAAAATCTGGATATTCACCCAAAATCTGGTTATTCAACCAAAATCTGGATATTCACCCAAAATCTGGATATTCAACTAAAATCTGGATATTCAACCAAAATTTGGACATGCGTGATTTGTGATGTTACAAATTTAAACTTATTGCATCAAAACATCAAGGAATCTTTGCAATATTTAAATGGATATTGATAATAGATTTCCTTCAAAGTAATTAACTTATTCTACTAGAGTTAGGAATATTACCATATTTAACCATACCTGGGCTTATAGAAGTTTCTTGTACAATTTTAATATTTGTTTTAATATATTAATGCATCTTCCAGCAATACTTGACAAGGAAAAATAAATTGTAACATAATCAACTTCATACACCATTTTTTATTTGGGCAGATCAATTGTCAACTAAAAAAGCTGGAATATTACAAAAGTTCTATTAATTTATTCAATAGATATTGAACACAAGTGAGATGTTTATGAAAATAATGTACAGTAGCGGTACAGTGATATAACAAATGTGTAAAATATTTTGGCCATTTACTGTTTTCAAACTGTTTAATAGGTACTATAATGTCTGCACTCTACCATGCATACAGCAAAATATTATTAAAGTTTATGATTGCTTAATAAAACATGTTTCTGTTATTTATGTTCTGTATTTCTTACACAAAATGCAAGTTGTCTAAAATACTACAATGCCTATCGGTAGTGTAACACCATGCCCACATATACTGTATATATGCAGTCAATGTATCATATAAACAATGGGCTATACCATTAATGGGTGTATAGTTTTACCACAAGAAATATGTTTGTTATTAGTCAGTTTCTAATGTTAATATATCTGCACAAGTCCACCAATTTATGTGTAAAGTAATGATTTTCCTTCACCTGAAATCATTATAGCAATCACTTCCAACGATCAAATGTAAATACCCAATATTGTTTCCAGTTTTACTACTATACATCCGTGCCAAACGTAGATGCATGTACACATTGCATACCTATTTTTAGATTATAATATCATGTTTCAACAAAAGAATGAAGGGCATTGACAATCATGTAGTCAAACTTTATATTAATAGACTTTACCATTATGATGTTTCATGGCATCATTTAAATATTACTCCAAGAATGGTTTGCCATTCTGGCTAAATTGATAGAGAATACTGGCAAAGCATTCTGATCATTACCATGAAACGTCATGATGGGTAAAGGCTATCAAGATAAAGCTTGACTATCAATTATCAATGCCCTTCATTCTTTTGTTGAAACATATTATAATCTAAAAACGCTGTTTCAGTTTGTAATTATGCATGGCCTCGGTTCGCCTGTCCATCGTGCAGGCCTGTCCGAGAATTATATTAAACTCAGTTCGCTATGTTGTTCAGATAATTTGAACTTAAAACTCGTTGAAAATAAATATAAATTAGCTGTGTCTATTTCACACAATATAAGCAATAAGCACAATAATACAAGAATTTCGTGTTATGTATACATACTTTACACTTATTTGTCAACTCATAAAACATACCTTTAGACGGTGTATTAAAGCAATAAAGATGAGAGTCTGCCACAGCCACATTTATAAACATAATTTAACTTTAGGTTTTATATATAGTTATACAGCCAAACCGAAAAATCTCTTGTGCGCAACATATTAAATATTCTACTAGCGCGAAGACTCCTTTTCGCTTGGGAATTATTATTGTAATGTTTCAGATTTGACTGTAAATCAACCGTTCTACAAACAAAAAACGTAAACAAACCTTTGTGTTAACCAACTTCGTAGTAATTATTGCCTGAACCAAAGAGTCGCTGCGCCTTGACCAAAAAGAACCTGGAACTAGGTAATATAGCATTCTGATTGGACCGGTACGCTCGGTACGGATTTCGCTCTCTCAGCCAATCAGAGGAGACCTTACGAGAGGTCGCTCGTGCCAGTCTCCTTCCGCCATCACACGTCGATCAGCGAATTGACTGGCATCAACCGTCAACCGCCCGTCCAATTTTCGTTGCCTTGGTAACAAAAGGAATTTAATAGTACGGCGAATGAAGATTTGTGTTCAAAAAGTTCATTGAAAATGTAGTGTTCAAAAGATACAGTACCGTTGGCGGAAGATAACAAGCTCGTAAATTTTAATTGGCGACAAAAGGTAAACCCGTTTTCCCTTTTTTGATCAATTGATGCTGTTTAATAGTAGTCAGTTACTAGAAATACGTTATACGCAACACCCCTCGCCCGCTTACTGTTTGAAACTTTTATAGCGTAGTTGCTAATTTACTATGGTTATACAGTACTGTAGTTATGGGCTTTGTCCTAGTGACGTCATCAGCGTTCAATAATTTTTGTTTTGGACACCTCCGTTCAATTCACAGTATTCGACGGAATTGGGGAACAGTGTTGAGATGAACTGGTACTTTGTGTTAGGTATGCAAAATGGTTGCAACAATTCATTGGTAGTCACAAGTGATTGATGTGGCGACGCGACCGGGTCCCTCTCACCGACCTTGTGATTCATGAAATAATCAACTATAAAAAGACACCAAAGACTGTTAAAGAATGAAGGAAGAAAGTGCATTCTCTTTATCATTCAAATGTCTAGGGATGCATATACCTGTAGTGCAAATTTGGTTTTAATACAGTATTAGGGATTCTATCCCTATTGTTGGTGAGGATAGATGCTCTTGAGGTCTCAATGCAGGGCAGAGAAACTGACCTTTCCTAAGTCTGGACATGAAACTGATCCGTTAATAGAAACCCTAGGATTGGTACCATGTTAGTTAAGAAATGTCTTGAAGGCATTTTACCACCATTTCTAAAGAACTATTCAGTTAATCTCAATGAATTTGTTCATTGCATACATGTAAGAGCATTATCTAATATCTATTGCCTTAACTCTTTCCCTACGGGCGCAGTTAAAATGGGTCGTTGATGACCCACAAAGTCGTCAATCGAAAAACACGGCACACGGTAACGCAAGATTAAAAATTGAAATTCGACAAGCGCCAGGAACATGAAATCCACGCACACGCCAAGTTTGATTTGATTTCATAAACAACTCTGCGATTGGTGGCATTTTGAGTTTTCAAGATGCTATGCGCGCGTGCAAGATGGCCTTTTCTGGAAAAATGTAAATTTTTCAACCTGATTTATGATAATTAATGCTAATTTATATTAACATAATGTGTTTTGTTCGGGAAATTTAAAAGAACAAGTAAAAGCCGGTTTATTGGGCTTCCAGAAAATGTATAGCTTTCGCAACAGTTATGGTTATTTCAAGAGATATCAATAGAACAACGTGGTCGTTCAATTTTTGATGTTTTTCAGCCGTAGGGAAAGAGTTAATAAGCAATAATAGGTAAATTGAAAATAATCGAAGAAAAAGCGTGAAAGGAAAAGCAGTTTATTATCTGTTGAATTGAAAATAATCAATGTAAATACAGTTTAACAAAGCAAAAAAATGGTCAGTGACAAAAAATGAACCCCCTTCTCTGCTCCCCCCTACCCCCCTCAATGAGAGGAATTATGTAAGGGTTACCCGAAGTAGAGTCTCTTCAGAGATCCCACCCGCACCGGTCCACCCGCACGGGAGCTCATACTTTTAAATATATACGCAAGCTATCTACACACTACAAAGACAATAGGTTCTGTGCATGTGGGTCAAAAGGTCAAAATTCACCGTGTTTAGAAATGTAGGAAATAATTCACCAAATTGGCTTAAAATTTGATATGTGTGTTGTTTAGCCGACTTACAACGATGATGAAAAATTCAGGCGAAAATATAAAATTGATCGATGCGAAAAAATATCGGCCATGCTATATTAACTCTTTCCCTACGGGCGCAGTTAAAATGGGTCGTTGATGACCCGCAAAGTCGTCAATCGAAAAACACGGCACACGGTAACGCAAGATTAAAAATTGAAATTCGACAAGCGCCAGGAACATGAAATCCACGCACACACGCCAAGTTTGATTTGATTTCATAAACAACTCTGCGATTGGTGGCATTTTGAGTTTTCAAGATGCTATGCGGGCGTGCAAGATGGCCTTTTCTGGAAAAATGTAAATTTTTCAACCTGATTTATGATAATTAATGCTAATTTATATTAACATAATGTGTTTTGTTCGGGAAATTTAAAAGAACAAGTAAAAGCCGGTTTATTGGGCTTCCAGAAAATGTATAGCTTTCGCAACAGTTATGGTTATTTCAAGAGATATCAATAGAACAACGTGGTCGTTCAATTTTTGATGTTTTTCAGCCGTAGGGAAAGAGTTAATTGACAATACTACATTTGTAGGATTTATACAACTTTCAAGTTATAATTAGTTTTTGTAACATATTGTACATATATATGAATACAGTATCTGTAATAAATTTATATTTGTAATAAATAATAATTGTAATTTGTTAGGAAACAGGACCCTGTCAATACCAGTGTTAGCATTGAACAGGCTATCCTGTATTTTTATAAGTATTATTAATAATGCCTAAACTTTTCCCAATCCCAGAATGTATATAGTACAACTCTCTCGGTTAAGTATTTCAAAATGTGTCTAAAGATTTCTGAACAATCACAATGCAGACTATACAAGTTACAAACTAACAAACAATAACATGATATGGTTGTTTTATTGAAGAATAAAAATATTGTTCAACGTACTGTACATTGTTGCACTGCCAAAATAGTGTGTAACAGGTCTCAGACATTCAACTTTCGAGCGAAAGCCCTTCGTCACTCAAGTCAAGAGTCTTTTATAATTCAACGAAATGCTAATCCTAATATAACTACCTAACCAAATTACCAACCCTAACCAAAAAACTGTGCTGAAAAGGCATATTAATGTATTAAAAATAATGTTTATCGAACTCGACCGGAAATCGCGGGTTGTCACTATATTATATCAGTAATTTGTGTAAATATATATACACTGCTGTAGTGAATGCAAGCTACATAGGCAGTACTGTATACCTAACCAGCTTCACTCTCCATCTGAGTCTCGGTAGCTCAATGGTTAGAAGCAATCAAGTTACAGGTTCGATTCCTGTCCAGGACTCAGAATCATTTTATGAGGATTCTACTCCAATCTCTCCCTTATTCACTAACACTGGATATCGTCTTCGAGTCGCTTTGACTTGTTTCTGTCGCAATCCTTCTTGCTGTGTTGGTTTTGTTACATAAGTATTGAGGTTTTGTTTTTAATAACGACTGTCCCCTCTCGTTCTCTTCTGCTCTGCCAATCGTTATTTAAATTACTCATTTCACGTACATTTCACGTTTTTTCGAGTAAAACTGCTCGACCTTAGATAAATATCCTTTTAGATCCATAAATATCCTTGTTTACCTACTTTCTTCCCCGTAAACGTCATCGTAACCAAGACAACCGATGTCCGGTTGATGGATACCGATATTAACTTCCCATATACGACCGGACATTGTACACGACCGGACATTCTACCACCCCGTCAAGATTATCACCCTCGCCCCAGCGCCTTCGGCGCTGGACGGCGCTTCGCGCCGTCAGGGCGAGGGGACAAAGATAATTTTGTAAATATGTCCGAGTTTTATTCAGGCTTTCATTTGATGTATAGCATGATAACATGATTTGCTAGAGCCAGTAGTTCATAAGATATCGTCGTCGGAATATCTAATATATTTATCATAGTTTGTGAACCCAATCCGAGCGTCGCTTTCGCTTTTTCTATAGCAATCAGTCCCATTATATTTTAGTGATGTGAAAATGCCTTCACAGAATTTCTAATCACAAGAGGTACCTGCAATCCTAGGGTTTCTAATTAACAAATCAGTTTCAAGTTCTGAGTTAGGAAGATCAGTTTCGCTGCTCTGCATTGAGACCGGTCCTCTTAGAGAAATCAATACCCTAACAACAAAAGTCTATAGGCCTGCCTATATGTGCATGTCTATAGGCAACCTATAGGATCCTATAGGAAAGCTATAGACTTCTATAGGCAATTGGAACATTTTCTATAGGCAACCTACAGAGAAACCTATTAGCCTATATAGAAACCTATAACCCAATTTGAATTAGCCTGCGTATACAGTTGTTATTCATTGCCTTAATTTGAATGGACCCTATACAGTTGCACTATACAGTAGAACCTGAGTTTTTATGACCCTATGTTTTACGACCACCTGCCATTTACGACCACTTGCTGGCACGGACAATTTGTAGTTAAAATGTATATACCTGCAATTAGCGACCACCTGCCAAACGCGACCACTTTTTAGCGTTTAACCTGTCATGAGCGACTTTTTCACAAGATAAGCGTTTGCTTTTGCACGTAAACATACAAGAATTTTGACAGCACGCGAATACAGGAAATAGGACTCATCAGCACCCAACCGCTTTTCATCGTCCCAAACGCGAAATATGTTACAATCAACAAGCAAGAATTTTGACCATGTGCGAATACAGGCAACAAGAAGAGGCACTTGTTGCTTTTTTAGTATTGTTTTGCTTACTTTCATGATAAGCGACTGCATTTTGATAGTTTTGTTAAACTTTGTAGTGTGAGATTCCAAATAACTTTGCTAATACAACATAATGCTTAACATAACTTACGTATGTTGTAGACCATTAAACGATCTAACGCTTGGAAATGTTCGAAAACCTACTGTGCATACAAAATTAGAATATATATACAGTATTGTTGCTCCTTACTCTTTAGTCTGTTTGTTAGATCAAATTGCTGTAAATAAAATATTTTCGATTCAAATGTGAAGTACGTATATGCATTGTGTACGTGTGCCATTCCACCTGTCGTTTACGACCACTTTTGCTTGGCAATTTTAGGGGTGGTCATCAAACTCCGGTTCTACTGTATATGCACCCCTATGAAAAAAGATGCACTTTCTTCCTTCAACAGCCAATAGTGTCTATTTATACTTACTATAAACCATTAATGTATTTATATTATTTATTTTGATGTCCTATGAAACAATTAAATTCAGGACAACACAAAGCTCTCAGAGATATTATCCACTGAGAGTATGTTCAGTTTGGCAAATGAATGGGCTATTATCTAATTCAAGTACAACTAAAAGTAAGAATTAAAATATTGTAAGCAACTACGTATAGCTATACAAGTTTCAAACAGTAAGCGGGCGAGGGTTGTTGCGTATACGTATTTCTAGTCATTATGGATAATCAATGAGAAAACATCCTAATTGAAGGCCCAAACATTGAAAAAATCTTTGAAATCGTAAATCCCCGTATTATGTATGAGTGAACATAGTTTTCTCTTGACTCAGATCTTGTGCGCAGTCGCATCACCCCATCACGTGAGTGGGGCTAACCCAGGCTGGTGTAGAAATTGATTGCTGCTAAAGTTAAATTGAGAGCGAGTGACGTGTTTATGGTAATGTGGTGGTAGTAATGATGGTAGTGATAATGATGGTGGAGGTAGTATTGATGGTGGTGGTGGTAATGATGATGGTGGTGGTGGTAATGATGGTGGTGGTAGTATTGATGGTAATGGTACTAATGATGGTGGTGGTAGTAATGGTGATAATGATGGTGGTGGTAGTAATGATGGTGGTGGTAGTAATGATGGTGGTGGTAGTATTGATGGTAATGGTAATAATGATGATGGTGGTGGTAGTGATGGTGATAATGATGGTGGTGGTAGTAATGATGGTGGTAGTGATATTGATGGTGGTTAGTAATGATGGTGGTGGTAGTAATGATGGTGGTAGTGATAATAATGGTGGTGGTGGTAATGATGGTAATGGTACTAATGATGGTGGTGGTAGTAATGGTAATGATGGTGGTGGTAGTAATGATGGTTGTAGTGATATTGATGATGATGGTGGTAGTAATGATGGTAGTAATGGTAACGATGGTGGTGGTAGTAATGATGGTGGTAGTGATAATGATGGTGGTAGTAGTAATGATGGTGGTGGTAGTAATGATGGTAATGGTACTAATGATGATGGTGGTAGTAATGGTGATAATGATGGTGGTGGTAGTAATGATGATGGTAGTAATGATGGTGATGGTAGTAATGATGGTGATGGTAGTAATGATGGTGGTGGTAGTAATGATGGTGGTGGTAGTAATGATGGTGGTAGTGATAATGATGGTGGTTGTAGTAATGATGGTGGTGGTAGTAATGATGGTGGTGGTAGTAATGATGGTAATGGTACCAATGATGGTGGTGGTAGAAATGGTGATAATCATGGTGGTGGTAGTAATGATGATGGTAGTAATGATGGTGATGGTAGTAATGATGGTGATGGTAGTAATGATGGTGATGGTAGTAATGATGGTGGAGGTAGTAATGGGTAGTAATGATGGTGGTGGTAGTATTATGGTGGTGGTAGTAATGGTGGTAATGATGATGGTGGTAGTAATGATTGTGATGGTAGTAATGATGGTGGTGGTAGTATTGATGGTGGTGGTGGTAATGATGGTGGTGGTAGTATTGATGGTGGTGGTAGTAATGATGGTGGTGGTAGTATTGATGGTGGTGGTGGTAATGATGGTGGTGGTAGTAATGATTGTGATGGTAGTAATGATGATGGTGGTAGTAATGATGGTGATGATCGTAGTTATAGTGGTGACGGTGTTGGTGGAACAAATTATGGTGGTGGTAATATTGGTGATGGTGGTGATGATGGTGATCACAATTTTAATCTTAAGATGTGTAGCATGAACAAAACCTACACTATTAAGTTGACGGAAAATTGTTGATTACATCGTTAAGTTATCGCGAAAATATTTCGTGCACTTAAACGGATGAAATTAGCACATTATTCCCAGTCGGAGCTGTAGCTCAACTGCTAGAGCTGTGGACCGGAATCCCGAAGGTGCGAATTCAAATCCTTAGTCGAGTCCACAATTTTCCGTCGACTCGTAGTGGTTTAGGTTAATCACGTCGATTAATTTTCACGTTACCCTGAGGATGACTCTGAAAAAGATGTGTAGGGTCTTAGTATTTTACACTTTTTCCCACCTATATAGGCCACCAATATTTGCAAGACAAAGGAAAACTGTGATATAGAGGAAGAATTGTCAAAGGTATCTACGTTCTGTCTAGTCCTGCGCTCCGTATTAATTCCACGCCTTTCACTATAAAACTCCCGTTAAGAGCAATGGGAAAGTTTCACTCGGAATGTTCTCTGCATTCATGTTGAAATATTTTGATAGAATTTTCAATTACTAGTATAAAACAAATTGTAGGAAACCATTACAAATGGCATATAGTATTAAAAAAAGAGAAATAATTAGAGAACTTCGATACGTTTTTTGTATTTCTCCTACATATTGAAGCGTTCTTTATTTTAGCCAGGGGTTGGTACCGAAGAGAAACAAGTTGAAACAAAAAAAAAGTTTTACTCAACCTTTCAAACACTGAATTTTTCTTCTACCCAACCATCACTAGATGATGCAACCATATATACATGTTATACATCATACATGTACCGGGTGGCGCAATAAAATGTTCCCCCTCTTTGACTTATTGTAATTAAAAAACTAAAGAAGCCATCTTATTCAACTAAAGTTTATTGAACGCAGTAATGTATAACTTAAATTTTGATGTATGCCTTAAACATATCTATAAAATATTAGCCGAGATATAGGCGTTTAAACTCGGACGACACTGACAAATATTTGTTCTTACTGTTGCGTGTTTTTACCATTTTATTACCATAATGCAAATTATTAGACCATTTCAGACAATTTTTCGCGTCTTCCAAAAACGCTACATTGACTGTAAACGCCTATATCTCGGCTAATATTTTATAGAAATGTGCAAGACATACATCAAAATTTAAGTTAGACATAACTACGTTCAATAATTTTTATTTGTATAGATAGCTTTTTCAGTTTTTTAATTACAATGAGTCGAAGAGGGGGAACATTTTTTTGCGCCACCCGGTATATCATATAATATGTATATATACGTATACTACCTATACTGTCCCGTCGTTGCTCTTATCATAACCTTCAGCTATTTATCGGATATTTATGGTGATAAATATTGGTTCATATAGTATGAGATCATTACAATATTCTAATGAAGTTTGTGTTGTTGTTTATCAACATGAAAATATGCCTATATCTAAAATATTATTTAAACTGCTTATAAACCCAAAATGGATTTTTGGTGATTCGGATAGAGCATAAAAAGTTAGTGAATAAGTTCTAGATTAGTTTTTGCGTTAAACTTTTAGTTTCTTCGTTTTCGGGATGTCGATGTATAACTCCTCCCCTGGATTGGCTTTGTTGGGGTTTAGCGTTACAACATGACGGGTTCTTGTGCCTTTGATAGCAGATATTTCACGACGTCTATATCCAGGAAGCAACTCTTTTTCATTAGTATTCATACTATATATTATAACACATGTTTTATTTCCTCTGTTTGTACTGATCGTAGACGAACCAAGCTAGTGCTATCGCTAGGATCCATAAATTAGACGCTAACCAAGATATGCCTGCAGCTCCCCACTTTAGCACAGTCGCCACCATGTTTAGCAGTCCAGACAGTAGAGGGCCAGCCTTTGTGGCTAGATTAGCTATAGCTTTTCCTAGTTTTCCAAGTGTTTGACCACCTTTGACGATGACACTCCTAGAGGATATTACTATGGTAGTTATTATCCCGGCTATAGAGATTGATATAGCACTTATTCCAACTAAGTTTTCCTTTGCCCATTTTTTGAACCTCTCGAGTCTATTTAGATCGTTACCCTCAACCTCGTCTTTTAGTACACCTATTGCCTCGTTGTGTTCTGGTCTCATGTTGTTTTCGATACGGATGCTATCTGCCTTCAAGTAAGCTGTCTCACTAACGCTCTTATAGAATTGTTCTTTTAGAGGGTCTAACTCGACTATAGACATGAGTCTATATTGGTTGCCTAGTGCATCTAGCGACTCTATCTTAACATCAGTTGATCCTTTTGGGTCGAGAGAGCCAGCGAACTCCCTAATCTCTTGCTCACTAACGAAGATACCTTGCGACGTTTCTACGAGTTGCTCCACTCTTTGTTCGACTCTGTCTTGTAGCTGTTCGCTTGTGTTAGATACTATATCTTCTGACACGTTACCTGGGATTGTGTTGTCGCCGTTAATTTCCTCAACCATCGCAGTTAAAGTTAGTCTGTGCTCCTCAATAGCTCTACTTAACAGACTCTTAAAGTTCTCAACATCTTCCTGTGAATCTTTAGCGTCGCTGTACACTATAGACTTCCCTTTTAGCACCATAACTCTCTTATTTTCGAATTCTAGCCCGATAAGACCTTTAACGCCAAACACCATTTTCGATTTTTTTATTATATCACTCGAGGCCTCTCCATCCCCAACGTTAATATTAACACCAAGATGGTCCAATAGAAACTGCTTTCTATCTCTTGTTACTGACGCATTGTATGACCTTTTATCGTACTTTGGGTTTGGGACACCATCGTGTGTGGTATCCTCACTAGAGATTGACACTGTTTTCCCATCTTTTTCGCCTACGAATGATGTCTCCATACACTCTATGACTCTAGTCTCTATCTCTCGTTCCACCCTGGTGATTCTGTCACGTATGCCACTATATTCTTGTGTCGTCTCGTATTCTGTGAGATCAATAGAGTTGAGTAGGTTGAACTCTTTTTCTAACTCCTTGTCCGTATACTCCTTAAACTCGTCACGATCTTGCATTTCGATTTCATCAAATCCTCCTTCAGCCATTATATACTACTCGATATTTTGAATATCGCTTTCTGGTATCCATGAGTTGTGTCTACTGTCATAGCCAAGCCACTTAACCAAAGCCATCTTCTTACCTCCCACCTTCTTTCTCTTTAGTATCTTCTCAACTTTATATACATCGTCTTTTTTATCAACAGATGACAACTCTTCCTCGTAGAACTTACCAATGATAGGTTCCCCTTCATGGTCCTCTATCTCGTACACGGTATAGGGTCACCACGTATGACCTTCGCCACTTTGAATAGCTCCTCAGTGAAGTTAGCCTCGTACCCTTTTGCGAATATGCTCTTGTACTTTGATATCCTGACAGTCTCACCTACTTTAAACTTTGGTAGTGGGTAGTCACCGAAATGGTGTCCAAACAATGTCGTCCATACTTTGTTTTCGTTTTTCTTACTAACGTCTTTAGGTTTCATTAGAATAGTACTATGTTTGGTATTATTGTAATTTTCAACGAGTTGGTCTAAAATGTCAATCCACTTGTACGTTCCTTTACTGTAGAAGTACTTCCACATAGACGTCTTGAGTGTTCTGTTAAACCGTTCCACGACTGCTGCCTTTTTATCAGAGTTCGTGCTAAAGTATTTCACGTATTTCAGTAAAGTATTTCAGATCCTTCACACCAACGTTGTAGAATTCCTTACCATCGTCAAACTGAACCAGCTTTGGATACTCGCCAAATCTAACCTTAGCCTTCTCTAGTAACTCTGTTACAGCCTTAGTCATGTTTTTCGTATCTTTCCTATAGACGGGTATGGTAAACGCATACCTACTAAGGATCTCAGTGGCTGTTAGTATCCAGTAGTACCCGTTGTTCTTGTGCTTGTACTTACCCATATCGACCAAGTCCATCTGTATCTGCTCACCCAGATAGTCAACAAACGTTTGTCTAAACTTGTGTTTTTTAACAACTGGTTTGTACCTAGTGTATGTGTCTTGGGATTTTAGCCAGTCCTTTATCATTTTCCTACTAACGTTTAGGCCGTCTTCTTGTGCCTTTTGGTACAGCCTCTCAGCAGATTGGTAACCAGTTGATGGATTATAGTAAATACCTCTTAGTTCTTGCTCTATGTCCATATACACTACGTGATGTGTAAATCTAACAACACTTCACCAACGTTAATACTGTTATCGTCCTGATCTGTTATCTTGAACTCTAGTTGGTTGATGACTCCTTTGTTTATCAGGATTTTTGACTCAATACCAAAGAAATGTTGTACAGAGCCCTTTAATGTCTGTGCGCTAGTTATTGGCAGTACTGCGATACAATCACTTTTGTTACCATTAACTATGTTCTTAGATCTGTCCACAATACTAGATGTTACTTGTATGTATTTCAGTCCTCTGTTAACGTTCACAACGTTGGGACTGGTTTTTGTGGTGGCTATTGTAGTGTTTTCGCCAAATCCCAAAAGTTGTCCAAATTTAAACAGTTCTATTTGTTGATCAGTTGTTATCGTACACGTCGAGTCATGTCTGTTAGCCACTAGCTTCACGTCTCCTAACTCTTTCAAGTCGTCGGCGATCATTTTAAAGGTGTGGTACCCAGTGTTAAAGGCGTGATTATTACTGTTATAAGTTATCTTGTTGTTAGCTGTGGTTACGTTAACGTAGTCCCAAAAGATGGTTGCCTTCTTCACTAGTAAGTGAGGGTCTGAGTTAGTTGTTAGAATTGACTCTGGTAGGTCTATAGTTTTCGTTGAACCACTAATCAATACTACCACTCTCATATAACGTACGGTATGTTATGATGGATGCGTTCAAAAGAAAGTATCCTTATGCTGACAAGAATAGGTTTTTTCTTGACGTTGACGACAATATGCATATACATATATTCTTCGTGACGAAAACTAATATTGGTGACGTTTCGATAGACTCAAGTAGGTTTAAGAGTAACCCGGAGTATACTAAGTATCTAACGATAAACAAACCAATGATAGTTAACCAAAAAGAGATAGCTAACGCCATACGTGTGGCTAAGCTGAATCTAGTGAAAAAGTACCCCCACATCACTTTGAGCAAGTTCGAGTTCGATCCAACTGTCTCACAAGATGGTGAGGTTAATGGCGTTGACATATATTTTAGAAACAACAACATCGTAAGCACGAACATAACTAGTGATACCTTCAAAAATGACAAGAGTATGTGGATTTGGCTACACAACAACAAGTTTCCAGAAATATGGCTATCTGGTGGAACTATCCAACCACTATCAAAAGGTCGTAAAAACCACTGGGGACTTTGGGATGGCTATCCAACGGAAAACGTGTTAAACTACCCAGTGAATAACTTTAGAGTCTTCGTTAATCAAAAGAGCTACTTTCTCTCAAAGCTACCAATATTACAAATCACCACGTCAAAGACAAAGTCAAAGTGGGACGATAATGAGAGCTACTATAGGGTCGTGTTTGCAACGTATTGTGCAAGTTTCTGTTGTGGAGTGTCGTTACAACACTTGTCACCCTCACAAGAAGTCCACCCTGTTATCACGAGTGTAATGAGGTTTCATCTGTACTTTACTGTTAGAAGACTTCTCAGAAGGATGGAAGGTGGTGAGAGTATGAGATCGATAAGTAGAGAGTTTGATGCTGGAGAATTGTATGGTAAGACAGACAAGATTCCTAGAAAACATTACTACCAGGGTAAAGTCCTTGCTGATGGTACAACAGGTGAGGAGAGAGTCTTCACGATTAACGACGTTAAGAACGACTACAAACGATACGTTCCTCTGGTGTCGAATGGTTTTACCAACATTGGGCGACAATACCTAAATCAATCTATAGAAGCCTTTATTTACTCCACACTTGGTGCACAAGCGAGAACACGTGTGTCAATCGTTGGTGGTTCCGCAGGCAGTCTAGAGACTCAACAAGAGTTCCGAAAGTTGGTGGAGGATAGTGTTATAAACTGCGACGTGTCAACGTGGATTATCAACATGAACAAGTCGATTAGAGACACTAACGTTGTCCAAAATCTTGCGCTGTCACCATCTACGTGTCTAATGCCAAGTAATGTGGTAATCCTCAAGAACAAAATCGTTGGGTACAACAACCTATTGAAGACTGCTACACAGAGTATGAAGTTTGGGGTAAATAGTGGGTTAAACTACACAGAAACGACGGAGGCCAAGAAAGTACACCAAGAAGGTGGAGAGCACCTGGAGACACTTGACAAACCAAAGGTGACACATCGTCTGACGACACCAAACGTGGCACACCAGGAAGGTGGAGAGCACCTGGAGACACTTGACAAACAACCAAAGGTGACACATCAAGAACGTCGTCTAGAGGTGACACCAGGTGACAACACGACAGAGTTGGGGCTAGTTCTAGTGGTTTCGGCTGTGTCTGGATATTTAGTAAGCAAATATATGTTATAACATAATGAGTCTAAGTTATGGATTTGAGGACAGAGACTACGAGAGCGACAAAATATTAAGAAGAGCGAAGAGACATCTAGACAGTGACCCTAAATTAAGCGTGAGCGGTGGGAGGATGTCTGGAGATATAGATATGGCGCTCAGGGCACTCAAAAACATAGCAGATCCAGTAGATGATTTGGATGCTATCAGTAAAAAAGTGTTGGAGTCCGTATACTTATCGCAATACTTTAAAACACAGTCCTATAACGTCCTATTTGATTTTGACACCACGAGATACGCCGCAAGTGTGGTACTCCACAGTAGGACAAATAAAGTGAAAGCCATTGGAGACATGTTAGTACAAAACGATTCAACGTCGTAGATTCCTGTCCCCTATACTATCCTCATCTTTTCCACTTGAAGTTGGGATACACTTTAACTGTCCACGTATGCAATACTGTGATATATCCATTTTTGTGGTAGTGAGGTTAGCCAAGAGGGTATCTACGACAGATTGGGAGACGATTGTGTGAAACGACGATGGATCGCATGACAAATACGTAGGGTACAAAGGAGGTGAGACTGACAAATTATCGTATGGTGGTGGCGATCCAGTAAAGGGGCACACATGCACAATCCCAAATAACATCGACACCACTGAGACACATATGATATCAATACATTGGCAGATGGATAACTCCCATGTTAGGGTCAACAACATAAGATCAACAGACTCAGACTTCACAGCTAACTACAAAGAGATAGGATCTCCTTATGGAACTATCTTTGGAACACATCGACCAAAATTGCTACTCGCACCCTACAAATACCCATCTTTGATAGAGTTTTACGGTATGAAAATCATCTCTGGTTATATGACAAACCGAGATATAATATTAGTTGGTAAAGACATGATGAGTAAATACAAAGTAAGTTAATGAGGAAGAAGTCAGTTGTTGTTTTCAATCACATATCAAAGGATATGTCAGAGGAAGAGACGCTAGAGCTCAAACGCTTGTACGCGTACTACCACAAACTAGAAGCCTGTTACAAATGGAAACACAAAAGGTTGAAGAAAATTAAACTATCGTTAAACATGACTAGCATAGGGTTAACGACAGTAGGGATTGTAGCTGGATCGGTAACCGCTAACCCTCTAATCATTGCTTGTATTAGTGGTCCTGGTGTGATCATCCAAGGCTACTTGGCTAAATCCAATCTGACGAGTAGAGTGGAGCATTGTAAGTTCGCGCACACTAGCTATAAAAAGATACTGACACAACTAAGATCGTATCTTAGAGGTCTTCCTTACAATGAGTCAACGTTTCTCTCAGACGTTAAAGTGTTGGACGATAATGTGACTGACTTATGCCCACCAATCAATGGAATGGTGAAAAGGTACAATAAAGTATACGAGACACAAGGGGGGTCGGAACCGGACCCCCTTTAAACACGGGTCTACACGTAAGAACCAGTGATGTGTCAGTCGACAAGTTCCAAAAGTAGGTGCTCAGAAGTATTACCATCAATTAGCTCGTTTTGACCAACACCCCAAAACGGGGTGTTGGTCAGATCGCGTGTTTGTGCTAAGCGGTTGCTTTCTTAAGAGAACTGCTACTTTGAACCTTAAAATAAAACATGTGGTATAGTATAGGTGATGAGTATCACTAAAATATTCAAAAATAACAACATGTCAGTCACTGCTACAAAAGATGGAGATAATATTTGGTTCTATGGAAAAGAGGTAGCTGAAATCTTAGGGTATAAGAGACCATGTAAGGCTATAACAGACCATGTACCAAGGTCCCAAAACGGGGTGTTGGTCAAAAGTATGGTTTGGCAAATAAATGAGAGTGGTTTGTATAGACTAATATTTTCATCTAAGTTAGAGTCAGCCGAGACTTTTAGAAAATGGGTATTCACAGAGGTCCTACCGTCTAAGAAAAACAGGTGTTTACACACAATGCGACCAGTTATCGATAATGAATGAGACAGACTTGCATTATGATATAGTTAAATATATTAGAGAGTACCACCCAACAATAGTCATCCCAGGGTTGGGAGAGCACCAAGACACATCTACTAAAAGAATAGATGGATGGAAGAAGGGTTACAGTGGTGGGCAACCAGATTTGATAGTTCCGCAACTACACAAGAGATATAATGGTTTTGCTATAGAGTTCAAAACACCGAAAGGTAATGGGGTTATTAGGAATAACCAGTTGAGGGTATTAAGGAGACTAAGATCACAAGGGTACAACACATTACTATCCTCAGACCAACATGAGATAATACATTTCATAGAGACATATATGAGAGACTCCAGAGTTCTGTGTGAGTACTGCAATAGGAGATTTAAGAGTGAAACCACACTGTCTAATCACCAAAGATACTTTCATCGAATACTAGTAGTATAGAAAGTGGGGCTACCGGCGCATTTTACCATTATACTAGTAGTATAGAAAGTGGGGCTACCGGCGCATTTTACCATTTTTTCATGCTTCGCAATCAAAATGTGAAAAATTCGCTGTTAACCCCACTTTCGAGACTACTAAAATGGCTCTCTCCTCCGCAGAGGCTTATTATTTTTCTATTAGAGGTACGGGCAAAATTGGGAAGCGTGCGGGGAGTGGATCGAGAAAAATCGGAGGCGCGCGGTGGACGACGGGAAGATGGGATTTGAGAAAAGGAGCCTCTGCCAGATAATGTGCGGTTCTCTGGTCAAATTCGCGGTTCTCTGGTCCTGGCACTTTCTCCTGAAATCGACGATAGTTTGAACGACGTACAATATTCTTTGAACATATTTGAGTCTGGAAAATTGGTGTTTAATGTCATTCTGTCCAGGTTGTCGTTTTAGTTAACATTAATAACAATTTTAAACCATCTTTTAGTTTGAAGTTTGTTTATACTTTAATATATATGCATAGTTGAGTGATTTACTGATTTGGCTTTGAGCTTGAAGCTCCAATTGTTTTTTTATTTTTGCTTGTACAAGCTGTCTTATAAAGTTGTTTATATATTAACCTGCAAACTACCGAATGCTAGTCAATGTGAACGTCTAGTCAAGAGCTCGCTGATTTCTGAGTTTGAAAACTCATTGGAACGGCCATTATAAATTGTTACCAGTGTATTAATTGTCGTGGCGCTTGTTATTATCTTGGATATTAATGTTTATCATTTTGGATATTAATTATTTGTTTATTATCTAGGATATTAATGTATCCCTCGAGTCTGACCCAGTCCATCACTGAATTTGGTCGCCATGTTGAACACGTTATCTGGCAGAGGCTTATTTTCTTTCTCTCTTCCCGTCATTCCCTGCGCGCCTCCGATTTTCCTCCCTACGCCGCCTACGACGCGCGCCTTTTCTAATAAAATATATAACTAAGCCTCTGCGGAGGAGAGAGACTAAAATGGTACGAAATAAAATTCGTTAAATAAAATAAAATAAGAGAAATTCTCTAAACAAGACAAAATATTTTTTCAAATGTTAGTACGTAGAGACCGCAACTCTCTTTTACGACTGGTCATCCTTTTCCCGAGTACAGTATGTTTAAACCTCTTGTCTAGTTCCTTACGTTCTAAGCTACTCTTAGCGAAGAGTTGTCGTTTGAGCTCTCTTACCTGGTAGGTAAATGATAACTCTTTGTTCAGTCTTGTTATCTTTTCCTCCACTGATTTCCCACGTTACTTTGTGTGAGCGCTGGAGCCATGGAGAGTAGTCAGTGGCGAAGCTAGCGGTCATGCTAGTCATGCTCAGCATGACTAAAAATTTCCTGAAAATATATAGTTTTGTTTGCTTTTATTTACTTTATTTGAAATCTCTCCTTAGAACTTTGAAGTCGTGTGCATTTCGAAGAGAACAAGCAATAATAGTTCACGCATATTACGCGGATATTCTCGCTCCTTATCCGTCCCTCTAAAACCGCCGTCTTCATTCCCAGGCTCTTTTGTTCAGCCTGGCCCCGGCCCAAGTCATGCTCTTTGTGAATAGCATGACCAGCTATATGAACAGTCATGCTTATTCTCGAAATATGATTGGTTGACGGCACTTGACGCATGCTCAGTTTGCCTATTTTAGACAAGCTGGTCATGCTATTTTGGATGAGCATGACCATAGCCTGATAGCCCAAAATATTAGCTTTCCGCCTTACCAACTATGGCCTGACTGCACAGTGCGTCTGTTTAAGGAGATCCTTGATTTATCATGGCATCAACGAGCTCTGATTCTGTCCAAACAGTCCTTGTTTGTGAACTGCTTAGAAAACCGTTTTCGGTTCGAAACATCAATGAGAAAATCTTCTTGTTGGACAGCGACCAATGCCGGTTCTTGGCCATTCGTCTTTCTTTCGTTTTATTGGCAATGAATCGCAGTTGAAAATGTTTACCGAGAATTGTAAACCGGCAAACCATTGCAAAGATTCTCTCCAAGACGACAGAAGCACGGATGAGAGATCAATCATGAAGACGGAATGGACAGCCCCGAAGGAAATATTATAATATGCTGTGTTGACATTTATCCGTGAGACTCCGTAATATTAATTATTATGAAACGTTGTTTTTGTCTGATTTAAATAAATTCTATATCGAAATGATAACTTGAATCTGGCGAATCGAACGCTGTACGTTTCGTCTACTTAAAATATGAATATCAGATGTTATGAGAAAATGCGTAAGCGAGTAAAGTACCCAAACCTGCTAATACACTACAAACTATATACAAAGCGCTCGTCTTTAAATTAAAATCAAAGGACATGGCTTCAAGATCTATTCGACGTTTACCCGGTGATTCAATGCTTTTATGTCCATTAAAGCGATATAATTTCGTAAAAGATATGTTTCGTATACCTTGCCGTTGATTTTTTTAAACGTTTTGTCACATGAAGACCTTCAATCGAACAGATATTAGAAAAAATAGCATTGCCGTGTTTACAGTTTACATTAAAATTTGCGTGTCAGGCGTTATGCATTGGGAGGGTTGCGGGCGGGCTAGCCTGCGTGCGACGGCTGATTTTCGTAGGCATGCTGATGCGCTCTGATATAAAGAGAAACGGTCCAAAATATGAAATTTTATAAACCTTTGAGCTGAAAAATCACCGCTCAGAATGCAGGAAATGCCATTTACGGGAATCTATATTTCAAAATTTTCCGGGGGGGCATGCCCCCGGACCCCTCTAGAAAGCCTCGCGCCTTTCGGCGCTCGGATTATTAGTTAGCATGACCTCCCATTTGGGACCAGCTTCGCCACTGAGAGTAGTGTGGAACACGGCGATACAAGGATGGTTTTCAAAAAGTCAGATACGTTTGAAATTTACACAATTTGGAAAAGTGGCTTGGTACCCTCATGTTCTTTGTGGGTGATTTAACCAAAATTTAATTCACTTAAATACTGTAAAATGAGTGTATAACTTGCTATGGGTGTGGTGGCTCGCGGGGTTAAGCGTTGTGCTGCGGCACACTCACTAATGACGTTCGAATCGTGAGTTGGACTTCTTTTACCAGTCCATTACACTTGTCCGTGCGAGTGACACAGCTGTGTCGTTTGTTACACGATCCGGAAAAAGTGACACAGCTGTGTCGTTTGTCATACATTCCGTCTTGACTAGTGAAGAACATAGTAGTGTGATGCATCGTCTTAGACTCGCTAATTAGATAGCGCTGTCTCCTTCATTCGGTGGTTTCCCCTCAGGGGTTTCCTCTCTAGCCATGTGGCTAAATACGTGTTTACTAGTTGTTAGTCCACCTGATAACAACCCTAAACAAGGGAGGTAGGGGGATACGTATGATATAAACTTCTCTACATCTCTTTTAAGTAGCTGGTCAGTAATCAACTCTTTTTCTAGCTTTTCAGGTGATTCAATAGCGTTGAACCCTCCTAACGCGTGGGCGAACTTGCTTATTAAAAGGTCACAGAGAAACACGTTCGCTTTCTCCATTCTTTTTACCTCCCATTCTTCGTAGATCTTGTTGATAACTTTGTCTGAGGCCTTTTTGAGATAAGCGATGGATTTGTCTATCTCACCGTCTTCTGAGAGTCTTCTTAGTTCGTCTCGTTTCTTGTCCACATCAGTTTGCGGGGTGTCGTCAACTTGTGCTGTTCTGCTTCTCGTATATCTTCGATGAGTTCGTCAATTGTCTCAAGATTTTTTGTCTTACGTTTTGGCATGTCCTATATTATACGACGTGTTTTGTTTTTGCGGAATAACTATTTCGTATGAGTATGGATGCCTTAGAAGTATCTCCAATCTTGCGTACTCGTTGTCTTTCAACTGTTTTATTATTTTCTGAATTTCCACTTTATCGACTCCGTTGAGATAATCGTCTACGACAATTTTCATATCGTTTCTGTTAGGGTTGTAGAATGTTACTAACTTTGAGATGTTTTCGCGATATGGTTTACTAATTGAGGTTAGTTGTTGTGTTATGACTATTGTGGATAGGTTGTAGTGTCTAGCGCTAAAGGCTAGTTTAACTAGTTCGCTTGTTCTATTTTTAACGTCCTGCCCACCAGCACAATCATCTAATATTATTAGTGAATTGGTACCTTTATAAGTGTCGGTCACGTGTTTGAGGACTACGTTTACCTTATCTTGTTCACACTGAATAGTGATAAAGTCTGGGTCTCTCAAGTATTTCCACTCTGTGTACGTTTTGTTCCATTCAAACGTCGGACATATAAGAATGATGAAGTCGAAGTGATTCGTGTAGTCTTTCTCTATCATATTCAAGAGGTAGTATGTTTTACCGCAGGCTGTCATACCAACAATCAGCATGTTAAAAGGTGTTTTCATATAGAATACTACATGTTTAGTACTGGATTGATTGTAGATCGTTGTTGATAAGGTTTACGAGTCCGTCAGAGAGTACGAATATTCTACACATAACGTTCGCTGTTGTGACTCCTTTGTTGATTTCCATCAATATTCCTGACTGAGTGTTCACGATCTTTTTTCCAGTGGCAACTTTCGCGTTATCTTCGATAGATCTAAGGTCAACAACCAAAGCGAAACCGTCTTTGTAAAACTTTTGGACAGTCATGTGCTGGTCACAGTCGGCTAGTTTTTGTCCGAATAGTCTTTTAGCTTCTCCCCAAAGTCTTGATTTTGGTATTCCTTGACTGTAGACCATATTTGGTACGCCTTCAATAGTGAGTTTCACCGACTCTATGTTTGGGTAGACGAATAACTCGCTATCAGTTCTTGTTTTGTTCGTGAATAGTAGAACGACGGCTTTCATCGATTTTCTCGGTAGGTTAATATTCTCGTTTACGAGTGTGATCCCTTTGTCCCACTCCACAGTCTTCATTAGTGTTACGTGTTCATACGATAGAGATCTACCGGATGCATATAGAGACGATACTTCGCTAGCAATCTCTTGACTCTCGATAGTTTCGTACTCTAACTCGAGGTTCTCCAACGTGTAGCCAGCCACAGCTGATCCAGATTGAGCCACCATGATATCAGATGCTTTAGGTAGTGTGATTATATACCTGAAATTATTGTTCATGTCGTATGGTGCGTATAGACCGTGATCTTCTAGAATCTTGTCGATTTGGATCTTTTGTTTGGTACCATGAATAGAGAGCATCAAACCATCACTAACTTTTTGTACGTTTCCGCTGGCAGCGCCACTGTCGTCCTTTGAGATTAGCTTTCGAAGGTTCTCGTTTGCTATACCATATTCGACCATCTGAGCTCGCTCACTGTTAGGTTTCCAGAGGTCTTTGTACGTACCGATGACGCTTTCACCACTGTTGTCGTACACAGTCTCACCTGCTAGTTTTACCACCAGTCTCTCAAGTAGTAATCTCGAAAGGTTGTTAAGAAACCATGATTTAGCGTTCGAACTCTTAAAGTCGAATAGGATGTGGAGACTAGAGGGTACCAGGCAAGTGTTACCCTTGGTTTTTGGGATATCGATGTACAACTCCTCCCCTGGATTGGCTTTGTTAGGGTTCAGTGTCACGACGTGACGGGTTCTTGTGCCTTTGATAGCAGATATTTCGCGACGTCTATATCCAGGAACCAACTCTTTTTCACTAGTGTTCATACTATATATTATAACACATGTTTTATTTCCTCTGTTTGTACTGATCGTAGACGAACCAAGCTAGTGCTATCGCTAGGATCCACAAGTTAGACGCTAACCAAGATATGCCTGCAGCTCCCCACTTTAACGCAGTTGCCACCACGTTTAGCAGTCCAGCCAGTAGAGGGCCAGCCTTTGTGGCTAGATTAGCTATAGCTTTTCCTAGTTTTCCAAGTGCTTGACCACCTTTGAAGACTACGCTTCTAGCGGATATTATGATTGTGGTGATAAAAGAGGCTATGGTTATTCCTAAAGCCGAAGCACCTAACCAGTTTTCTCTAAACCACTCCTTTATTTTTTGTAACCGAGTGACGTCCTCTTCTTGTTGCTCCCTAACAGTCTCGATTTCCAATTGTCCTAAAGTTCTGTCCACAGCTATCTCGAGACCTATCACTCTCTCGTTCAACTCGAACTCCCTTGTGGAACCAACCTCCTCTCTGTCGATGATTTATTTAGTCTTGTCAATAGCGTCCTGAAAATGTTTGGCTTGCTCTTTTAGAAACTGTGGTCTAGTGGTTGGATCGATTGTTTTACTTGGAGTTAAGACACCTCGTAGTTCACGGTTATCGTTATCTGTTAGACCTCTTATTAGTGAGTCGTTAGGGTTTTCGTCAATCATCGGCTGTCCTCTACTTGTCTCGTTCCTTTCAACGATTTTATTAATGAGATCTAGGAACTGTGCCAACGCCTTCTCGTTTTTCTTTGTTTTGTTAACGGTTAAACTACCATCATCATTTCGCTTTAAGACGACATGCGGTATGCCTCTCTCACTGTTTTTTAAAACAGGTTTGTACTCAACATTGTTGGTCCCTTTCCTTATGCTTGAGTTTCTAACTAGCTCGAGCACATTATCGTCGTACATATTAAGATGTATGTCATACGTATCTTTCATGAATACGTTCAAAGCCGTACGCAAGTCGTTTTCTGGGTGGTTAGGTATATCGGTGACTGGTAGGTTTTCGACTGAAGGGACCTTCATGACGTCACCACTACCCTTATTGGTGATTGTCACCGTTTTTCCGTCATCATTGTCTGTGAACGATGTCTCACTCTCCTTAGGTTGTTGTCTACTATTTAGCTCTTTTTTTATCTCTTTTATCATGACATTAACTTTGTCGTATTTAACACGGACTTCACTCGGCATACTCTTATTAGCGTACTCGTCGCCAATGTCAACATAATACTCAATAGTGTCGGAAAGTTCGTCGTTTAGTTGTTCGTCATCATATGATTTAAACTTGTCAAGTCCTTTCATTTCGAATTCATCGAACCCTCCATCAGCCATTTATATACTACTCGATGTTTTGAATATCACTCTCTGGTATCCATGAATTATGTTTACTGTCGTAGCCAAGCCACTTGACTAAAACCATCTTTTTACCTCCTACCTTCTTTCTCTTTAGTATCTTCTCAACTTTATATACATCATCTTTTTTATCAACAGCTGACAACTCTTCCTCATAAAACTTACCAATGATAGGTTCCCCCTCGTGGTCCTCTATCTCGTACACAGTAGGGTCACCACGCATAACCTTTGACACTTTGAATAGCTCCTCAGTGAAGTTAGCCTCGTATCCCTTTGCGAATATGCTTTTGTACTTTGATATCCTGACAGTCTCACCTACTTTGAGCTTTGGCAGTGGGTAGTCACCGAAATGGTGTCCAAACAATGTCGTCCATACTTCGTTTTCGTTTTTCTTACTAACGTCTTTGGGTTTCATTAGAATAGTACTGTGTTTGGTATTGTTGTAATTCTCAACAAGCTGGTCTAGAATGTCAATCCACTTGTACGTTCCTTTGCTGTAGAAGTACTTCCACATAGACGTCTTGAGTGTTCTGTTAAACCGTTCCACGACTGCTGACTTTTTATCAGAGTTAGTGCTAAAGTATTTCACGTCGTGTTTATCCAATAGATCCTTCACACCAACGTTGTAGAATTCCTTACCGTCGTCAAACTGAGCTAGCTTCGGGTACTCGCCAAATCTAACCTTAGCCTTCTCTAGTAACTCTGTGACAGCCTTAGTCATGTTTTTCGTGTCTTTCCTATAGACAGGTATTGCGAAAGCATACCTACTAAGGATCTCAGTGGCTGTTAGTATCCAGTAGTACCCGTTGTTATTATATTTGTACTTACCCATATCGACCAAGTCCATCTGTATCTGCTCACCCAGATAGTCAACAAACGTTTGTCTAAACTTATGTTTCTTAACAACTGGTTTGTACCTGGTGTACGTGTCTTGAGATTTTAGCCAGTCCTTTATCTTCGCCCTACTAACGTTTAGACCGTCTTCTTGTGCCTTTTGGTACAGCCTCTCAGCAGACTGGTAACCAGTTGACGGGTTGTAGTAAATATCTCTTAGTTCTTGCTCTATGTCCATATACACTACATGATGTGTAAATCTAACAGCACCTCACCAACGTTAACACTGTTATCGTCCTGATCTGTTATCTTGAACTCTAGTTGGTTGACGACTCCTTTGTTTATTGGGATTTTCGATCCAATACCAAAACGTTGTACAGAGCCCTTTAATGTCTGTGTGCTAGTTATTGGTAGTACTGCGATACAATCACTTTTGCTACCGTTAACTATGTTCTTAGACCTGTCCACAATATTAGATATTACTTGTATGTATTTCAGTCCTCTGTTAACGTTCACGACGTTAGGACTGGTTTTTGTGGTGGTTATTGTAGTATTTTCGTCAAATCCTAAGAGTTGTCCAAATCTAAACAGTTCTATTCGTTGATCAGTTGTTATCGTACACGTCGAGTCATATCTGTTAGCTACTAGCTTGACGTCTCCTAACTCTTTCAAGTCGTCGGCGATAGTTTTAAAGGTGTGGTACCCAGGGCTGAAAACGTGGTCACTACTGTTGTAAGTTATCTTGTTGTTAGCTGTGGTTACGTTAACGTAGTCCCAAAAGATGGTTGCCTCCTTCACCAATATGTGAGGGTCTGAGTTAGTTGCTAGAGTTGACTCTGGTAGGTCTACAGTTTTCGTTGAACCACTAATAAATACTACCACTCTCATATAACGTACGGTATGTTATGATGGATGCGTTCAAAAGAAAGTATCCTTATGCTGGCAAGGGTAGGTTTTTTCTTGATGTTGATGACAATATGCATATACATATATTCTTCGTGACGAAAACTAATATTGGTGACATTAGTATAGACTCAAGTAGGTTTAAGAACAACCCGGAGTACACTAAGTATCTAACGATAAACAAACCAGTGATACCTGACCAGGAAGAGATAGCTAATGCCATACGTGTGGCTAAGCTGAATCTAGTCAAAAAGTACCCCCACATCACTTTAAGCAAGTTTGAGTTCGATCCAACTGTCTCACAAGATGGTGAGGTTAATGGCGTTGATATATATTTTAGAAACAACGACATCATAAGCACTAACATAACTAGTGATACCTTCAAAAATGACAAGAGTATGTGGATTTGGCTACATAACAACAAGTTCCCAATAATATGGCAATCTGGTGGAACTATCCAACCATTATCAAAAGGTCGCAAGAATCACTGGGGACTTTGGGATGGCTATCCAACGGAAAACGTGTTGAACTACCCAGTGAATAACTTTAGAGTCTACGTCAATCAAAAGAACTATTTTCTCTCAAAGCTACCAATACTACAAATCACCACGTCAAAGACAAAGTCAAAGTGGGACGACAACGAGAGCTACTATAGAGTCGTGTTTGCAACATATTGTGCGAGTTTCTGTTGTGGAGTGTCGTTACAACACTTGTCACCCTCGCAAGAAGTTCACCCTGTTATCACAAGTGTGATGAGGTTTCATCTGTACTTTACTGTTAGAAGACTTCTCAGAAGGATGGAAGGTGATGTATTGAGATCTATAAGTAGAGAGTTTGACGCTGGAGAATTGTATGGTAAGACAGACAAGATTCCTAAAAAACATTACTACCAGGGTAAGGTTCTTGCTGATGGTACAACAGGTGAGGAGAGAGTCTTCACGATTAACGACGTTAAGAACGACTACAAACGATACATTCCTCTGACGTCGAATGGTTTCACCAACATTGGGAGACAATATCTAAATCAGTCCATAGAGGCCTTTGTTTACTCCACACTTGGTGCGCAAGCGAGAACACGTGTGTCAGTCGTTGGTGATTCCGCAGGTAGTCTAGAGACTCAACAAGAGTTCCGAAAGTTGGTTGAGGACAGTGTTATAAACTACGACGTGTCAACGTGGATTCTCAACATGAACAAGTCGATTAGAGACACTAACGTTGTCCAAAACCTTGCACTGTCACCGTCTACGTGGTTAATGCCAAGTAACGTTGTAATCCTCAAGAACAAAATAGCTGGGTACAACAACCTACTGAAGACTGCTACACAGAGTATGAAGTTTGGGGTAAACAGTGGGTTAAACTACATGGAAACGACGGAGGTTAAGAAAGTTCACCAAGAAGGTGGAGAGCACCTGGAGACACTCAACAAACCAAAGGTGACACATCGTCTGACGACACCAAACGCGGCACACCAGGAAGGTGGAGAGCATCTGGAGACACTTGATAAACCAAAGGTGACGCATCGTCTGACGACACCAAACGTGGCACACCAGGAAGGTGGAGAGCACCTGGAGACACTCGACAAACCAAAGGCGACACCAGGTGACAACACGACAGAGTTGGGGCTAGTTCTAGTGGTTTCGGCTGTGTCTGGCTATTTAGTAAGTAAATATGTGTTATAGCATAATGAGTCTAAGTTATGGGTTTGAGGACAGAGACTACGAGAGTGACAAAACGTTAAGAAGAGCGAAGAGACATCTAGACGATGGTCCTAAACTAAGCGTGAGTGGTGGGAGGATGTCTGGAGATATAGATATGGCGTTCAGGGCACTCAAAAACATAGCAGATCCAGAAGGTGATTTTGATGCTATCAGTAAAAAAGTGTTGGAGTCCGTATACTTATCGCAATACTTTAGAACGCAGTCCTACAACGTTATATTTGACTTTAACGTCACAAATCACGCTGTGAGCATGGTGGAATACCACAGTGGAACAAATAAAGTAAAAACCATTAGAGATAAAACGAACATGTTAGTGCAATACGATCCAACGTATGGTCCTATTATTGGTGTTAACAATGGTCATAGCTTCCTATCCCCCAAACTAACTCCAATTCCACTTGAAGCTGGAGTGCATTTTAACTGTCCACGTATGCAATACTGTGACATATCCGTTTTTGTGGTAGTTAGGTTAGTCACTAGGGTTTCTACGACAAATTGGGATGCAATCATCTCAAACGATGATGGATCGTGGGACAAATACATAGGATACAAAGGAGGTGAGAGTGATAAATTATCATATGGTGGTGGCTTTCCAGTAAAGGAGTACACGTGTACAATCCCAAATAACATCGACATCACCAAGAGACATATGATATCAATACATTGGCGTATGGGTAACTCCTACGTTAAGGTGAACAACATAAGATCAACAGACTCAGACTTCACAGCTAACCACGAAGAGATAGGGTCTCCTTACGTAACGATCTTTGGAGTGCACCGACCAAGAATACCACTCACACCTTATAAGTTCCCGTCTTTGATAGAGTTCTACGGTGTGAGGGTTGTCTCTGGCTACGTGACGAGTCGAGACATAATACTAGTTGGTAGAGATATGATGAAGGAATATGATGTGAGCTAAGATATATGAGGAAGAAGTCAGTTGTTGTTTTCAATCACATATCAAAGGATATGTCAGAGGAAGAGGTGCTAGAGCTCAAACGTTTGTACGCGTACTACCACAAACTAGAAGCCTGTTACAAATGGAAATACAAGAGGTTGAAGAAAGTTAAACTATCGTTAAACATGACTAGCATAGGGTTAACGACAGTCGGGATTATAGCTGGATCGATAACTGCTAACCCTCTAATCATTGCTTGTATTAGTGGTCCTGGTGTGATCATCCAAGGTTACTTGGCTAAATCCAATCTGACGAGTAGAGTGGAGCATTGCAAGTTTGCGCACACTAGCTACAAAAAGATACTGACACAACTAAGATCGTATCTTAGAGGTCTTCCTTACAATGAGTCAATGTTCCTCTCAGACGTTAAAGTGTTGGACGATAATGTGACTGACTTATGCCCACCAATCAACGGAATGGTGAAAAGGTACAGTAGAATATATGAGACATAAGGGGTTAGAGAGAGTACACGACCCTCTACTGATAGTATGTTTGTGATCGATAGAAGGGTCACTTTGACCAAGGTCCTAAAACGGGACCTTAGTCAGATCATGCGTTTGTGATATTAAGTGGTTACTTTCTTAAGATGACTGCTATTTAAACACAAAAAATAAAACATGTGGTATATTATAGGTGATGAGTATCACTAAAATATTTAGGAATAACGACATGTCTGTCACGACTATCAAGGATGGAGACAATATCTGGTTTTGTGGAAGAGAAGTCGCTAAGGCATTAGGGTACAAAAATACTAAATGGGCTATTAGAGCCTATGTCGACGACGAATATAAGGTAAAACAAGAGGTGTTTAAAGGGGGGTCGGAATCAGACCCCCCTTTAAACTTACAACCAAACACGATATTAATATCGGAGCCAGGAGTTTACGCTCTAGTCTTCTCATCTAAACTCGAGTCAGCAAGAAAGTTTCAAAAATGGGTATTCACAGAAGTCCTACCATCTATAAGAAAGACGGGTCAGTACACGCAATACAACCAGTTATCAATAATGAACGAGACAGATTTACACTACGACATTGTAAAATATATTAGAGAGTACCACCCAACAATAGTCATCCCAGGGTTGGGTGAGTACCAAGACACATCTACGAAAAGAATAGATGTGTGGAAGAAGGGTTATAGTGGTGGACAACCAGATTTGATAGTCCCACAACTCCACAAGAGATACAATGGTTTTGCTATAGAGTTCAAAACACCGAAAGGTAATGGGGTTATTAGGAATAACCAGATTAGGATACTAAGGAGACTAAGATCACAAGGGTACAACACGTTACTATCCTCAGACCAACACGAGATAATACATTTCATAGAGACGTACATGACAGACTCCAGAGTCCTGTGCGAGTACTGTAACAGGAGATTTAAGAGTGAAACCACACTGTCTAGTCACCAAAAATACTTTCACCGAATACTCTATCTGTGAGATAACTGTGAGGTCATCTGTAACAAGACACCACGTATAGTATAAGATGACTGACAGTGAGCCCGTGCCTATTATAACGTCGACAACAAGGGTTAAAGACCCTAAGAGAGTAGAGGCAGGCAAACGCTTGGCTGCTATATCTAAAGCAGCCAAAGAGAGGAAGATGAGAGAGAGAGTCACAAGTGAGGACTACAGTTTCAACTACGGATACATCATAGGCACTATAGGAGTGGTAATAGCCGCTGGTTCGCTGTATTACACGATTAGTCAAGATAAACAAGTAGTGACTGAAGAGCCTAAGACCGTTGTTATAAAACCATCACGTAAACTCGACAGCCTCGATTAAAACATATCGTATAATATATGGCATCAATAGATAGAAAAGAACTGATGAACGAGCTATACGACGCAGCCCTTGTGACTGCTGGAGCCGTAGCCGTGTCGATGGCATCGAAGAAAGTACTAAAAGAACCGTTAGGCACCCCCGAGTCAGTGAAGGGCACCCTCAAGTTAGCAACTGCTGTGGGTGTCTCAACGCTACTCATTAAGTGGGCACAGAGTAAGAAATACTTACCTGTAGACCCGTTCTCAAAATAATCTAACGTAATATACAATGGCTAGTGTGATAGCTGGTGGCTTGTTCAACGCTATAGCATTC
Source organism: Chrysogorgia sp. JL179-B06 (assembly GCA_035772405.1). Taxonomy (NCBI): domain Eukaryota; kingdom Metazoa; phylum Cnidaria; class Anthozoa; order Scleralcyonacea; family Chrysogorgiidae; genus Chrysogorgia; species Chrysogorgia sp. JL179-B06. The sequence continues at coordinate 83,847 of JAYKKM010000136.1, forward strand.
GCAGGAGCTGGATTCATATTCAGCAAGCTAAACCACACCGGCTACGAGACAGAGATAAAGAGACACAACAAAGCGTTGGAGAGTCTTGCTAGAGCTAAAGAGTCGTTCTACGAGAACGAGATTCGTCAGAGAGACAAAGTTCAGGAGTTAAGACAACAACTGTCAGATGCTAATGCAGACATAAACGACACGAACCACGCTCTAGATCAGCTAAGACAAGTACTGACGATACAGTATGACGGGAAGACATTTAGTAAAGAGCCTGAGTTGTCAGACTATTACAAACCTTCAGACGAGATGAAAGAATATCAAATGGTATTCGTTGGAGTTATTGGGCTACCTTTAGGTTACTTAATATATAGAGTGTTATAGAAATGAGCGTTAAAACTTTGAAGGAGATGGCTATGGAATTTAACAAAAAGCGTAACTTGACAGAGACACTCTTTTACCAAACTCGTCAGATAGAAGAGTTGGAACAACTACTATCAGACGCTCTAAAACAGGTCACAACAATAAAGTGTGAGTGGGAGATACTAACCGACAACCACGAAGTTACTACACTATAGTCTAAAGGTATATATAGTATAGTAACTTAGATGGTTGACGAACGTACAATGAGAATGTTCTATGCTGGGTATACATTGGATGAGATTGCACCAAAAAAGTGGAGTGGTACTACACTAGGGTACACATTGGACGAGATCAAGAACGGAAGTAAGGACGCAACACCGAAAAAGTGGTACGACACCACGTACTGTTACGAGTGTGGTAACTACAGAACCCAAATCGAAGATGGTGTATTTAGTTGTAACAAGTGTGGAGAGACTACCTACGGACGTGTGAGAAACTTTGTACCTAACATTTGGATGTACAAGAAATCGGCTCACAGTTACAGCAAGTGGTTAGATAGAATGTTGACTGGACTAGTTAACGAGAGTGACATACCAACAGTTGTCAGTGATTTTATAGAGATAGTATGGTCTCTTAAAAGAAACAAACTGATTGTTAAGAACATATCGAAATATATTTTCTATGTCATAAGAATATGCTCTAGAAGAGGTATAGAGTTGAGAGGTAGTCTTAACGACCTCAAACCTGGTAAGGTCAAGGTACGATTCGAGTATAACCTGTATAGCGTAGTATACAAGGATCTAGGTTGGGACGGGAGAGGAGATCCACACTACAACGAGTGGATAAATAAAATATATGGTAATATATAATGGCAAGACCAAAAATTTACCAAACCAAAGAAGAAGCTTTGATAGCATCCAGAGCTCAAACCAAAGAGTGGATCAGAACTCATAAGTGGGTGTGTGAGACGTGCGATCGGTCATACCACGTGACCTCTAAATCTAAACACGTCAAGACTAGAAAACATTTTAGAAACCTAAGCAGCTAGTTCCGAACTATTTTGTAATTTCCATACGCATAGCTGGACACACCGTCTGGTAGTATATGTCGCTTGTCGTCAAAGCAGCTCAACGATATCTTATTTATTTCGTAGCTTCCTAGTCGGTGACTCTTGCTGCGAATAGTTTTAATTATGTGAGACATTTGCTCACCATTTGTCAGGACACTTTTATAGTTGTCATGTCTTATATTATTTCTAATGGTACTCTTCTTGATACCTTTAGCAGTCTTCCCACCTTTTCCGTCCTCTTTCACGTAGCTATACATTTTCGATCTTAAACCAACGAACTCAACAATTGGGACTCCTAATGTCTCATCCTTCATTTTACCAATAACCTTCTTGTTAGTTAGGTCGAAGTAGGGAGATGACTTGTCATACCCACTAAAGTCGAACACTTCTTTGTTAGCGTACATGTCTTTGTACACATCCTCCGTCTCAATCTCATACATTAGACTGTCCGTATCTGTGAATAGTAGTTTGGCTTTGTTGCCATACTTCTTTTTGATGATATTGTAGTGGAAGTCGTACATCAATGTCTTTGATAAGTCTAGAATACACATACCTACGTATGCTGGTCTATTTAGAGTTAGTGTCTCTTTGATCTTGTGAACTGCTACCAAGTTATTGTCAAATATTTTGCTGCTAACAAAGGTTGGTTTTGACGTTAGTTTCTTCAGTTTTTCCTCGTCTGTTACTAACTCCACGTTCACACGTTTTCGTAGATTCTCCATAGTCTTTCCAAACACACTATTGTTCATGAGCTTGAAGAAGTCTTTCTCAAAGTCATTCTTTGCTTGGGTTCTTTTAACTGTGTTAAAGTCGATATACTGCTTGAGCCATGGTGACTGATCGAACTGAAGTACTCTATGTATCTTCTTAACCTTCATTCCTAAACTTTTGTACAACTGCAGGTTTCTATAATGAACGACATACTTACTCTTACCGTTTAGGTTAGGTACAAGTTTTGCAACCTCTCCAACAGATATCTTAAACTTGTTTTGGATTGTCTTACAATATTTTGATAACATGTCACTACTCACTTTCATCCTCTCAGGGGCTAAAGGATAGTCGTTGTGAAGATCGTGCAACTCCTCTGGATACTCTAGATCAACCTCAAGTATCAACCCCTTGTCTGACTCGTTGTTATATTTGTCTAAATTGTTGATGTCAAAACCCTCGACCCACTCAAACCCACCAGTCGGTAGATACTGGCTCATAGCCCAACCGTAAAGGTTATTAGCATCTAAGTATACGATGTGTTTCGAAGGCTTGCTACTATCATACCCCTTCATATATTTGTTATTAGCTTCTCCGTGTCTATGCGTGATACAGGAGACACCACCTCGCATTCCTTTCTCGATAAACTGAAACATGTCAATATCAGTCATCAACTCTAGTTCCACTCCTGTCATCTTTAGAGCAGCGTCCCACGATAGTCCAGGTGATGTGAAGTAATGACAAGGATCTAACTGGTAGTACTGTTTACACATTCTTCTAAAGTTCTCGAACACGTCAGCCAGTAGTAATACGTCAGACTTTAGGTATAGGTCGTGGTACTCACCCATGTTCTCCACACCCATTGTCTCCCACACCCTGTCATATTCCACAATCTGAGAGGGTATGATAGTCACTTCATAATGCAGGAGATAGGTAAGCTAGGTCAGAAAATCAACGTTATACCAAATAATATGGAGAAATATATGGCATTCATGTTAGGTAAACATCTAGTGTTTCTAGATAGTTTCCAATTCATGAGCTCTAGTCTAGCTAACCTAGTGAACAACCTACCAAAGGACTGCCTCAAGTACACGTCTGAACTATTTCGAGGTGAGGAGCTAGAGTTGATGTCGCGAAAAGGTGTGTACCCATATGACTATATGGATAGTTTCGACAAGTTTAACGAACTCGAGTTACCGTCAAAGGAGAGTTTCTACAGCATCCTAAACGACGAGCATGTGATCTTGTCAGTCAGTCTATAGTTCCTATTACATAACTGATGTGCTGAGCCTCTATATTTACCAGTGACATGACAATGATCTCTAACTCTCACGCTTCTACGTTCATATTTCCTACCACAAATATGACATTTAGTCGCTTCCTTGAAGCTAACCTTATCAGCTCTGGTCATCACCATGTCCTTATTAAAATGCTCCTTTCTAACTTTCTTGCAGTATCTAACCTCCTCTAACATCTTTTTCATGAACTTCTTGACAGCTTTCGGACCTCGAAACATCTCTACTGGTTTACTATATTTATCATCGTAACAGCATACTACTTTGTACCCATACCCACAGTCCGTGTGTCTTTGGTACTCACTAGTGTACGATCCTGCGAGTGGTGTCTCGTTGTTGACCTTCTCTGTGATAGCCTCGAAGTCTGCGTATATTACGAACGGTACCTCTAATTGTTTGTGGTAGTTTACATACTCAAGAACGCTGTCTTCTTCGGCTGGCATCTTGATCGCTTGCTTACCATTTACCACCATACAAACCTCCCTATGATTCTCTAGAATCTCGTTGGTAGTAAAACACTGAAGACAGTGCCTACAGAAACTCTTGCGACACTTGTGACTAGACTGACCGTACATAAACCTATCAAAGTCTTTGATGTACACGTAGTGTCGTTTAACACCATTCGTTATTAGCAGCAGGTCCATATGATCCTCGAACTTCTCCTCAGAAACGTAGATAGGAAATGGTTGCTTGTCCTCATACCCAAACACACTGATATTAATGTCATTCTGCCTCTCAATCTTTTTGTATTGTTTCGTGTCCACTGGAAATCTCACTCCTTCATAATTGACAGAACCTACGTTCTTCTTATGCTTCGACACTCTCTGTGGATCCTTTCCCACAGGACACTTATGCAACACGTGACACCACAAGAAACACTTGTCATCTTCATTCTTTATATTAATCAAACCTTTCGACGCATTCCTCAACTCTTCTGGTAGCTCGATATAACTCGATCCTTTAAGAGGCTTATACACTACCACATTAATATAGTGGTCATTAACACTGTCTACAACCCACCCAGACCCTTCTGACAACCACACAGCTATGCGATTTGCTATCTCCTCACTAGCTTGTCTTGTAGTCCCATTAATATCAACACTACTAGTCACTGTTTTGACTACACTATTGAAGAAGGCCGTCTTAAGCTTAGACCTACCGTCACCAATCTCTTTCTCTAGAGTTACTTCCAACGTCTCGGAAAACTTTAAACCTCTCAGTCTCTCTAACTCTTTCTGTAAAGTTGAGCCCACTACTCCTCTAGTCTTGACTAGTTGTTTTAGTGGGTCCTCTTTCTCGACCACCTTAACACTATATGACTTGGTGTACCCTTTGAGAGCAACTCTCCTTTGTACTACAGTAGGAGTAAACAAACTACCTAGCCTTCTAAACTTCTCTTCATTGGCTCTAATATTTCGCATTTTTTCAACCTCACTAACAGTAGGAAATAAACTACCTAGCCTTCTAAACTTCTCTTCATCGGTTCTAATATTTCGCATCTCACTTACTTTGTTAACGACATTTCGTCTAGACTCTCTTCTAATAAGGTCCATCCACTTATACCCTAATGCTTTAGCATCAGCTAGATAGCCAGACATCCTCTCTAGAAAACTCATCTTAATATTCGGTATAACTAAATTACCAGAACCTATAGCAGGATCACGCGCACCACCACTCGACAGTGTACCACTACTAGCGACACCACCATCCATAATAGAGTTACGTTTATGTTCAGACCTTTTCATAAGAGTCGTTTTATTATTTAATATAGCCAAGTCTTTAGACCCTTTCGAATCATGAGCCCCACTCAACTCACGAGTTGAAATAAAGCCCACACCAGGACCACGCGTAATATCACTTGACATATTCTTGTTACGAGCGACACCCCCACCCACAGCAGCGCCACGTCCAGACACCTCACTCTGTAGCCTACTAGCTGAGACACGTCTCTGACTCCCCAAACCACGTGACACATTGTCTATTAGTAGTCTCGAAAGTGGGGCTAACGGCGAACTTTTTCCATTTGAATGTCTCAACTTCTCTGGAGAACCAAGCACTTTTCCCGTTTTTGGATTCGACATATTTGCTCGAGAGATATATGCAGAACCCAAAAACGGTAAAAGTGCTTGGTTATCCAGAGAATGAAAGTTGAGACATGAAAAATGGAAAAATGCGCCGGTAGCCCCACTTTCTATACTACTAATACTCTATCTGTGAAATGACTGTGAGACGACCTGTTAGATAATCTGTGAGATGACTGTGAGATGATCTGTGACGAGATATCACGTATAATATAGATGACTGACAGTGAGTCCGTACCTATTATAACGTCGACAACAAGGACCAAAGACCCTAAGAGAGTAGAGGCAGGCAAACGCTTCGCTGCTATATCTAAAGCTGCGAAAGAGAGGAAGATGAGAGAGAGAGTGATAAGTGAGGACGATAGTTTTAACTATGGATACATCATAGGTACTATAGGAGTGGTTATAGCCGCTGGTTCACTGTATTACACGATGAGGCAAGACAAACAAGTAGTGACCGAAGAGCCTAAGAACGTCGTTATAAAACCATCACGTAAACTCGACAGCCTCGATTAAAACATGTCGTATAATATATGACATCAATAGACAGAAAAGAACTGATGAACGAGCTATACGACGCAGCCATCGTGACTGCTGGAGCTGTAGCCGTATCAATGGCGTCAAAGAAAGTACTAAAAGAACCGTTAGGCACCCCTGAATCAGTGAAGGGCACCCTCAAGTTAGCGACTGCTGTAGGTGTCTCAACGCTACTTGTCAAGTGGGCACAGAGTAAGAAATACTTACCTGTAGATCCATTTTCAAAATAATATAGAGTAATATATAATGGCTAGTGTGATAGCGGGTGGTTTGTTCAACGCTATAGCATTCGCAGGAGCTGGATTTATATTCAGCAAGCTAAACCACACCGGCTACGAGACAGAGATAAAGAGACACAACAAAGCACTGGAAAGTCTTGCAAGAGCGAAAGAAAAGTTCTACGAGAACGAGATTCGTCAGAGAGACAAAATTCAGGAATTAAGACAACAGTTGTCAGATGCTAATGCAGATATAAACGACACAAACCATGCTCTGGATCAACTAAGACAAGTACTGACGATACAGTATGATGGGAAGACATTTAGTAAAGAGCCTGAGTTGTCAGACTATTACAAACCCTCGGGTGAGATGAAAGAGTATCAAATGGTATTCGTTGGAGTTGTTGGACTACCTTTAGGTTACTTAATATATAGAGTATTACAATGAGCACTAAAACTTTGAAGAAGATGGCTATGGAATTTGATAAAAAGCGTAACTTGATAGAGGCACTCTTTTACCAAACTCGTCAGATAAAAGAGTTGGAACAATTACTGTCAGACGCTCTAAAACAGGTCACAACAATAAAGTGTGAGTGGGAGACACTAACCGACAACCACAAAGTTACCACACTATAGTCTAAAGATATATATAGTATAGTAACTTAGATGGTTGACGAACGTACAATGAGAATGTTCTATGCTGGGTATACATTGGATGAGATTGAGACATCAAAAAAGTGGAGTGGTACTACATTAGGGTACACATTGGACGAGATCAAGAACGGAAGTAGGGACGCAACACCAAAAAAGTGGCACGACACCACATACTGTTATGAGTGTAGTAACCACAGAACCCAAATCGAAGATGGTGTATTTAGTTGTAACAAGTGTGGAGAGACTACCTACGGACGCGTGAGAAACTTTGTACCTAATATTTGGATGTATAAGAAATCGGCTCATAGTTACAGTAAATTGTTAGAGAGAATGTTGACTAGTAAAAGACTAGTTAATGAGAGTGACATACCAATAGTGGTCAGTGATTTTATAAAGATAATATGGTCTCTTAAAAGAAACAAACTGATTGTCAAGAATATATCGAAATATATTTTCTATGTCATAAGAATATGCTCTAGAAGAGGTATAGAGTTGAGAGGTAGTTTTAACGACCTCAAACCTGGTAAGGTCAAGGCGCGATTCGAGTATAACCTGTATAGTGTAGTATACAAGGATATAGGTTGGGACAGGAGAGGAGATCCATACTACAACGAGTGGATAAATAAAACATTTAGTAATATATAATGGCAAGACCAAAAATTTATAAAACAAAAGAAGAAGCTTTAAGAGCAGTTAGAGCTCAAACTAAAGAGTGGATGAGAACTCATAAATGGGAGTGCGAGACATGTAAGAGATCTTATCATGTAGCTTCCAAGAGTTCACACCTAAAGACTAAAAAACATTTGGGAAATTTGAACATCTAATTTTGAACTATTTTGTAATGTCCATACGCATAGCTAGACACGCCGTCTGGTAGTATATGTCGCTTGTCGTCAAAGCAGCTTAGGGATACTTTATTTATTTCGTAGCTTCCTAGTTGGTGGCTCTTGCTGCGAATAGTTTTAATTATGTAAGACATTTGCTCACCATTTGTTAGGACACTTTTATAGTTGTCATGTCTTATGTTGTTTCTAATGGTACTCTTCTTGATACCTTTAGCAGTCTTACCACCTTTTCCGTCCTCTTTTACATAGCTATACATTTTTGACCTTAAACCAACGAACTCAACGATGGGGACTCCTAATGTCTCATCCTTCATTTTACCAATAACCTTCTTGTTAGTTAGGTCGAAGTAGGGAGATGACTTATCATATCCACTGAAGTCAAACATTTCTTTGTTAGCGTGCATGTCTTTGTACACGTCCTCAGTCTCAATCTCATACATTAGACTATCCGTGTCTGTGAATAGTAGTTTGGCTTTGTTGTCATATTTCTTTTTGATGTTATTGTAGTGGAAGTCGTACATCAATGTCTTCGATAGGTCTAGAATACACATACCTATACATATGCTGGTCTATTTAGAGTTAGTGTCTCTTTGATCTTGTGAACTGCTACCAAGTTATTGTCAAATATTTTACTGTTTACGAAGGTTGGTTTTGACGTTAGTTTCTTCAGTTTTTCCTCGTCTGTTACTAACTCCACATTCACACGCTTTCGTAGATTCTCCATAGTCTTTCCAAACACACTATTATTCATAAGCTTGAAAAAGTCTTTCTCAAAGTCGTTCTTTGCTTGGGTTCTCTTGTCCGTATTAAAGTCGATATATTGTTTGAGCCATGGTGACTGATTGAATTGAAGTGCTCTATGTATCTTCTTAACCTTCATTCCCAAACTCTTGTATAATTGTAGGTTTCTATAGTGAACGACGTACTTACTCTTACCGTTTAGGTTAGGTATAAGTTTTGCAACCTCTCCTACAGATATCTTAAACTTGTTTTGGATTGTCTTACAATAGTTTGACAACATATCACTACTTACTTTCATCCTCTCAGGGGCTAAAGGATAGTCGTTGTGAAGATTGTGCAACTCCTCTGGGTACTCTAAATCAACCTCAAGTATCAACCCTTTGTCTGAGTTGTCACTATATTTGTCTAGATTGTTGATGTCAAAACCCTCGACCCACTCAAATCCACCAGTCGGTAGATACTGACACATAGCCCAACCGTAAAGGTTATTCGCATCTAGGTATACGATGTGTTTCGATGGTTTACTACTATCATACCCCTTCATGTATTTGTTATTAGCTTCTCCGTGTCTATGCGTTATACAGGAGACACCACCCCGCATTCCTTTCTCGATAAACTGAAACATATCAATGTTAGTCATCAACTCTAGTTTCACTCCTGTCATCTTTAGAGCAGCGTCCCACGATAGTCCAGGTGATGTGAAGTAATGACAAGGATCTAATTGGTAGTACTGTTTACACGTTCTTCTAAAGTTCTCGAATACGTCAGCCAATAGTAATACGTCAGACTTCATGCAAGTATAGGTCGTGGTACTCACCCATATTCTCCACACCCATCGTCTTCCACACTTCTTGAGCGTGCTCGTAGTCTGTATCTGACACATGCTCGTCGTTTAGGATGTTGTAAAAACTCTCCTTTGATGGCAACTCAAGTTCGTTAAACTTATCGAAACTATCCATATGGTCATATGGGTACACACCTTTTCGTGACATCAACTCTAACTCCTTACCTTGAAATACTTCGGACGTGTACTTAAGGCAATCTTTTGGTAGGTTGTTTACTAGGTTGACTAGACTAGAGCTCATGAATTGGAAACTATCTAGAAACACTAGATGTTTACCTAACATGAATGCCATATATTTCTCCATATTGTTTGGTATGACGTTGATTTTCTGACCTAGCTTGCCTATCTCTTGCATTATGAAGTGGCTATCGTATCCTCTTAGATTGTGAAATATGACAGGTATCTTATCAGTCAGTCTATAGTTCCTATTACATAACTGATGTGCTGAGCCTCTATATTTACCAGTGATATGACAATGATCTCTAACTCTCATGTCTCCACTTTTATATTTCCCATCGCAAATATGACATTTAGTCGCTTCCTTGAAGTTAACCTTATCAGCTCTGGTCAACACCATGTCCTCATTAAAATGCTCCTTTCTAACTTTCTTGCAGTATTTAACCTCCTCTAACATATTTTTCATGAACTTCCTAACCGCGTTCTTACCTCGAAACATCTCTACTGGTTTACTATATTTATCATCATAACAGCACACTACTTTGTACCCATACCCGCAGTCCGTGTGAATGTCTCAACTTCTCTGGAGAACGCAGCACTTTTTCCGTTTTTTGGTTCCACATATTTGCTCGAAAATTATATGTGGAATCTAAAAACGGAAAAAGTGCTGCGTTCATCAGAGAAAAAAGTTGAGACATGAAAAATGGAAAAAGTGCGCTGGTACCCCCAGTTTCTATAATACTATATATATATATATATATATATATATATATATATATATATATATATATATATATATATATATATATATATATATATATATATATATATATATACAGGTTATATATATATATATATATATATATATATATAATAAGCGGTCATCCCTTTCGATATTGTCACTGCCTGAAGATTCTTTTACAGATGAAACAAGTTGTAGCAGACCAGTTTTGAGGTAAGCGAAAATCTATTATTTGCTCTAACTATATGTTGTTGAGCACTCTTTGCTTTTCCTAGACCAAAACCTACACGTATATTTGCACCCGTATATCGGTTGTGCACTCTTGTTTACGTTATTCATTCCTATCTAACCTTAAAATGCGGCAATTTCGATTTGACTATTCGCTAAAGAATATCCCTATACCATCACAGGACGCTTATTTGAAGAATTTGATTGAAAAAGTGGAAAGTGTATTAAAACGTATGAGATGGAAAGCCAATTTCTTTCTTAAAAACAAAAATAGTGAGAACCAAAAGAACCTTTTCGGCCTTGCGTCCAACAAAACACCTCCTTCGATTCCAGATACGATAACCCTTCGAAGACGAACTTATAAAACTAATCGAGAATGTACAATTCCGGCCATATAGGAACCAATTTCAGAAATCTTTGGCTAACGATTTAAAGAAAATTAATACGTCTCCCAACATTTTCATTTTTGCAGACAAAACTCGGAATATTTATGAAACCCCGCCCGACATATACAACAATCTCTTACATGACAACATCACAAAAACATATAAGCATGGATTCCGAGGACTCTATAGATGAAATTGACTCAGAACTAAAAGACATTTCGAACAATTTAGGAATCGGCGACAGAATTGAAAAAATGAAAAAACGCGAAGCATTTATA